>CM067313.1:36473588-36921399 GCA_034231615.1 Meghimatium bilineatum
ATAGTAGGGTCTTAACTCTTTCAGGACTTGATTATTTTTAGGTTTGGACCAGATTAAATTTTAAGTGTAGAAAAATTTCCTTACATGTGTTTTTCATTGTATCACTTGACATACTAATATTGATAAATATTGTATGTGTAATATACCATTGGAAAGGGGAATGGATACAGAATATGAATATATAAGTACATTTTTGATATTTGATTACTTCACAAGGTTAGAGTTAGTAAAACACACAAAAAAGAAAATGAAATGGTTAATTTATTAGTATAAATACTGTGACTTACCAAAATGTATCCATACTTGTCCTTGATTATATATCATTGTTGATATCCATTTTTCAAGAATATTTACACAAATATATCCATTTTTCTTCATTATGCAGTTTAGTTGATGAATAAATATCAATAAATGTTAAAGTTATGTACATTTTTCTGAATGACATCAGAAGCAATAAAAATATGAAAATATTTACATCCAGTCACGGCTTTATTATTTACAAGTTTTTATTTGTTACAAATGAGATCATCTTGTGTGGTATTCCCTAAAGCATGATTTAGCACACAGATGTGGCTTATGTGAACATCCTATGCAGTAGTAGCTACTGCGCTTTCGTATTTGCTTAGTAGCACAATGAGCACATTGCCTGTCTTTTCCACCGGAGTCAATGAGATGGGTGGTTCCCTGATACCTTTCAAGCTCTGTATTTACTGTTTTTCTTCCTGGCTTGGACAATAAAGCAGCATCAATGTTATTAGGTGCCTCTAATTCAAATAAACTACATAGTTCCTCTATCAATATGTCCTTGAAGTTTGAAAGGGGCATAGGCTTCTCTGCGTAGGGCGGCTCAGTGTGTATAAGATGTGGGCGTTGAGTTGTGTTATTTCCAACATCCACATAAATACTTTTTTCCACCACTTCACTGTTTTTCTTGTGTGGTTTCCATAATATGAAATCATCTGATCCACTCTATCACATCCATTCATTGACATATTGTAATTATGAATGGGTGATGGTTTCCAGACTTCGCTCCTACCCTCAATTCTAATTTCACATGTTGCGCTTCCACATGTTGTTACCAGTTGGCAAGGTTTCTTCGATTTTTAATCTCTCCAGCTGACACACATAACTTGATCTTCATCATTTATGAATCATTTTGGTTGATTGACAGCTATTTTCTTATTCTTCATTTCTGGTGGAAACCCTTGTCTGTTCGCATTGAGAGTTCCAATATAATGGTGATTTCTCTGCCGCAGAAACTGGACAAGAGGTAAGGACGAATAATACCTGTCAGCAAACAAATGGTGATGTCCTGTGATACCTTCTAGTAGTTTATCAAAAATTTTGACAGCATGGGTAGACTTTGTATCAGTTTTCAGCCTGTATGTCGTGTCCGCACCAAAATATACCAGCAGGTTGAAAACATATTCGGTGATGGAGTCGCAGAGTCCGTATGATTTTATATGATATTTTTTTGCTTGCTTGCATTATATTGCTTGTGCCTAAACCTTCCCTTGTGGCCTATAACCATCTCATCTATACATGTTTTCAGAAGGATAGAATGCATTCTGAAAGCTTGCAACTAATTCATTTATAAACGGCTCTATTTTAATTTTACCCTGTGTATCAGCTCCAGCCGCATGAAGCATTGATTGGTAAATCAATAAAAATTTGGTCCTGCTGAAAATTGATCCAAACCAGGGGCTACTTCTGTGTGTTTTTGTGGACCAAAAATCTTTTATGGAATGTTTGGGGTCCAAACCCATGTTTATCAGGGTGGCGAGAAACTTCATAAAAATATTTCGGTCGAGCGCAGTCCATTTTGAATAAGTAGAATATTTCCTTCGAGGTGTATTCATTTTCAATTTCTGCTGGGCATAAGAGTTTACATTGGCTATTACATTGTCAATTATTGGTTCTGTCATCAAGGATAGTAAACACTGGAGAGGTGAGGCATTTTCAGGAAGGCCAAGTTTGCAGCCAGAATGTATCTGTCTGAAGTGAGACACTCCTATACTCTTTCCTTCTAGGGCTTCACGCCACACAGCATCAGTCCTAGGCCTACCTTGTCGATCTGTGGAAGTATGATGCATAGGCCTATTTGTAGCATTAGTAGGCCTAGAAGTACCAGCTAAATCCTCTGAATCAGTAGATTCATCACTACTATTAGATGCTTCTTCAGCGGAACTAACATTACTTGATCTGATGCAAGCTGTTAAATTTTTTATAAAACCTACACCAGTTTGCTTTGGTTTCTTACCTTTCGACAAGTCACTAGGCCTATAATCACTATCGGAATCATCATTATCAGATTCACTAACTAGCAAGCTCTGAAACATAACCATAGCTTGTTCTGCACTGTATCTAGAAGAAGTGGGCGTTGCCATTTTTTTCAGAAATAAAAGTTACAGAATATGACAATCACAAATCTTCTTGTACACACCACATATGTTTGGGTATCGGTTGTAAAATGGAAGTGGATCTTTCCCGGATGTTCAGAGGTTAACATAAAAACTTGAACTGGGCAAAACGAAATATAACTGATCAATATATGATCGATCTAAGACGATCAAATCAAAGCCAAATACTAGCGATTGGTCCTGTAGACCCATAGTATAAAGCCAGTATACTGGCGATTGGTCCGGAAATAGTTAAGTATATCATGGACAGAAAGACAAACTAAAGACTAAAGCAGAAGTCCGTAAAGATCTGAGCATAGATAGAAACCTGCTTCTCAAAACTATCAAAAAACACAAGCTATCTTATTCTGGACATAAAAAGACAATGGTTTAGAATCATGGAGGGAAAAAGATCCAGGTAAAAGAACGAGAAGCAGACTAAGACTAGATGGACACAGGATGATCTTCTGAACATGACACTGGAAGAGGCTGGGCAGTTTACACTACACAGAACCAAGAGGCTAACCTAGTTAGGCATACGAACATTGTACATTCTATTATCCATTTGTATTATTATCAATAGACCTATTACAATTTATATGAGGTCTAATTAATTATTATTTATTATTTTCCATTATTTGAGGGTTGAAGAATAGCCTAATAACACTGTCATTTGCCATTGTCAACGACAACAGTCAACAACAAAAGTAACAGCACTGATTTAGCAGATTTATTCAACTATTTTTATCTCTAATTGGATATCCATAAACAAAACTGCAACATCTAATGAATAAGATCAAAGAGCATGTAATAATGTTCCTACATGACCATGTTAATGTTATTACTGCATGTATCATTGTTCCTAAACTAAAGTCATGTCACTCGAGTAACTGGGTTGGGTCGGGCCGTACAAAAGTCGCAGCGATTATAACCACTAAAAAAAGTAGTAAAATTTGTTATAGTTCAACACAATCGCTTACAAAATGCTATTATCACTCATATTAAATAATATACATATATTTCTAATTACCTTCAGCCAAACTAAATTATATACAGATGATGAGAATGAACAGACTATGAATTCCTTCCTGTCTCTAACACTAACTCTGTCTAAATCTAAACAATACAGAATCCACCATATTGATAATATGTGTCACGTGATTTCCGCTTAAACGTTGATAATTGTCTGCAGATCTATACATCATGGTATTCGTGGTGAACTTCCATGTTTCGTATGGGTATTAATTTAGATCTATCAACATGCAGTCCTCCGACGATTTATATCTTTAACGATGCGGATGCGGGTTGCAAAATTGAGACATGTCTATTCTTTTATATTCCTTTATACTCTCTTTCAATTCAAATATTTAGGTTCAACGATTACAGCAAATGGAAAAGTTCAACAGAAATAAGAAGCAGAATAGGACAGGCAAAAACAACATTAAGAAAAATGAAAAAAAGATTGTGTAATATGACCTTGTCATTAGAGGTGAGAAATAGAGTTCTGCAGTGCTATATAACCCCTATACTCACATATGAGTGCGAGTCTTAGAGAATAAACAAACTAGAAAGTGGGAAACTAGAGGCAATAGAGATGTGATTCTATAGAAGAATGTTGAGAATACCATGGACTGTCAGAAAAACTAATGTAGAGGTGTTGAAAGAGTCAAATGCGAAACGGACCTTAATCAATAATATAAGAAAAAGACAATCTTTTTTTAAAAACTCATTGGGGACCGATATAACGGCTTTATAGTATGGGTCTACAGGACCTTTCGCCACTTTAACGGCTTCGATTTTAGATCGATCAAATATTGATCAGTTATATTTCGTTTTGCTAAGTTCAAGTTTTTATGGTAACCTCTGAACATCCAGGAAACCACCTCCTTTAGAAAACTGAAGACGACTCGCGTGGCTGCGAAAAAATCATTTCTTTGACCGCCATACGCTGCGTTTGTTATTTCCGAAATTCTGAAAAAATGACAACGCCCACTTCTTCTAGATACAGTGCAGAACAATCTATGGTTATGTTTCAGAGCTTGCTAATTAGTGAATCTGATAATGATGATTCCGATAGTGATTATAGTAAATGTTTACAAGACCTTTGACACTGCCTGGCACAAATTCAAAATGATAAGACTAAATATGATTTTAACGTGCGTTTTGTGACCAAAGAATAGGACCATATCTCAATTAGATTATTTTTTTAGCATGAAATTTTGAAATTTTTAAGAATATACATGAGAATAGAGAATAGGACTACTTCAAAGTTTCATGGAAGTAAAAGCTTTTATAAAATAACATGTAACTACAGTGCCGTTGCATGCAACCTTCGCTGCGGAGACGGTACTTGATGATAATGACAGTGTAGAGAACTACAGGAAGACAACAGCAACAAATTGAGCAGCAATAAACAAGTCGAGATTTTTCGACTGTGAACGGGACTTTACCGTCTAAATGCGCATTTACACCAAATCGATCGTCATCAACACTCTGCGACTTGCATCTGCCCAGGAATAACATAGGGGAACTATAGGGGCATTCACCAGAACCAGGGTCATAGATACGTCTTCGATAAGGGGGAGGGGAAAATGTACCGAATTAAAATGGTTATATCTTCGATCTCATGAGTCATTCCTTCATCTTCCTTGGGTTTTCTTTTATATTTTTATTTTTAGACAACCAGTTATATTTTTTTTCGGGGGGGGGGGGTCTACCCTTTTTGGCATTTTTTTCCTAGTACTAAGTGTCATGATCTGACTTCTTAAGCGAAAGAAACACCCACTGCCCCCTTATCAATGGACTTGACCCCAAATAAAATATTATACGGTAGAAGACCTCTGTACGCAATTAATTAGGACTTCATTCGTTACGTTTTAAAAAAAAATTATTGTCGCGATTTTCATTGGTCATTATTTGTATCCTTGGCGTCGCATGCCAAAAATAGCCAAGCGACTCCAAGTATATAAATGGTAGCCAGCGAAAAGTGCGGTAATAATAAAACACGTAACGAATGTCGTCCTAATTAATTATGTAAAGAGGTCTTCTGTACCATATAAGGTAATTTCCCAGAGCACATACTACAGAACTGTTTCAGTTTGTGACAAATACTCGGCGCAAAATATTCACGAATTTCTGTATTTAATGAATAAATGGTAGAAGTTTCTCTGGCAAAGAATGCCACAATAAAAGCGAGCACAGGGCTCAAAAGAAACAACAGATTAATGTTTTTGAGATTGTTGAATAGTCCAATGTCAGATGAATAACTTCTAAATCCATAAATGTCCAGTGAATCCAAGGTGGAGAAAGTGAACAATGTATAACCCAAGTATGTAATTATTGAGCACTGTGAACATTCTGCAGTTATGTTGTATGGTGTACAGGATTTTTGATTTATTTAAGATCAAAACTTGCAAAATGCAATGCCCGAAGAAGGCCATTGGAATCACCAGACTCAACCAAAATGTGCAATGAGAACATCAGAAAGATAATAGATAAAACACCATGCATATAATATATATAGAAACAACAGATAAAATAGTTTGGACAATGGAGGGAGGGGGTTTAAATTTAAGTAATTATTACTAATACGGACGTTTTTATAAGAATTGTCTATTGTCATAACGTCCACACTTGCCGCTGAGCGTAGAGGTTTGTACAGAAGATGTAGTCTGTGTTTCAGAGCCAGGTGTGTTGCTATGGTTGTAGTGCAGTCATGTTTATTCAGGATGGTTTTTATGTTGTCTATCTATCTTTTCCTAGGTCTGCCCTTGGCTTTGTATCATTATTTAAATCTTGTTATAAGCTCTTATGTGACCGTTCATCCTCATAAGACGTCCAAACAATTGTATCTGTTGTTTCTCTATATACTTGATGCACTATGTTATACTTAGAATCCGTCTAATGTTCTAATTGAGCACCTTGTCGAATCTGGTGACTCAAATAGCCTAACTTAGACATTTCGCAAGTTTCGATCTTTCTCTTATTTGTAGGTGTTAGTTGCCAAGTCTGACATTGGTAGCATAGTGTTGGCACAAAGATGATCTTACTTATGTGTTTCTTTACTTCCATGTTGTTGTTTTTTTTTTTGTTTTTTTTTTGTGGTGCTATAGCAAAAGTGACATCTGGTATATCCCAATATTTTCATTTTGACATCTTGTTTCTATCTCTCAAATGACTCGTCCGTCTTCTGTGAAGATACTTCGTAGGTACTTGAACTCTTTGACTTGTATTATTTTTGTGTTCTCTATTTGAATGTTTAAATGCTCTGTTGATCTCGTTATTTGCATAGTTTCTGCCTTTTGTCTATTGATCCGCTTGTTGTATTTATTACATATTCTTGATAGTGAGTTGATGTGAGTTTGCAGTTTTTCTTCATCATCATACATGATGTTTTTATCGTCAGCGAAAAGCAGTTTATTGAGTTTGTTTTTACGTTGTTCATTCTCTGTTGTTTCATAAATCAGAAGTTGTATAAGAATACGCATATAAATTCTACTACATATGACTGTATGTAAAAAAATAAGATGACAGCTATGTTGATGGAAAAGATCTAAAGATAGTAAGAAACATGTATTGGAAACAAACAGCTGTGTCGAGGGTTTACGGTAATGTAGGAGAATTTCAAAAGATAGAGATGGGCATCAGACAAGGATGTGTAATGTCACCAGATCTTTTCTTTCTGTATACAAAGGAAAATATGTGAGACTTAGAAAACATGTCAGGAATAGCAGCTAGAGGTTACAAAATCTGAATAATCTAAGATATGCTGACAATACAGTTCTGATTACAGAGAGAGAACAAGAAGTTTAAAGCTTGTTAGACATGGTAGTAAAAAAAGTGAAAACACAGCTCTCAGTCTAAACCAGAAGAAACCAGAAGTAATGGCTGTTTCAAGAAATGCACACCGCCAAAATACAGCATTACTATCTATGATTCAGCATTAAATCATGGGGATAAAGTCAAGTATCTTGACACCATTTTAACATCAGATGAAACAGAACAGTGTGCAGCGAATGACAGTCACCCTCAGTTTCCTGGATGAAGAATATCCACAAGATATATGGGTCAGAGTGTACACAGATGGGTCAGCACAGAATGCTGTGAGGAATGGAGGTGCAGGTGTATATATAGAATATCCACACAAGCCTAGAGATACAATCAGAACACCGACAGGAAAATTCTGCAATAATTATGATGCAGAAATCCAGGCAATTAGTGTGGCAGCTAAAAAACTGCTGAACTCCAACTCTGACCTACAGCCTGTGGTATTCCTGACAGATGCAAGGTCAGTGCTTCAAGCTCTCCAGTCTGGAAAACTAACAGACTTAAAAAAAACTACTTAGCGAATTGTCTTACCAGTATAGGGTAACCATGCAGTGGATACCCTCTCGCTGTGGAATACCAGGAAATGAAAAAGCAGACCAACTGGCTAAGGAAGATGCTGCCGAAGACCAACCAGATATACCAATCACCTACCATCAGAAAAAACAGATGATCAAGTCAATACGAAAGCCACAAACACCAACACAAGATGACTATCACATTATGAACAGATCAGAACAAGTTATAATTCTACGTCTCAGAACAGGCCACAACCGACTCCGCAGTCACATGTATACAAAGTTCAAGATTGGCAACACGGCCATGTGTACATGTGGACAGGCAGCACAGAGTGCCAAACATATACTTCAAGAGTGTTCTGAGCATGAAACGCTGAGGCAGACATATTGGCCAGAGGAAACAACACTGGATTCAAAGCTCTATGGGACACTGTATGAACTACAAAAGACAGTGAGTTTTATTAAGGAGACAGAATTACAGATATAGACATGTTTCAAGTGAACGAAAGAAGAAGAACATCAGATGGCAGGTGCTCCAATGAGTAACAGTAATTACAGTAAGAGTAACTGTAACAATGAAACAGTAACCATATGATTTTTTTAAATTGATAGAACAAGGGGATCTCATCCAAATTTCTCGTTTTTGTATATAGGAAACAATAATTTGTTAAAATATTTTAGACAGATGCATACAATTAAAAAAAGAACACACTAATTGGTAAATGCAAGTTTAAAGTGAAAGTACATCAGGAGTAGATTTCTCAACTTTGTTTTGACACAATAATTAATTAAAACAAATCTGTTGACAACTGTGCATATTATCTCCCCTTCATTGCAAACGTAAAACCACCTTCTATAAAGTGAAAACCACCTTCTATAAAGTGGGAAGTTCTCTGTTTACTGTGACTAAATTATATTTTATTAATGAAGCATTATGTTTAGTCAGTGTGACTATCTAAGACACAATAGTCAAGTTTTCTTCCAGTAAACAGAGCCCTATTTCTATCTCGTGAGCACAGTTCACGAAAGTAAGATTGCTCTTGAGATGTCAACATTAGTACTAGTAAGAAAAATCAAAACACAAACAATACATGGTGTGGACTGTGCAATGTGGTTTAGATCAGTGGTGCCAATGTGGTGTGGAAAAATCAAGCAAAGTTAGTGGTACTGTTATTGTTGCCTACCATGCACATCGTAAAATGTGACTAAGAAGGTTTTGGGTGGTTGAGTTGGCACTCCTATTCAATAGAGGATCATGTTATCCAGAAGTCATGCTGAAGTTGGGTGTGTTAGATCGAAAGGCGCAGATATCGCAACCATGATGTAAATTATGACATACCACATTCCATTCTCCGGATTAAATCCTGATAACATACAGGAGTTTGAGGACGAACACATAAAAAAGAAGCAGATAAAGATCAGTAGTTCTCAAAATGTAATTAGGTCCACGTTTGGGGCTATATATTTGAAGGGAGGGGGATAATTGCACCAAAAAATGAAACTATGGCGCAGATTCTTCTAGATCTGCGACACAAAAATATGTTTTTGAATACTTCTATTCTTTTACAAAACTGGCCACTATATCACAGCACAAGGGGGAAACGATGGCTATCTGAAACAGTTCTGGCGGAAAGCGCTACTGCACTGTCTAACTACTGCACTGGAGCTGCTAACTACAGAACAGTTCTTTGATGGAATCGATATCAGCATCTGACCTGTAGGAAAACGAGGAAGAAGGAGAAAAGAATTATGCGACGCATAAGATATACGCTAATAATAATCCCTGAGAATATATGACAAGCTTTTTTCTGGTCAATAGGAATTAATCTCTAGTGCTTGGAACACATCGGCTGGAAATAAGAGGGCTGGGGCAACACAGTGCAAGAGAAGGAAAAACGGATTTTTTGATACAAATGTTTTTGTCAATATGTATAAACACGATATACTAGCGAATAGACGCAAAGACATACGACGTTTTGAATAAGAAACCATCATCAGGGTAACGATAGCTGACTAGTAATGAATAGAAACACACATATGACGAAATGGGAGGCAAGGGATGATGAAAGTGAGAGAGAAAGAAGTGAAGCACAAGTGGGTATTAAGGGAGTGATATTACGGACGATGTGATCAATCCTGGTAACAGGAGATAAAAAGGACATTGAGATCTGGTCAACAAGACATAGATGTTTCCATCTTAGTTCTCACTCTTGATAATTGAGTTTTTGTGTTTTTTCTCAAACTCATGCATATTAGAAAGATGTAGTTAATAATGCGTTTTGTCTTGGCTCACAACATTGATGCGAGATCTTCGATTTTGACCTAACACATCCGACTTTAGAATGGCACTGGATCATTTTGACCTTATATAGGATGGGACAGCCAACTCCACCATATAACCTCCTTAGTCGCTTCTTAAAATGTACATGGAAGGCAAACAGTATTGCTATTCTTTGTTCCCCTCTCGAGGCTTTTAAAAAAAAACTAATGGTGTGTGACTTTTTAAAAACAATGTATGTTGTCTAGTGCTTTTGACGGAACGAGTTGGTAGCACTTGCCTAAACACAATACGTATTAAAAGATGGCTATTTTGTGCATCAATCATTCAGGGCAATATACTGCTAATTTTCCCAATCAACTTGCATATCATATATTAATAAAAGAAAAGTGTGAAAACCGGAATACTGGTTTCATTAGTTATTATAAAGATAAGGCATGCACACAGATCGCATGTAACCCATGTCTGCTGAACGACACAGTACATATAGAAATGACCGGAATATACCGGTGTGGTATCAAAAATTCCCCATTACACATTGTTTACTACACTGTATAATCGTGTCTCTCAATTAGTTGTGTGGACTATTTGAAAATAATCCATCTGAAGTCACATTATTTAACCATTACAGTGATTTTCATTGGTCACTTTTGTATGCATTGTGTCGACAACCAATGACAAATCAACGTCAAGTAAAGTCATTAAGAAGAATGAGTTCACGTGACTGTATTTGACGAGAGACACGGTACAGTAAGTCGATATGACCTAGCAAAAGACACCTGACAAAACATTTACAAACAAAATTGTAATAGTCATGATTGAATGATTGTCCAAACAAATGTCATGTGTTTTGTTTTTGCGAAAACTAATTGTACTTGAATTAAACTCACAACATAAAAACATGGATCTTTTTGCAACTTGAAGTTTTAAGAAGATAAAAACGTGATTGCAATGGAACAATAGGATAAAAACTGAGGCTCTGTATGGAAAAATAATTTTGTGAAATATATTTTGAGGCTCTGTCTAGGATAGCAGCGCTATAGAGAGTGGACATTTCCATTATTCATTAAGGGTCATAACCCCGCAGATACTATCAGATAAGGGGATGTAATGCATGTGAAATGTATTAATATGTGCAAATGTATTAATAAATCATAAGAACACAAATATTTTGATCTGATCATGTGGTAATATAATTTAAATTAACTCTCATTTATTTTGAGTGATTCTATGTAACTCTTCCCCGTTCTACTATTTATAAAAACGTTATTTTGAAAGCAATATGCACGACATTCTTCCCTAACTGTTGACATGGTGAACAAAAGTGTGGCACATAAACTTTTGGATGTTAAGGGATAATGTCCGTATCAGGTTCAAGTTCCCCGCGGAACTTTACAAAAGTTGGCTCTTGACTTTGTATGGGAACTAGTGTCAGTTGTCCGTTCGCATGTCTTAGACTCCACCGCGGGGTCAAGGTTCAGCCAGTGTCGAGTCAGCTCGCTCGTCACAGTACCGCTTGGGATCTAGGCTGGTTCCTCCCCATATGACATGTTAAGACAGGACGAAGTCACCGGGGTGAAGTTTTCGGTCGTACGGAATGTTAACAGCATAAACGTGCTCAGCTGAGTGGTGAGCTATACTCAGCGTCCGAGTGGCTTTCGAATGTCGGCGCCTGCTATGTCATACCGCCTCGAGAGAGGATTACGGGGGTATAGGAGAGCTGCTTAGAAAGTGCTTCACTCGACTTTTTTGTCATGAAATAACTTTGTAATTACTTAAATTTTAGTATTATTTGTATTTACACCCTTACACTTGAACGTATTTTTGATTTAACATTTGGATACTGCTATTTATTGGAAAGAATAAATAAAGTATTTTGATAAAAAGTAGTAATGTAGTCTTACAGTTTTTATGGCCATAATTCTTAATTTAAAAGATATTAATTATCTAATTATAATTTCGTTAACAAAAGAAAATAAATTTAGTATTCACGAAGGAAAAATGGGATTGCAATTTGTGAGTTTTAAAACGCTTCATTTTTTAGAGAAAAATTACTTTCAACATTAACGCAATTTCACAATATAACGACATCCACATGTGTCAGCTGAGTTTTAAAAATGTCAACTCAAAATATTTTGACTTGATACATTGCTTACTAAAATTGCGGAAATATACATTTGTTTATGTTAATGGCACATATATATATTGTAATTGTATGTAGTGAGTGCAAAGATGTGTCCAGGTCTCACCAAGATTGTCTTAGTTTTATAACGCTGACATATCTCGCCCTGTTTTGCCTATGTTCCAGTTTCTATAATAGTTTACAAAAATAACGAATCTGTTACGTGTTCGAATCTGTTACACTTGGTCTCACTTCGTTCAAGCGAATAAACACGATTGGTAACACTGAATGCGGTCGAGCGTGAAGACTTTGATTTATTTATTCATAGATCAGTGGTCATACGGTATTCTATGTAGACGTATTAATTAATTCACAGTATTATGTGATTGCCATGTGTCTTCTGTCACGGAGATCATCCAATAAATAAATTAAATTTTCAACACAGCTGACCTGTGTTCTTTGATATAATTAAAAAGAAAGAATCTCTTCAAGAATCTGTTTCTAGTATAACAAAAAATCTGAAGTAGTGATAGTTAGATAAACTTAATTTCCAATAGAAATCGTCCTTGGTTGACAGGCCTGAAAGGGGAGCATGGGGAGCTAAACTGTTACCTTTCAAGATATCGTAAGCAGCAACTAAGAGGAATTTGAGGTGGAGTTTGTTGTTCGATAAAGGCACGTGTATAAGGAGGTTGAAGGGTTGAGGTATTCAACTTCCCGCCATTTGCCAAATCGGAATAGGCCTATGGCTTTTAGTATTAGAAATTTGGTCAAATTGCGGGTAAAAAGCCATCTCCCCCCCCCCCCTCTCGTAGAGTTTTTCACAAAAGGAACATCACAATTCACATCAAGAAGATCTGATACACGAAAACACACGCATGACTTTTTTTAAGGGAATTACCCCCCCCCCTTACTTTATAACATATTTATCACACTGGTCTCACCCCACAGTGTCAAATTGATCTAGAGGCTATGATGAAGTTCGATCTGCCAGTTAAGCTGTACATTGTGGCACAACTATTATCTGGACTATATCCTGTTGATCTTGAGAATGGACACAGAAGATGAAACAAGAAGTCGAACAGATGTTTACACCAGAAGGCATCGATCTTGAGCAGATGTGTACACCAGAAGGCATCGATCTTGAAAAGATGTTTACACCAGAAGGCATTGATCTTGGCGAAGAATGGATTATCTTTTCAAGACTATCTTTGCAATCTCTAGGGAGTTAATTGATAAACATATGAGTGTGAATGAATGCTGAGTTCACGGAGTTCATCTCCGAACATTTTCATGACACGGATGTTGTGAGACACAGAAGATCAAAATAATCCACAATCAGTGGTTTGAATGGACTTTTACCACCAGATCACGTGGAAGAACAGTTCACGAAGCCAGTGGAGCCTTCACCAAACAACAAGCAGCCTAACGATGTGTGTGTTTGCTGTAACGCAAGTACACTTGCTACAAATTGAAGCCTATTTCCGCTAAAACGATATCATCATCAGGTGCCATGCCGGCTAGCGTAGACGATCATGGCTCTCCACAGCTCTCTGTCTCCAGTATTATGTATCAAGTTCGCTGTTGTTTCCCTGCCATGCCAGGTTATCAAACTGTCTAATGTTTTCTCACATTGTCGCCCTCTGTCTCTGTTGCCTTCAATCTTGCCTGTTGTGACAGTGTTCTCCAAACCTCCTTGTCTCATGAAGTGGCCAAAAATATAAAGATTGTCTTTTTCTTATATTATTGATTAAAGTCCGTTTCGCATTTTACTCTTTCAACCCTTCCACGTTAGTTTTTCTGGCAGTCCATGATATTAACATACCTTAACCAAAAGGTTTTAATCCCTTATCGACCAATCATCAACTAAGGAGACATTTATTCATGCACTGTAAATGTCACGTGAATGTGTCTCCTGTGTACATGGTTATTACATGTTTTTGAGTATTCCTGTATTTCTCGGTTGTTGTTTTTTTTTGGTGTTTGTTTGGGGGGGGGGGGGGAGTTACCGTGAGGATAAAATGAGACGATTGAACAGGCCTAAGTCTGACCTATTTATTTGAGATTCTTAATCAGGGTTGGCACGTACTTTAAAAAAAAAAGAAAGTGATTTCCCCGTAAACATGACAGAATTTTCACATTACAATAGGCTATTCATTTAAGATGTGGTCCGTCTTCGCACGAAAGTTCAGCAACAGTCTCCATTTACCTCATGTTCCTTTCCCTGCTATCACACCATACTATAAGCTTATAACTCGTTATTGTGGCACACGCCCCACATGTGGAAAGGGGGGGGGGTTATTTCATTGTTTAGGGGGACACTACGAAAAAAATAATGTTTTACTTGAGATTTAGTTGTCTATTAGGCCCCTATATGTTTTGAAAATTTAGCCTACTTAACTGGGTTTTTTTTCCTAATAATTTACTAGTGCTTTCTTCCTAAAACCTAAGTCTTGTGTGTCCTGAACAAGTTATAATTAGATTTCATTTATGGAATAATTCAATTTTTGAATATACCTATAAAAAATGTAGGGCCCCTTTATGTTTACATGGGGGGGGGGCATCAGAATTTTTGAAATATTGAGGTGGGGAAAGGTTTAAAGAAAAGGTTGGGTAACACTGCTATAACCTGCCAGGTTCACAGGAGTACCACATTGGATGAAATAACACCCAGAGTTCTCCAGCAAATGCTATCTTCAGCAACGCAGATGAGTGTGAAAATACCTTGACCTATCCAGCACTTGATGCTGCCTGTCCATGATTTTCTTAGTCTTCGTCTGCTTCTTCCAACCTCGACTGTTCCCTGTAGCATAGTTTATAACGAATAATCATATCATCACACGTCCAAAAAAAACCATCAGGACCGTAGACAAGTTTTCATTGAGAAAGTGGGTTTACCTATAAAATAATGTGAAAAAATGCATTCGTCCATTTTTGTATATAATTCCCTCTTTTTGATGCGAAAGCAGATGACTTTTTTTATGCGAAAGCCGATGACTTTTTTTATGCGAAAACTGACGACTTTTTTATGTGAAAGCTGATGACTGTTTTTGATGAGAAAGGTGATGACTTTTTTGATGCAAAAGCGGATGACTTTTTTGATGCGAAAGCCGATGACTTTTTTTTTATGAGAAAGATGACCTTTTTGTGAAAAATCGTTAATGTAGGGGTTTCACCTACCTTTTGGCTAAATTCCTAACAATAAAAACATGTTATGATTTCCTAAGGGTGGGAAGGGTAATTGAACACCCACCTCCCTTAACAACAGACCTATAAACAATGCAAGTAGGTATATTTGTCGCTTTACTATTGGCAGTAATGATTCTTATAGACCTGTATGAATCTATTTTATTTCTAACGTACACATTTGTCACTAGATGGACTAGTATTGTAGCTTGGTAAAAGCTCACCAACCAAGCTTATTGACAACATGAGAGGCAGAGTCGTGGAGAAACATGATCGCCTATGCCATTCGGCATGGCACTTGATTGATTGACACATTTATCTCATGCTCTCTATAGGAGATGCACAGAATTCGTCTGTAACATTTGTATTCGAAAGTTTGTAACCTCTCTACGTGACTGCAGTGAGTGTTCAGCTTTCACAACAACACAACACAATAGACAACATAAGTGAGTTTCAAAGTTAGTTTTTCACACGAACACTAGTAACACTGATTTTGCTTTTCCACATTAAAGTTAACCTTGACATATCCGTTACATCCATCTCCAGCCGTATGAACCTATCTCTAAGTCTGTTTTGCGTTTTCCATCGCTGCATAGGCCTATGCAGGATCCTAGGTATTCGAAAATATTCAAGTTCTCAAATTTATACCAATTTACCATGTTGTTGGTTTGTGCTTCTGTACCTTCGCTGTTAACCAAGAACATATTTCATTCAGCGTTGATTTTGGTCTCCTTGCTAGCACAATGTGAAAACAATTCTGACAACACTGTGTATGAAAATAAATTATGGTGCTTTATGGGGGAGATGTGGCCACATCACGTGACCATAGTCCAACTTTTTAATATTGTTGAGTAAGAAAGACATCTCCAAATAATCACATGTATATTTTGATAATTTTGTGTTTCTTGTTTATGTGTGAAGCTAGTGGAGCGCATGGTCATGTTGTTAGAACTCCTTTCTCAGACCCTTGATGCCCTGGGTTCAATCCACGGTTGGGACATGATTTTATCTTTTGGATTTACAATTAAAATCCTTCCTATATATGTTGAGGCGTCTACTATGGCAAAGCAGCCTTTACTTCCACAGCCCATAGAAAGTCTCTCTGCACTCCATCACAGGAAAACAAGTTTTTCTTGTTTATGTGTTTCTTGAAAAAGGATCCAGTTGGACCGTAAAGTAGAAAAAAGGTCTTTGTTCTTTTTGTTTATTACTATTTATTTATTCTTTACATTGATAGTAAGGCTATAACAGTAACCATTAGTATTTCATACAGCTTTTGTGACTTGGAGATTAAAAAATCACAACTTCAACTGCAGATCAATTGAGCTGCATACAACGCACTGAGTGGCACCCCTACTAGGTTCATACTGGGGTCCTCTCTGTGCGAGGAGTGAAGATAATTGGATGTAGCGATTTATTATAAAAATTTCATTTGGTTAACTACTGTATGGTGTGTTTAGTTACAAATGTGGCATGTCTCCCCGTAATTAGCAAAAATTTCACAATAAGAATTCCTAAGACACATTCATTTTGTGATGCTTTTTTGTTCAGTTGGACAGTTTTTTAAACGACACCATGCTACCAATGCCAAACATGGTCTTTAATAGTCTCGCAGCAAAGAAAAATCACTACATGTGAAATGAAATGTATGAGAAAAGCTGTAATGGTTGCTAAACTAGATAAAATAAGAAATAAAGCAATTAGGAAAAGGGTAGGTATAATATCATGTATTGAACATATCAAAAGACAGTAAGTAAAATGGTTTGATAACCTTATGAGAATGAAACTAAATACCAATAAGAGCATATAACAAAAGAGTATCCGGACATAAAACCACAGGCAGACCACGAAAACGGTGGATAGAAAAAATCAAGATAACCTTGAACAAACATGGACTCAATTCAACCAAGGTGACACATCTGGCCCTGGATCGACAACACTCCATCCGAGTATAATGCTCCTTCATTAGGCATTTGCATTAAGCCGAAGTCTCCTGGGTATGAAGGAACGCTCATAAAAACCACCCCACTGCAAATAGGAAGTAAGAGCTAATCGCTAGCAATGCCTGGTGCTAGAAAGAAAGAAGAACGACAGGTGTGAATACTATCAACCATAATTCACCTGGAGAAAGACAACAGCTTTTTAAAATAGGTTTAGCAAAGTCCAAGGTGACTGGTTAAATGTAACTGTAGGGAGCAAGTCCAATATGATTGGTTAAATGTAACTGTAGGGAGCAAGTCCAAGATGACTGGATAAATGTAACAGTAGGAAACAAGTCCAAAATCGCTGGTTAAATGTAACTGTAGGGAACAATACTAGGATCTGGGAAGTCTTTTACTTTAGAGAGGTCTTTGCTGTGACCATCCTGCATTTTTGAGACAAACTGTTAGGTAAAAAGGGTTGATTCCCTACCAGAAGTTCAGGCATGATTTCTTCCCAGGGGTCATTGCAGAAAAAATCATGAGGATTTGTATAGTGGAATTCCTCTATAGAGAATCCTTTTATAACACATTTACCTATATAGCAACACATTTAAAAATCCCCAATTATATTTATTCTTTATTGTTTGTACTGTACATGGTAAATTTCTGTTATTACATACATATTTTGCTGGTCTGGACCAAGTTGTTATAAGGGGATTCCACTATAATAAACCCTACATCTTCTTAGTTTCCTCCCATAGCATACATGGCAGATTGTAGTATTATTCGTCTTTGCTCCACCAATGAATCACTGTAACACAAGCAGTTCATTTTCTTTTTTTTTTAAATTGCATAACTTTCTGTAATATTTAGAATTTACTGAATGGCTTTTTGCATCTTGCAGACGATCATTAAGAAAACAAACAAAAACACGCCAATGAGCCTTTTCTTTCAGTAATGGAAGACTTTCTAAGTGATCATGTTGTTAAAGCAACAGAAGATGTTTGTTTTCATCTTTCCCTTTTATCTTCAATATCTTTTATTATATTGTTCCTAAACAACATCGCCCCAGCCAGCACGCAGCTTGTGCCTCCAGACAGCTCAAGTTTTTGCCATGTTTGTCAGATTTTGAAGAAATCTTTCATTGATGTCTTTGTACCTCAGCATGGGACTACCACGGGCCTTCAGAATATTCTCTGAATAGTACTTATTGTGGAATGCAACAATTTGGCATTCTGTGGACATGGTCCAGCCCTCACAATCTATTTTTATTAAGTGTTTCCATGGCAGATGGTAGCTGAGTGTGGCGTAAAAGTTCTATATTGATGATTTTATCGTGCCATTTAATGTAAGATTTTGCTGAGAAATCTTAGCTGAAAGGTGTTTAGTCTCCTCTCATGTCTTGTATAGGTTGTCCATGTTTCAGATCCATAATATAGTTTGGATTACCCTGTTGTGAAGCAGACATTAGTCATTTCAGCAATATTCTCTTGTATGGCAGTTCGATTATACTATCGATATAATCACAGGCGTACACTGTTCAGCAGATGTGGTAAAAACATTGAATGTATTAGTTACCAAAGCCAAAGGTGCCAGGCCATTGGTGCAAATAAAACGGCAACACAACACATAACCTTTGTGTGAACTACATTCTGTTGGAAATCTTGTAGGATCACTGTGCTACTATAAGAGATATCCATGGGAGTTTGAGAATGAACAGAATAAAAAAGACCTACATAGTGTATACACAGATAAACAGAAAACAAACATTGTATTTTTGGTTCAAAATGTATTTATATTTGCACACTAACATTTCTTTCCTCACACACTAACGTTTCTTTCCTCATGTACTATAGCATTGTGGACTGAATATGGACCAATGAATATGGACTGGATATAAATATCCAAAAAACAAAAACCATCATAATCAGCAAAGACACAGAAGAACAGGAGGTAAACATAAATATACAGGGAGAGAAACTACAACAAGTAAAACAGTATCAATATCTTGGACATATATCTGTGAAACAGAAGTTAAAAGGAGAATAGGAATGGCTAAAAGTACCTTCAATGACATGAGGAAATGATTAATATCTAAACAAATTACAAACAAGTTAAAAATGAGAATTATAAAATGCTACATCTATTCCATATTAATGCATGGCTCAGAAACATGGACACTAAATAAACAATTAGAAGACAAAATTTATGCCTTTGAGATGTGGGTATATAGAAGAATAGGGAGAATATCATGGAAAGAGAAGAAAACAAATAAAGAGGTGCTAAAGACACTTAATATGAAGAAAGAACTACTAAGAGAAATAAAGATCAGGCAAATAAAATACTTTGGACACATTAAAAGACATGACACCTTATTGAAGACCTTACTTGAGGGTAAAGTCAAAGGGAAGCGAGCAAGAGGTACTGGCCATCTTGTTCCACATTAACCCAGCTCTTTCAATACAGCTACTAACAACATTGAATATATCGATGCCAGTGATAGTGTCTTTGATCGACTCAACACTCAGTAACTCTTCAAAGAGTTTAAAAGAATTGTTTATTCCACGTATAAAAACTAATAATTGAGCAGTATCCTGTACATCAGTACTCTCATCCAATGCAAGAGAGTACCACAAAAAATGCTTACTTGCATCTTGAAGTTGAAGGGTCAAATCTTCACTTATCTTTTCAACACGTCTGACCACAGTTCTTATGGATAATGTAATACTGTCAAATTTGTTGTTTTGTTCTGGACACAGAATGTTTGTTGCATCTAGTAAACATTCCTTAATAAATTCACCATCAGAAAATGACTTGTTGTATTTCACAATTTTGTGTGACAACATTAAACTGGCCTTTGTTGCATTTTGAGTTGAAGACTTTTGTAAACACAGTTTGTTGTTTCTCCAGACTTTTTTTCCAACTCCATGCATTTTCTTTTCCTTTCTTCAGATGTTAGATTGTGTCCCAAATTGGGATGTTTTGTCTGGTAATGTCTTTTTAATTTATATTCTTTAAAAGCAGCCACTGATTCGTGACACAGCAAGCAAACAGATTTGTTGCCATCTTGCATACAACAATATTTGGTAATCCATTCGTCTTTGAAAACCCGAAATTCGTCTTCAATCTTACGTTTTTTGGATGCACTCTTTATAATAAATATATTTTAAAATGTTGCAAAATATATATATATATTTAGATGTTGTCAAATTGGGAAAAAAATATTGCATATTTAATATAAAAGAAAGTCGAATTAAAATTTCAATTGATTTCTGCATAATATTAATGGAAAAAAATCATTTGCGACGATCGTTCATGTTATTTAAAAATATGTTTGAGGGCTGCAAAATATCCAATGGCGTGCCGCATGCGGCGCGCAGGCCGTAGTTTGCCCACCCCTGACATAGGCCTATGTCTTTATACCTCAGCAGTGATCTACCGCGGGCTCGTTGGCCTTCAGCCAGTTCTCCGACTAGTACTTGATTTGGGATGCGGCAGTTTGGGCATTCTGCTAACGTGACCCAGCCAACACAATTTATATTAATGGTTTCCATTGAACTGGTAGCTGTGTGCGGCATAATACTTCTATGTTGGTGATTGTGTTGTGTCATTTAATGTTGCAGAGACACCTTAGGTGAAAGGTATTTATTCTTTTCTTAGTGTTTTGTGTAGGTAGTCTAGTCCGTGTTTTGGATCCATAGTATAATGTGCTCAACACGCAAGTTTGATAAATCTTTATTTTAAGTTTGAGCTTTGTTTTTTCAAGCTCGTTTTCACAGTCCGCCAAAAATGGTACCCGCTTTCCCTATGCTTGCGTTTATTTAATGTATAGTGAAAAAGTACTTATAATTATGAATCCTAGGAAAGAGTAAATGAATAATATAAATATAGAAGCTTCGTGGATTTATTAATAAAGGAAAATTATGCAGCAAACTGGATTTGAACCAGATCCGCTCAGATAGCACATACTCGCCTCCCAACTTGAATCAACACGTATTCCGTATTCGACAGAAAACGTGTTGACAAGTTGTGAGATGAGTTAGTGCCACCTGATCGGACCTAGTTCAAATCCAGTTTGCTGCGTGATTTTTTTTCAGTGGCGTAGGCCTATACCTGAAATACATTATTTTTCACCGCATTAATCTCTCTCTCTCTCTCTCTCTCTCTCTATATATATATATATATATATATATATATATATATATATATATATATATATATATATATATATATATATATATATATATCCATCCATCCATCCATCCATCCATCCATCCATCTCTCTCTCTCTCTCTCTCTCTTCATTAGGACATCATGGATACCTAAAATAACAAAATAATCGTAGATTATTGATACCGTAGTCGTAGCCTTCGATAACAGTTATCATGTTGTTCCGACAGGCCGACGTTGTGCTTGAACTAGTTACGGGCACGGTGTGGGTGGGAGGAACAACAAAGAAACCTGTCGCAAGGGCCAGAGTTGTGCCCTGATGTCGACGTCTGTTTCGGCAACATTAGACTCGAAACACCATCGAGTCGAATGGCTGCTGGAACAGAGGGCGGAGCACTTATGGGAATGCCCCACGTGCCGTGAGGCCAGTTTCTAATCCAGAAAAGAACCAGTAATCCGCGATACAGTGAGTTCCCTCGTATGAAGGAAATCTGTCTCCAAAAGAGACAAATCATTGATTGTGTGTGCTTTTGATACTGTTAAACAGATTCGTGCACCAGAATGTATAAATCCTGGCGAGGAATAAATACCTATTCGCCTTAGTTGGGTGAATACATGTGGGTAGTTGTGTTTTCGTGTGGCAAACCCCAAGTAATTAGTGGGCTCAAATCTGAATCTCCTAATCGGCGGAAGAACGACTTATACGCTACACTACAGCGGTTCCTAACGTATAAGGATGATGAAATATTTCCTTTATCAGTGAGCAGGTGGCTTTAAACAGCCCATAGCATTTCTTACAATAGTATAGGTCCTCAGTAGAGTAACTTAGGTGACATAGAAATGCAAAAAGGTTTGCTGTCTTAATAAAGCTATGTTTGTGTTCTTGAAGATTATGGATGCATGTTTAGTCCCCAAAGAGAGGCGTTCCAGTGTGGCAGTATCCCAGGATCATATTGTTCTTCCAGACATTCCAGTGTGACAGTATCCCAGGATCATATTGTTCTTCCAGACATTCCAGTGTGACAGTATCCCAGGATCATATTGTTCTTCCAGACATTCCAGTGTGACAGTATCCCAGGATCATATTGTTCTTCCAGACATTCCAGTGTGACAGTATCCCAGGATCATATTGTTCTTCCAGACATTCCAGTGTGACAGTATCCCAGGATCATATTGTTCTTCCAGACATTCCAGTGTGACAGTATCCCAGGATCATATTGTTCTTCCAGACATTCCAGTGTGACAGTATCCCAGGATCATATTGTTCTTCCAGACATTCCAGTGTGACAGTATCCCAGGATCATCATGTTCTGCCAGACATTCCATTGTGACAGTATCCCAGGATCATCATGTTCTGAGAGGAACGTAGCTTATACATCTTGAGTCAACTAGTTCATCATTCTTGCGTCTAATCATTGATCCAGATCTGAAAGGATGGCACACCTAGCATTCCCCGCCACCTATGATTCTGCCACATAAAGAAAAGGTGCAAATATCACTTGCCTGCTTTTCGCATCATCCATGTGAGCAATTTGACAGAAAACAAAGTAAAAAATCGAGACAAGAACATAAAGTGACAATGACTTTTTCCACATGTGAAAGGATTGTCTACTCATCCCCAAGTTCCCTTAAACGCCTCCTACAACATGCATGTAAAGAAGACAGTGACCCGATGCACCCTGAACTAGAAGTCAAGTCCCCCGGTTGCTTCACAGGCAAAAGTATAAAAAGAACAGAAAGGGAGAGGCTATCGTGGGAAACTGTTGAGGTAAATGAATACATAACACATAATTATCTTATTATTTCTTTATTATCTCTCCTTCTACCTATATACAAGAGCTTCTCCTGTAGTACTCACAACCTACTAGTCTACTGGACTCCATTATGAATATGAAGTTGTACCCAAGCAAAGCTAGAAAAATCACGTGCAACCGAACCAAACTATGCACATATAATGTAAATTTTCCAGAACTTGATATCACATACACTTTTTTCGTCTACTCAACAACAATGTCTAGTGGTTAATATTTACTGTCGTTCTATTTGTCTATATATTTATGTTCATTCAGGGCATAAACCAGTGCTCTTCGGTTCGAACGACGTAATGTTGTTTAGTATAACTTTCACATGATGTTGATACTCATAGTCATACCTTCGTTGATGGTTATTCCACGAAGAGTTTTTCTTGATTTAATTTTTTTGTCTTTTGCCATTTGGTACCCATTTTAATATCTGTTGTGGTTATAGATTTTCATCCACTTTAAGTTCATGCTCGATTTAACTATTGTTGTTGTTATTTCCTTATTGTTGTAGAAACAGGTTTTTATATAATAAAATATAAACAATCAACTCTTTTTTGTGTCGCTGTAGCACAAAAAACCTAAAATATATTTAGAAGACAGTGATTCTTTTCAACCAATACTTGAAAGTTTTCTAAAACACTTTCTAGATCGCATTAAGTGTCCTAATTTCTTCTCCAGTGAGTGTTACTTTCCAGCTTTCATAATCATATTTTAATGCAGATATTACATTGGAGCTAAACAGGTCGTAGTTTAGAATAGTTTATTGGGATGGGTTTAAAAAAAACATTTTCAGACCCTTGTTAGTTAGTTACAATACCGTAGATAGGAATTCAATTTCATATTTTTTTTAATTGGGGGGCGGGTTACTTAAACCGCTAATAACCACATTTTAGTGGGCTTTTAGGTTATCTTTTTCTCTTTTGGAAACCGTAAACTGCGAGTGATGGAAGGGGATTTACCTTCCATATTACCCCTCGCTTAGTACTAAAGGGCATGTTCTTTTTTTTCTATGGGGAGATTGTACACTACAACCCCCCCCCCCTCTTGCACCCCAATCCACCAGGACCGTATATACGTCTCTAGTTGGGAGGGGTTACCTAAAATAATAGAGAAAATAGTCATTTTCTCATTTTCGTGCGCAATTCCTTCGTTTTCATGAATATGTTCTACTGATCTATTTTTAGAAATTATGTTGGAGGAATGGGTTACCAACCTTTTGGTCACATTCCTAGTACCTGGTACTAAAAGCTATGTTCTGATTCCTAGTACCTGGTATTAAAAGTTATATTCTGATTCCTAGTACCTGGTACTAAAAGCTATATTCTAATTCATAGTACCTGGTACTAAAAGCTATGTTCTGATTCCTAGTACCCGGTACTAATAGTCATGTTCTGTTTTCCTAAGAGGGAGTATGAGCCCCTAAGTCTCCCTCCTAATCTGCTGACCAGACACCCCCGTTTACTGACAGGATTGGATGGTTGAATGTATTGAAATCTATAATAATTCATGTGAAATCTCTGTATATAATATCTAATTTTACAAGGTTTTATTTCACAAAGATTGGCTTGTATCTTGATGTTTGTGCCATCCATTATCACTTTTCTATCTCCACGTTAATTTTTCTTTCATCGTGCTGCTCTGCATTGTCTCGTCATTGTAACGCCATATGTGTGACTAGTTGGCAGGAAATATATCTAGAGAAGGACTTGAACTCACTATCGATAATAGTGTGTTCAATTCAAGTTAGAGAATACACCTAATCTTTGTGAAATAAATACCCTACGGTGCAGTTACTAAACAAATATTTAGTTCGGTATTCCCAGTGATGAAGGTACTCCAATAATATTCAGTCTTTTTTTTAGTTGTGATTCGTCGACCGATATTGATTTGCTTCTCTTACCAACAAACTTGCGCACGTGTGTATCTCTGGTCATACAATCATGCTGGTGTGATAGAGAAATAATAGGGATATCATTATGACATACGTCACAGGAAAACATGCAGTAACGAAAGTTATGACATACGTCACATGAAAACATGCAGTAACGAAAGTTATGATATACGTCACAGGAAAACATGCAGAAACGAAAGTTATGACATACGTCACAGGAAACATGCAGTATCGAAAGTTATGACATACGTCACAGGAAACATGCAGTAACGAAAGTTATGACATAGGTCCCAGGAAAACATGCAGTAACGAAAGTTATCTTCTTCTTCTTCTCGCTCGCAGTTTGACATGTCTACACAGCAAGTCCTGTTTCTTAATAAATGCTGCTGTATTTGAAAGTTCCTCAGAGCTCCCACACATCTTTCTGTGCATACCCATCTCTGTGGGCCAGTGTTCTTCCCTTAACTGGTTTAGTGTATTGCAGTCTTGCAGGATATGTTCAGCTGTCTGTGCCGCCTGCTCACAAAGGCACAGTGGTGATGGGACCAATCTTAGTCTATTTAAGTGACTGTTTAATCTGTTGTGTCCTGTTCTGAGGCGGAAGATAATAACCTGATCTGCTCTGTTGAGATAGTGGTAATTGTCTTTTGGGTGGTCGACTTTCCTGATGACTTTGATGAGGGTCTTCTTTTCGTGGTAGGTGATTTCTTGGTCTTTTTGTTCCTGTGTTGCTCCATCCTTCCCCAGTCTGTCTGCCTCTTCATTTCCTGGTATGCCACAGTGGGATAGTATCCATTGTAGTACTACCCACGAAAGTTATGACATACGTCTTATTAGTAAAATTGATGATAATGGAGGTGGTGGTGGTAAAGATGATATTTATGATAATGATGATATTGAACATCAAGAACCTTTCTGACAAAAAGTACAGGTTCAATAATCGAGGTGACACCCGAATTCTTATAAGGTTTCGTTGTCTCAAGGACATGGTAATGTTAGGTTATAGATGCGTGTTAGCATCGGAAGAGAAGCATTCCGTTTGATAGCATCCCATGGTCATCACATCCTGCCAGGAGCGTAGTATACACTTCTGTATCAATTAGTCCATTACTCTTGTCAGATATATCGACCTATCTACCACTACGATCCATAACCACATCTAGTATTCCCACAACCTTCGAGTTTGTCACAAAAAGATAGTGCAATGTCCTTTATCCGCTGGTGTCACACTAGCGATATTATTATTAAACGCGAGCAATGATACTACTTATATACAAATACTGCATTATTCTAAACAAATCACATCAAACTAAAGATGATAATGATAAAATGTTACATCTATCATACAGTAATGTATGGCTCGTAAACTTCGATAATGAACAAACAATTATATAAGGACAGTATAAAAAACTTTCATTACTACATGTTTTCCTGTGAAGGAGTGCGGGGAGGTTTTCTATGGCCTGTGGAAATAAAGACCGCTTTGCCATTGCAGAAGCCGACATGTACAGGAAGAATTTTGATTGTACCTCCGAAAGAAAAAAATCCTGTCCCAACCAATTCAGTCTACCTGCCTGAACATGGTCTCCGTCTAGATCCCCCCCCCCCCCCCAAAAAAAAAAAAAAAAAAAAATTCAGTTCCCCAGTATTTGAGGGAAACCTCTGACCAATCAAAAAGCTTCCCTCGGACACTCTCACATCCGTTTAAAAGTCACACCCTCTTCGTCATTCTATTGACGACTGAAGTTACATATATCCCAGACATTCCGTCTGCATTTCTTTTGTTTAAACTGGTCGCATGTATCTTTTTCCCACCAGAGGTGACAGCCACGCCTCTACACTTTAGCACGTCTTTAATGGTCAAGGCGAACGATACCTTTTATGTGATTACCTGGTGAAATATGTGTCTCTACTGACGGAGACGAACAATGACCCTTTATTAGACAGTCGTACATCGGCTTGTTGAATTATGTCGTCTGCTTGCTAGCTTCGTGGGGACTGTCGTTCTTAAAAATAGTAATGTGTCCTGAAGGCAGGGTAATGATAATATTACTACCCTTTACTCGTTTATGGTTCT
The DNA here is from genome assembly GCA_034231615.1 of Meghimatium bilineatum. Taxonomy (NCBI): domain Eukaryota; kingdom Metazoa; phylum Mollusca; class Gastropoda; order Stylommatophora; family Philomycidae; genus Meghimatium; species Meghimatium bilineatum. The sequence continues at coordinate 36,500,778 of CM067313.1, forward strand.
GAACAGAATGCAAGCACACTCCAGGGTATCAATAGCATTATTGCTCGTTTTTAATAATAAGATCGCTCGTGTGGCACCAGCGGATAACGGACATTGCACTAACTTTTCGTGACAGACTCGAAGGTTGCGGGGAATGCTAGATGTGGTTGTGGATAAATATAGGTCGATATATCTGACAAGAATAATAAACTACTTGACACAGAAGTATGTACTACGCTCCTGACAGGATGTGATGACCATGGGATAATATCAAACGGAATCCCTTTGAAACTGTTGCCCATCATCTTTCTGAATGTCTGGCAATGAATGACTTTAGAAAATGCTTCTCCTTCCAGGGCCAAATAAATGGAACACAGTATATGGAACGAAACGACAGCTCACAAACACATGCATATATCGCGCAATGGCATTTTTCAAAGGGCATTATTTATCTCTGATCAACAACTAACTAACAATTATAACACAGAAGTGATGACTTTGTTGTATGTATAAATAGAAGATTAGGGAGGGCTTCAGGGAATAGAGATAACTAACAAAGAGGTTCTGACAATACTGCGTGTAAAAACAGAGATATTTAAGGAAACATTTTTTTATCAAATAAATAAAGTAGTTTGAACATATTAAAAGGCAAGACACCTTGTTGAAGACTTTACTTAAGGGAAGAGCTGATGAAAGGCGACCAAAAGGTAGACAGAGATACAAGTAGGAGGGAAACATCAAGATATGTATAGGCTACATTTCTAGCATCGCGCAACATAAAAGCATGAGACAAAGGATGCTGCAGGCTAGTTGAAGCCAACATTTGTTACGGAAACAGCATGTGGTAATGATCATTACATTAATGGCATACACAATGTCGATTGGTGAATGACACTTTTAACAAATAAACTGGACAGAGTGTTGGCTCAGAACAGAAGCGCTAAAAGCAATACTCAGGGATGCCATAACCGATGTGAAGTTAGTGTGAAGTGTAGGAGCGTAGCTTGTTCAGGGTTGAAAAATTCTTAGTATTAGCGCTGGGGACTGAACAATTCTAGAGCGTAGATTGACAACCAACTCCACCCCTAACCGTCTCAGTCATCGTCTCTTACAATATACATGAACGGCCACGGCGTTGCTACTCTTTGCACTCATATCCCTGTTGAACCAGTAATTTTTCTCGCTTTGCGAGTCGTGTTCTGTTGTGGTGTACTGTTTTGGTTCTGCTGGCTTGCCTACATAGTTATATTACCGGGAGTTGAACCATGGACATTTTGACAATATCTTATTGCGTTTGTGGCTACGACGTAGTTCTCCTATGTTTAAGGATAAATTAAATAAAGAACACAGTTACCGATGCCATGGTGCTGCAGGAAAGTAACAATGATCACAAAAGGAAGCGCTTACCTCATGAATGCGGTAATAACCGTGATTGTACATTCTAACGTTATGCCAAGATATATGGATCCCAGTATTTGCCAGCGGACAGTTAACCGCTCTGTAATGTTAAAAGTAAATACGTTCACTGGCGTTATCATTAAAAATAATTATTTATTTTTTAAATGATCCATTTTCTGGCTGTCAATGGTTTGTCCATAAATTTCGTCAGTAACTTTGTGGCCCTTTTTTACTACATTTCCCATCTTGTCATCAACTGTCAAACTTTTTTAGACTCCCCCCCCCCCCCCAACCCAATTGTTGACGTAATTTATGGACAGACCTTTAGCAACATGCATCCCTATGTGTCTGTGTGACACACTGTTTCTGCGATGCCTTAAGCAAGTGTTTATTATGCTTTTTTGAGGTTAATTCGTGGACATTGAACAATTGACCGTTTTGTAAAATGTAATCGCAAATATGTAAATTGGATTCTATCTGTTATTTTTTTGTCTCTGCGTGTACCGTAAAGCGATGCATGATTGAGTGACGATCGGTTTCCCGGCGTTGTCACTTTGTAGCCAGATTTGTTTAATCGGAATTTTGTGGAGAGTTTTATTTATTCTTGCTGTTATTATTTCTGAAACTTATGTTTATTATTTATCTTGTATTATTTATGCACATTCCAGTCAATATTCTAATTTAGTCTGAAAATGAACAAAATATTTTTTTTAAATTTTCATTACATGTGCACAAATTAATCAATCATCTACGATAATACCCTAAAGATTTTCATCAGGTACAAATTGGTGAGCAAATATTTTTTAAAACTATCAATCAATTAATCAAAAGTACCATGCGAGTGGAGTATGCGATCATGTTTCTCCACAACTCACTGTCTCTTGTGTTGTTAATACGTTCAGTTGGCGACTCCTTTTTTTGTTTTGCCGTAGTGACAACCCCTCCATAAATTTCTCTCTATCTGTTCTCCCATTGATCTTTCTGGTGGTTATTACGTGTTCAAGATTTATTTTCATCATCATATGCCTTAAAATTATGGATTGTCTGCTTCTAATTTTTGCTATAATTTGTGGTTTTTCGTGAGTACTTCTACAGTAGTTTTCTTGGATATCCATGAATTTTTCATCATGCTTCTTAAAAACCACATCTCAGTTGCCTACGACTTATCTTGGGCACTTTTGTTTGTTTGCTGTCCATGCTTCACTTCCATAAAGAAGGAGTGGCTTAGTATAACACATAAACTATCGATCTCGCGTATGCATTGATATTACTCCATTGCATAGAATGTTTCTCATTTTCTTGAAATGTTGATTTGACCTTTGATATCTTCATCTTATCGGAGCACCGGCCATCTGATGTTAAAATGGTGCCAAGATACTTGACTTTATCCATTTGATTTAATTTTGCATCATTGATAGTAATACTGCATTTTGACTGCGTGTATTTCTTTGGGGAAAAAAACATTACTTCTGTTTTCTTCTTATTGAAACTCATGCCTTTGTTCTCACTTTCTTGTACTACCATGTCTAACAGGGCTTTAAGTCAAATTCGCTCCCTTCAATCAGAACTGTATCGTCAGCAAATCTGAGATAATTCAAATGTCAGTGTATTACAATTACAAAAGTATAATTACAATTACGTAAGTCTAATTGTATTGATTGTGATAATTCAAATGTCAGTGTATTACAATTACAAAAGTATAATTACAATTACGTAAGTCTAATTGTATTGATTGTGATAATTCAAATGGTAACCTCCAACTGCTTCTTTCATGGTATGCTTTCTATGTTTCGCATAATATCCTCCGCATACAGGAAGAAATGATCTGGTGACATTGCACATCCTTGTCTGACGCTCTATATTTTGGAATCTCCTCAATACTGCCAACACTCATCGCAGCTGTTTGTTTCCAATACATATTTCTTACTATCTTTAGATCTCTCCCATCAACATTGAGTTTTTTCTAAAAAAAATTATATTCTCTGAATTTTTCACCTTGTCAAATGCTTTACTATAAACTATTAAGCACACGTATATGTCATTTTGTACCTCTATTGCCCTCTGCATCAATGTTCGTATTATATATAATGCATTTCGTGTGCCTTTTCCTTCCACAATACTCTTCTTCAACTTCTGGTTTTAATTTTCCTCTTATTCGTCTCATTTAAAACTATATAAGGGCTAAATAACAATGTACCGCAGAAGACGGATGTATCGGGCCATTTACGCAATATAACGGCGACACAACGCAATTCTATTCTCTGGATTATATCCTGCTGGAAACCTAGTTGGACAATTGTCCTGCAACAAGAGAAATCTAATGTGAGTTTGAGAATGAACTTTGAAAAGGAAGAAGAGATAGCAGTTTTAAGTTGTACAATACACATAATCGGCGTTTCGACCAAGATATCTTTATCAAGAAATGGACTAACAAACATAGACTGCAGTCACAAAATCAACCAGAGACTACATGCTACAGCGATGTTATAAAGCATACATCACTAGAAAACAATGAATACTAAATACAGCCGAAAAGAGTCGCGAACCACGGAAATATAATTACATCACGAGAAAGTAACGTGATATACGCATAGAAAATACAAAATAGAAAAAAAAGTATAGAAATGTGTTCATATTACAATAAAAAAGTCTTAACTCAATACGATTTGTGACTACTCGATCACTCAACGGGTACCACAAAAAAAAAATAGGAACAACAGTTCATGTAAATATTCTCACCTGTATGCAGATGTCATGTTGTCAAAAAATACCATTAATGTTGATTTTGCTTTGTAGAATGTGAATACAAAGTGTCCAAACCTGCAAGGGAAACACACGAAAGTTAGCGATTTATATCGTAATGATAGGAAAAAAAGAGGTTCATTTCTTATAATTTCTGCTCGATTGGACCGAACAAAGAACAGTTACATTTGCGATTAAGCTCTTTTAACATCAACTTATTTCTCCCTTCAGTCCTTCTCTAATTCTTGCTCTCATTACTCTTCCCTCCGCCCACTATCTTGTCATTTACTTCATATATTTTCTACCAGTGCCTGTTTTTATTTTCACGCTGTTTCCCGTTTCTACTTTCTCGCTGTTTCTTGTTGTTGTTATTTCGATCCCCAGGAATTATGAGCGATTAACTATTAGTTCCTATATACAATGGGGTTTTTTCTCCCACATTTTATTTCATAACCAACAGACTCAACGTTCAATGATGTATACCAAAAGTATCCATCCCTCAATGATGTATACCACAAGACTCCATCTCTCAATGATGTATGCCAAAAGACCCCAACTCTCAATGATGTATACCAAAAGACCCCCCAACTCTCAATGATGTATACCAAAAGACTCCAACTTTCAATGATGTATGCCAAAAGACTCCATCTCTCAATGATATTTACCAAAAGACTCAAATTCTCAATGATGTATGCCAAAAGACCCCCAACTCTCAATGATGTATACCAAAAGACTCCAATTCTCAATGATGTATGTAAAAAAACCCCAACTCTCAATGATGTATACCAAAAGACCCCAACTCTCAATGATGTATACCAAAAGGCCCCAACTCTCAATGAAAATTATATGAGAATACTAAAGGGGGATAGGGGGTTGAGTTAGTATATCCCATTCCACGGGTCAAAATGACGATAAAATTCATGCTACAGTTGGAAGTGTAACGCTGAAGGTCACATATATATTGCGCCAAACTGTAAATTGGACACAATGCGAGTTTGCGACTGAAGCTTTGGAGCTGCGAACTGTCCAAAGTCAAATGAGACACCGTTCATATACACGATACGCATTGCCAGCATATGTTACTGCAGTCTTGCAAATATGGCCGCGGACGGTACGTATCATACAGACTGTCAGAAGCAGTAGAACTGGAGAGAGAAAAGTGACCCACAACCACTAGCTTTTACTGAAAGTATGCAGCATGGCTTAAACAGATCATACGGCATACCATATCAAGACATCGTCAGAAAATAGTTCAGGAACTTCACTCACGTGTGATGACCATGTGTTTGTGTCCCTGACAATTTATGCAATTGTGGTGATTAGTGTTATTCAAGAAGACGTGTTATATTACTCCATAATTGGGAAAAGATAGCAACATTGCGACCTGTCATGCTTATCGCAGCGATTATTTATTTGTGAACTAACTGCGGTACACTCTGAGCATCCCCATATGATATCCGCTACCTTCAATACATCGCGAAATATATGCATGCTGATAGTTCTCGTAGCTCGTTGATCATATATCTTGATTATTCTACCCCTTAGTTGTGCACCTCTGATATCTCCCTGAGTATATCTTCATCACTCTAACACTTAGTCGCGATCCTCTGATATCTCCCTGAGTATATCTTCATCGCTCTAACACTTAGTCGTGCACCTCTGATATCTCCCTGAGTATATCTTCATTAATCTAACACTTAGTCATGCACCTCTGATATCTCCCTGAGTATATCTTCATCGCTCTAACACTTAGTCGTGCACCTCTGATATCTCCCTGAGTATATCTTCATCGCTCTAACACTTAGTCGTGCACCTCTGATATCTCCCTGAATATATCTTCATCTGAGTTTTCCGGTTCCGGTTCAAGATGGAAGTAGTTGTGTTCTTCGTACTTGCTATGGTCGGTTGATCTGTGTCCTAATAAGCACAATCGTAAAACCCCCATTATTCTTGAAACAGAGGTTTACTAATTCTTTATGTGATGGAGGATCGTTTCAATATTTTCGGATGTAAACAGTGTTTAAAAAAAATCGTTTATTGGAAAGAATATGTTTCAAACATCATAAGAAAACGAAGATGGAAATACCTTGGCCACGTTTTACAACTAGATGTAAAGAGAATAAACCAGCGAGCCCTTATGTAGTCACCTGAGGCTAAAAGAAAAAGAGGAAGACCTAAAACAACCCTTAAAAACACCATTCTTAAAGAATGAGAATTAATAGGCTGTAAGACCATCTAGGAACTAAAGCTGCAGGCAGCGAACCGCATCATATGGAGAACCAGAACCTTTGCCCTATGTGTCGCTTGCGGCACGAAAGGAACAAACTAACTAAATATCTTCATCATTCTACCACTTAGTCGTGATCCTCTAATATCTCCCTGAGTGCTGCATGTCGTTAGAAACGAATAGTGAGGCACAGAGGCGGGTTTGGCTAGCCAATTCCATAGATCAAAGTAATTCAAAAGCCATGCTGAAGCCAGATATGTAATGCCGAAAGGCGCCCACAATCGCAGCCAAGCTGTAGACAATGACACAATGCATACCTATCTCTGGATTACATCATGCTAACTAATATATCTGAAAATGATCGCAGTCAAATATTTCAGGAAACACGATCCTCTTCTTCGTTCTATTTCACCTGCTGGTCAGCAAGATATTGTCCAGAGATCGAGATGTCGTTTACATCATGGTTTACAGCTCTGCTGCAATATCTGCGCCTTTCTTTATGACACATCCGACTTTTGCATGGATTTTGGGTTACATTGACAAATGAGATGAGACAGCCAACTCCACCCCCCCCCCACAAACTTTAGTCGCCTCTTACGACTTGCATAATAGGTAACAGTTATTCAACTCTTTGCTTCCTATCGAACACACATGCGTGATGGAGGTAACACATTAATGAAGGTGATGATGATGACAGTATTACTACCTCTGCAGCCATTCACAAATTGTTTCACTGTTATAGAGGTTGGAGTTCCACCACACCAAAACGCCATAATTTAACACACGCTCATTTACATCTCCAGTGTTCCTGCTAAGGATGCGTGCTAGAACATGCCTGCAAACAGTTGCTGGAATAATGTACACATTCTAGCCATGGTATATGATGCTAGTAGTAATGATAATAACGTTGCTGGGGTGGTGGTTGTTATAATGATGATTGCGATGACGATGATGGTGATAATGATGATTGTGATGATGATGATGATGATGATGATGATGGTGGTGGATGTGGAGGTGGAGGTGATGATGAAAACATGATGATAAAGTAATCTTGTTATCTGCAAACAGATATCTGCTTGACAGCCCATAAACTTTCTGACAATAAGACGCGTTGTCTCAAAGACATGGGTGTGTTTGGGGGGGGGGGGGGGGGAGTTACATATTTGGTTCCCGAAGGAAGATATTTCTGTACAACAGTACTCCAGGTTCGCCACGTCCTGCCAAGAGCGGCGTATCATATACTTCTGGGCCAAGCAGTTCATTATTCTTTCGTCAGCTTTGCTGATCCACCCATCTGCAGCGATGATACATCTGGCATTCTTCGCCGCCTAGGAATCAGCCACAAAAGAGCAAACTTTCAATACCCGTTGAGCTGCATCTTCGTCGTACATGGGGATTATTTAATGGAACATAACAGTAAAAAAAATTTAAAACAAGACATGCATTAACCCCACGAGTGGGACACTATATAACATACAGTATTAAACATATAGCTGTAAAGATGTGAATAAGTTAAAAAGAAAATATAAATGGTTGAATGTAATTTCAATGGCATGAGAAAACTATTAACTATTAAAACACATCACAAAGAAACTAAAAATGAAAGATATAAAATTCTGCATCTATTCTATATTGCAGTGTATAGATATTACATATATCAGACCTGGACAATGAACAAACATCTATGATATAATTGCTACTTATGAGATATCGATATATAAAAGAATGATGGGGGGACTTCATGAAAAGAGAAGACAACTCGTAAAGATGACCTTACAACACTGAGTATAAAAAAAAATACTATTTTAAATAAAGTTATTTTTTAATTGTTCAATTAATGTGTATCTGATAATTGTTGTGACGTGAGGGGACAGAGGATTTTAGAAGTAGCTCAGTGGTTCGTAACTCGGGAGACCAGGATAACACAAAAAATGTACATTAAGTGAAACATACTTGGAATAAAACGTGCATACACAACTCTCGTTATTATTATGAAGGTGTAACGTAGGTACACGCCCTCTGGCAAGACCGTCGACAGTATAGAAGACCTAATTGCAGAAAGTAAACAAGCCTTCATTTGTTACCTTTTTGATTATTGTCTTGTTATTCGTTGGTCACTATTTATATACTTGGCGCCTCCCGCCAAAAATAGTCACTGCCGACCAGTGAAACGCAAGGCAATAATCAAAATCAGCCTTCTAGATCGTCAGTACACAGGTCTGTACTGGACTCGATCGTGCATCTGGCAAGTCATCAGGTGCGACAAATTGGTTGCTGAATTGATACTAAGAGGAAGAGAACCCAGTGTCCAAGTATTTCGTATTCTCTATGTTTTTAAGAAGAATGATAAAAACTCCAAGGACAGCCAAGAAAATTAATGATGGAGTCCTCAGAGATGCTGGAGTAAAAGGACAAATTATAGCGAAAATTAGAAACAGACAATCAAGATTTTTATGGCACGTGATAAAAAAAGTAAAACTTGAACATTTAGTAATTACCGGAAAGACAAGGGGAGAAGAGACAGAGAGAAATTTCTGGATGGGTTGACTCTGTGGCGCAAACATATGTGACCAAATAAAAATGTTAATAACACCTGAGATAGGGATTTGTGGAGAAACATGACTGCCTGCACCACTCACACATGTCACTTGATTGATTGACCGTAATACCAAGAACCCTATATGTTTAGGATGCATGATTATCTCAGTCAAATATTTACGCTGGACACAAAATCTTTTCCTAAATGAAAAGGCGACAAGAATAACGTATATCAACATAAATGAACACACACGTATAATAGTCATTAGTAAAGCAAAACTAACATATTACAACATTGAATATTCCAAGTCGACCATAAACACCACATGACATTGCTCAGCAGAAATCATATTGAGATTAACAATGGTCCTACAAAAAACCTCACAAATGTTGAAGGTAACAACATTACTACCTCTGCAGCCATTCACAAATTGTTTAACTGTTATAGATGTTTAACAGTGTTAAGCATGTACACTATAAATACGAATAAATTGCCAACTTACTCATTCCATGTTTTGGATTTCATTGAAGTTGTTATAGGCTCAGTACCTGATGGATATACAATTATATTGATTATTATTGATACCTTAATTACTTTCCTGAAATTCCAATGATAATACTTGTACATACAAAACTAAATGCTGCATCGATATGTATGACATACTTTGATGGAAAGGACACAGAAATATATATTGGAAACAACCCGTATAAGGTGTGAGAGCAGACATTCATCATACAGTTAATTTTTTTTTTAAAAGAGTAAGACATGGCTGTATTTTATCCGAAACCCATTTAAGTTAAACACATAAATTTATTTATTTATTTTTTGTGTGGTTTTTTTGTTATACAGATAGAAGGAATGCCGCGGCTCTACATCAATGCGAAAATAATAACTCATCACCATTAGAAAATACAGTCTCCACAAGGAAGGTTGGCTGCAACATACAGTCTCCACAAGGAAGGTTGGCTGCAACATACAGTCTCCACAAGGAAGGTTGACTGCAACAAACATTCAACATCATCTGTCTCTTCCATGATGGTGCACTCATGGAGACTGCACCATGTCCATCTCGTGCTGTTTCCTTTACAACTTGTATCTTTGTATACTTTTTGCAAGTTACCCTAAACTTTAGCTTTAGGTAAAGCCATGAATAAGAAGTCATGTCTTTTAATTAATAAATCCAACCAAATTTAATTGTGTGATTTTTGTTGTTGTTGTTTTAATAGTTATTTATTCAAATACACACGCAGTATTTGAAAATATGGGTAGCGTTTCCCATTTAGAACGTAACCATGAACCCAGAAATTTTAGGCTGTAGTTATTTTCTAGGCAATATACATACGCTTAGTATTTTGTCATTGCTTTCTGAACGGTTCGGGTGCACAAATGCCTGTGGCGGGAATCGAATTCGGTATCTTGGCCGTCACAGACGCGCCTCTGTATTTTTTGTTTTTGTCTTCTCTGATTCATGTTTACTATGAGATCTGTTTATCCAATGAAGCTGTGAGTAACTCAGTAAATACATTTTCATAAGTACGCACACCACTTGATGATAAAGCGCGCTCTGATCATCCAATCGAAATTGCATCAGAAGTAGCTGCGCAGCGGATAGAGAAAGTGACTCGAGCTGACAGGCACATAACAATAGAGAGGGTAGATACCTCAATATTTTATTAACATGGTTCACCATAAAGATAATGCATGGTCAATTGAAATGCTGGAACATGCTTATGGGTACCAAGACAACTAACTGACTGACGAAGATTTTTATTTTGCAGATATTGTCGCACTGATAATAGAATGCAATAGGACTAAGAACTGATTACTAGATTGGCAATTGCCTGCGACGTGTTCTAGCTATCAATAAATATTAAGAAAAAGGTAGATCTTTGCTAAAACACTTCCAGCACCGACCATTACACTGAAGAATTTGCAAGTTCCTATCTAAGTTACAATTTTCACCACAACACTATCACTCGACCACGTTTGGCATACTGTCAAATAAAGCATTGAGCAATACAAATTTGACAATAACAATAGTGCTTCTGAACATGCATCCTCAGTGTCTTTCTCTATGGATCTGAAATAGGATACCTTACTCGAGGTAAGAGCAAAAGCTGAATAGCTTCCACTTACGTTGTCTTCGTGAAATTTGGAACATCCAGTGGCAAAACAAAATTACCAACACCTAGGTCATTCAAATGGCCAAGATGTACACCTATGTGTGATGCGCTGTGAGAGCGGTCACGTGGATTCCATGTGAGTGCGGAAACGTGATTCTAGCTATTTTTGGCAATTTGATAGTAACAGACTCACACTTGCAGAAAGATGACATTTTTATCTCCTTTGTTGGCTTGGGAATTCCTTTCACAGTCCCGCCTTCAGCGTGACTAATTTTGCCATAGGAAACCTAGATTGTGAGAGAAAAAAAATGAAAAGAATCATTATTGTTAATGCATTAATTTCTTTACAAATATCTTCGTAGGATAACTAACACCCATTGGAGTGGATTCAAATCGAATAATAAAATCAGAGAAGAGATACATCAAAATTTCATCACAAATGTTATCAGAAAACGCCGTTGGTCCTACATCGGGCATGTCCTATGCGCAGACACCAACAGAATACACCATCAATCTCTTGAATGGATGCAACGAAGCAAAAGAGCATGGGTATACCAAAAGAAACACTCAGAAGAACAATACTTAGAGAAAGTAAAACAACCAATATTCATACTATTCAAGAGCTGCACATAATAGCTTTGAACCGACAGAATTAGAGAGATCTGACCTCTGCCCTATGCGCTAACTTCAGCGCAAAAGGAAAATGAATGAATGAAATAATTTCTTACGTTTACGTATACTTAATATAACCATGTGATACCTATAATTTTTTTGGGAATGCTGATTTGACTTGTGCTGTTCAGCTCTTTATCTCACTTGAGCATCTACCTTCTGATGTTAACAGGGTGCTAAGATATTTCACTTTTTTAACTTGTGTTAATTTTGTGTCGTTAATTATTATATTGCATCTAAGTGGTGTATGTCTCTTCGAGACAACCTTTATTTCTGTTTTCTTCTTGTTTAAACTGAGGTCTTTGTTGTCACTTTCTTTCACTACTTTATCTAACAGGGCATGTAGTTCCTGTTCACTTTCTGCGATCAGTACTGTGTCGTCAGCATATCTCAAGTTATTTGTATTGAATCCTCCCACTTTTGTTCCTGGCATATCTTCTATATTTCGCATAATATATTATGTATACAAGGAGAAAAGATCCAGTGACATTACACAACCTTACATGACACCCACAGAGATGTGGTGTCTGAGAAGAATGATGACAATACCATGTATACCTAAGAAAACGAAATCAGAGGTTCTCATTGATGCTGGCGTAAAAAAAAATCAATCATATCAAACATTAGGGGCAGACATTCAAGATTTCTAGGAAGTGAGAAGACCACAGCTTGAACACGTAACAACCATTGGAAAGATCAATTGGAGAAGAGATAGGGGACGACACAGAGAAAAGTTGCTAGATGGACTAGTATTTTTGTGACACTAAAGAAGTTCACCAACCGAGTTCATTGACAACACAAGAACAGAGAGTCGTGAAGAAACATGATCATCTACGCCATTCGGCATGATTCTTGATTGATTGATATTCGATATTGATTGATTGATATTCGATATTGATTGATTGATAGATATATGAAGTCTATATTGCTTTTTAACAATCTAGGGATTGTTTAATTAAAAAAACACTATAGACTTCATTTTCATAAATAGTAATGAGGACTCCGTGCTATACATCTTTCGGCTATGTATTACTCTCGCAGATGAAGTAAGATGAACCTTTAGGAAATCGGAACATTATTTTAATAACTAGAAATTTCTAGATTTTAATTTTAGGCTGGCTGCACACGTTGCTACTACGACTGTTGGTGTGGTGATGGAACGGGAAAACATTTTGAAATCCCTACGGGAAAACACACGAACAAATGACTGTATAAGTGATGATGACTCTTGTTCCATGACTAGAATAAGGGGGCATGGTTTGAAATGAGGTGTCGCTAGAAAGGAGCGTTTTCGTAGGCGAGAAAGAACGATGGTCATTCATCGGCGTACTGGGACCGTCAGATAATGTGTAATGTTGGATACACTCAAGGAGAGATCTGAGCACCTATGGACTTGTCCGGAGTGCAGTGACGATGATCCAACGACTAACTAACTAATTTCATCAACAGAATAAACATATAAAAGCTTCTCCAATTATCCTGCAACCAAAGGAATCTTAGAAGGTCGTGTTGACTCGATTACCAGATATTTTCTCAACTCTTTTCTATGGCTGTGAAGTTCTGGTATAACCAAATCGGACTAACTTCTGCGGTTGAAATAAGCGTACCTTACACCATAAGAGATACTTTTTACTTCACCAAAAAGAAAAAACTGTAACCAGAACGTGATCCTTTTCATGTCCAGAAACCCTCAATTTGGTCCATCAACCAAAAAAAAAAAGTTTACCCACCTCTATCTTAGACACTACACATTTTGAATTTTTGTCCTAATAATAATCACGATTTGTAGATATTGATGGGGAGAAGTTCTCCGCCTGTGTACTGATTTCAACGCTTTCCCTTTTTGCTGAGAATAGACAGTCCAGATTAGCCTTTAAAGTAATTTTGACAAGATATATTTAAAAGATCATACATTACATATCAAATTTGACACGATATTTTAAAAAAAGACCAAATTTTACATATCAATTTTGATATGATATTTTGAAACAGAGATAAATTACTTAGTTCCTCTTGTTCTTCTGTATTTGCTCTCTGATAACCAACACTCTGTATAACCAACACTCTCTGATAACCAACACTCTCTGATAACCAACACTCTGTATAACCAACACTCTCTTATAACCAACACACTCTCATAACCAACACTCTCTGATAACCAACACTCTCTGATAACCAACACTCTCTGATAACCAACACTCTCTGATAACCAACACTCTCTGATAACCAACACTCTCTGATAACCAACACACTCTCATAACCAACACTCTCTGATAACCAACACTCTCTGATAACCAACACTCTCTGATAACCAACACTCTCTGATAACCAACACTCTCTGATAACCAACACTCTGTATAACCAACATGAAAGTTAATGTGACTTTCGACGGAGAGGGAGAAGTACATTGTGCTGCTGGTTTCACATCGGAGCTGTGCTATTTTGTGCCTTCTTTCACAGGCCATTCGTTTTCGGCATGCTTTTATTTCAAGGGAGCTACCCTAGCCTTCCTACCAACCTTCCTGCTGTCGCCAGACAAGCGAGTGAGTAGATGCTCTATTCCATGACGGTTTATGACGCAATGCGCCCTTGAATCTTGCAGGCCAAAATTTTTGCCTAGTTGGCAGCTTCCAATGAGACGGTGAGCAGAGATTTAGACGTGTCTACGTCTATCTCGACGAGGTGTTTTGTTTGTGAACCGAAGTTTCGCTTACCGACATCGTGAACACCTCGTCCAAGTTTGATCTTCTATCCACATATTGTCACGCCGACAAGTCACATGCTGGACGATTGGAACTGCAGTTACTTTCGCCTTTCCCTTGCACAACGCTGCCCTCTATCGCGTATCTAAATATCATTTAATGTGTAATCTAGGCGCATCTAGTCATATTATCATATCGGGGTATCAACATTGGCAGCTCCTCTAATGCATTTGCATCCAGCTGTTCGAGCCGGAATACCTTAAGTCACTGAGTGCCGACAATGGCGTTGGCCGTGTTGGCTGAGACATGACCGTCTTCATTCAGATCTTTCAACTGGATTAATTAGTACCTCATTTGTTACGTTTTTTTATTATTGTTGGGCTTTCTATTTATCACTATTTACATACTTGGAATCTTATGCTAAAAATAGCTAAGGAGACTTCAAGTATATAAATAGTGACCGACCGAAATCCAAACAAGCCCCCCCCCCCCCCGTCCTGTCGCGTGACAATTCTAGATAACAGGTCTTATTTCATATTGCCGTGCCTGAGAGGTGTCAATGATATTCCTTGTCTTTTTGCAACCAATTCTCATTTGACCTATAGCCTCCACATCCACGGATACGATGTGTTTGGAGGGTGCACCACTGGAGGTACTTGTAGAATCTTGGTTATTTGCTATATAAGAGTAGTGTAAACCCATTAGCAGCCCAAATTATTTAATAATTTTGTCATGATATTTCAAAACATACCTTAAGTAAGGTACCTAGTAATTATGACACAATATTGTTAAAAAATACAATAAATTATCTAGTAATTTTGACGCAATATTTTAAAATATACCATAAATTATCTAGTAATTTGGACGCACTATTTTAAAACATACTATAAATTATCTAGTAATTTGGACGCACTATTTTAAAACATACCATAAATTATCTAGTAATTTGAACACACTATTTAAAAACATACCATAAATTATCTAGTAATTTGGACACACTATTTTAAAACATACCATAAATTATCTAGTAATTTGGACACACTATTTTAAAACATACCATAAATTATCTAGTAATTTGGACACACTATTTTAAAACATACCATAAATTATCTAGTAATTTGGACACACTATTTTAAAACATACCATAAATTATTTAGTAATTTGGACACACTATTAAAAAAAATTCTAGATATATGAAACTACCGCTATCTAACTACAACATTTCACTCGGATACGCATTCATTTCTACTTGTGGTTTTTTTAATGTTTGTATGTTATGTCCGTATCTTGAAAAAGGCCTATTGGTCCGAAACTTCGACTTTGTCCTGTGTATTGTCATTTGTATGATTATATTATGTGTTTTGTTTTGTTGTATGTACCATATTTACATCCGTTAGTGATAGTGTGTAGTGTTTTAGTCGTCATTCAGTAAAACTTCATTACCTGTCTTTCACGTGAGTATTATTTTCTATTATGTTCTACTAGCAGTACCACCTTCTATTGATCACACATTATCTAGTAATTTGGACACAATATTTTAAATTATACCATAAATTATCTAGTAATTTGGACACGATATTTTAAACCGACCATAAGTTACAAATATACCAACATTGTATGACCGTGCTAATGAGCAGCAATGATATGGGGCCTTGTTTAGAGTTGTGTACGGAGTGTATTCTTTTAACTTGAGCTGTTTGAGTTTTCCCATGACATCAAACGTCTGCTGCCAAGCGAGTTTCTCGAACTGAAGATTGTCTATTGTGGTATCACACTTTCTGGATGTAATTCTCGCGCTGTGCTTGACACATCTTAATTCTGGTACGTATACCCCATAGGTGGTGCTGTAATAACATATACGACGGTAATTAAAGATCGTTGACGTATGTAAAGAAATGTGATAAAAAATTATATCTGTGTATAAATAGTAATAAACTATCAGTGCCGAAACCGCTCCGGTGTTGCCGAGACCGAGAGGAGGGCAAAAAGTAGGAACGATTACCTATCACTCGTGCCGTAGGAGGTGACTATGGATGTTTTATGGTGGAGTTGGCTGTCCCATCCCAAAGTGACCCAGAAGCCATGTGAAGTTGGATGTGTCAGGTTGAAAGTCACATATATTGTAACAAAACTATGAACTATGACATTAAATATTCCGTTCTCTGGACTGCATCCTGTTGATCTGCATGAGAACAACCGCAGAATAAGAAGAATTGTAGAAACTTGACAGATCCAACAGCAACGGCCTCACATGGCGGAAGCATGAAACGCAATATCCACGGATGGCACAATCTCCCATGGCGGAAGCACGAACGCAATATCCACGAGTGGCATTACTGAAATTAAATTGGTTTCTGTAAAAAGAAATGGAGAATTGAAACTTTCCAAGGGACCATACCTACTTGTATCGGCGCTGCCAACTATGGTAATCTATGAAATAACAATAATGTAACTAAACAAATATAATTAATAATAATAATAATAATAACACCATAAGTTAAGGTGAAAATTTATTGACAAACGAGAACTTCTGCTAATTTATTTTTTAATCAGAAAATGTGGACAGTATAAATGAAAATTATGACACAAAAGAATACGCCTATGTCATTGGAGTAATACATTTGGGTTGTCCATAAATTTATAAATTGTGTCAGAATTGATTGACAGCGTATTACCCCCCCCCCCCCCGTCAACAACTTCGTAAGAATTCAGGGACTCCCTTCACTTTTGCTTAATTTTGTCCTAAAGAATTACCTTCTCTCCGCATAACAATGTTTTTTCCAGATATTTAAAACATTGTTTTAAAATTCACTCAAATTAATTTTTATTAAAAAACAAACCTGATTTGCTGACGTTAACTTTCGTCAACCCTTCCACCTTGTCAACAACTCTTAAACTTTTTCAGACCCTTCCCTGTTATTTTTTTTTTTATGGAGTGTGGGGTGGGGGTAGCGGTGTTTTTTGGGACATAATTACCGGGGATTCCTGGAGTCTCTGAATTCCTGGCCCAATTTATGAACATTCCTTTTATTTGAATTTCGAGAGTATTTTTTTGTGATTACGAGGGTTGAAAAAAAGGTTGAAAAGTCGTAGAGCATTGACTTCACTGTACTCGGTTTCCCATATATACTCCGTCCCTCTCAACGAAGCGGCACGCCGCCTGTCGAGAGTATCACTCATTGCGAGGGTGCGTTTGAATAATATAAATAGCTGGAAGAAAATTGTTGGTTATTTAGTCACATAGCTGTCACATAGCTGTCAGTTTATATGATAATGATAATACAACTACGTCGGTGTATGATATATGACAAAACGTAACGATATCACATTCAAAAATCATAGAGTAGCTACGTAAATTGATAATAAAGATTATATGTATAAAACGATTGAATACATGGAGCCAAAGTAATAGAAGTACGTATGCAAATCATTGCCTACAAGAGATTCTCCTCTATGGTGAGATAATAATGGGCACGTGTTCTGAAGGTGGTCAAAACAAGCGTTACAAGGACTCGCTAAAGACCACACTGAAAACTCTTGGAATACACCAATCTTCTTCTTCTGCGTTCAGCATCTGTGGTCATGCTTTGCCGTCAGGCCTGTCGTCAAGACGAAGTCCACTGTCTTCTCGGTATACACCATGATACATGGGGAAACGCTGCATGAAACAGCTACATGGAGCTCACAGTACAAAAAAGAAAGGTACAGCTGGTACAACATCTTGTATGAAAAGGAGAAATAAAGCAGCTCAACAGTGGAGGATAACTAGAAAGACATACACAGATCAAAGACTATCTAAAGTGAAAATTCCATGCTCGGTTTGTCCAATAACCTTGTGAGAAAACATAACAATTATTAGCCCAACACATCTGTTTTCGACATGATGAATACAGCTATGTGCCGAGAACACAAACCTATTCGTCCGGCAGCAAGTAAACAAAATTGCAGTTATCAAGAATCACTATTGGCAGTAGTGAAATGGTGTAAACTTGTTTGGTTTATGCCGAGGATACCTTTAAACAGATTTGCGCCTCAGAAGGCATAACTCCTGGCGAGGAATGGATATCTATTCCTGCGGTCTTTCAAGAGACAGTCAAGCCCGTCATTAAACTCAATAGAGAGTGCAGGGAATGCAGCCCTGTAGTGTTGATGCTAAGGTCAAGGCACTCACCTGCGAACATGCCGACGACGCAAGTGTGGTGGTTTATACGGATGGGTCGATCATCCGCCACCAGCGATACGCATGGGCTTTTACTGCCAGATCACAACGAAGAAAAGTTCACGAAGCCTGTGGAGCCTTAATCGCAACAATAAGTAGTCTAACAATGGAAATGTTTGAGTAATGCATCACTTTACTGGCTGGAATCGCAAGCCTATTCTCATGCGTGCATACTCAGTGACTCGGTGAATATGATTCAAAAAGTCAAAACAAGTGATGTGCGTAGGGTGTGGGTGGAGTCATTAGACAGAGCTAAAAATGCGGGCCACACTGCGAAAACTCACGCTTATCCTTGTCCTAGGATACTCGGGTGTGGAGGGGGAAACGAACGGGCCGACAAATTAGCTAGCCTCGCAACCATAACAGATAGTCAGCTTATGGATCCAGCAGACATACTCATTACTGGTCGTGAACCCGCACGATCAGATGATGTTGAGATTAATAAGCATGAGTAAATATCGAGTTCGGGGTGCACGGGGTTAGGGGTTAGGATATGCATGGCTCGTAGAGAACACCTAACATAGATTTCAAAAAGAGCAGTGAAGCAATATAGGACCGGAACCATCAGCCGCAATACCTTGAGAAGTTTACTGAAGCGGAGATCTGCCAACTTATGTACATGTCCGGTGTGCGAAGAGGGTAATCTATCTATCTATTGTCTTATCCACAAAGGCTGTCAGGCTTTGTGGGGAGTTGAAGTTTTCTATCTTTGTTGCGCTTGCCATGGTCAGGCCGTGGTTTTTAACAATATCTCTGATTTAATCTTCCCATCTTGTTCTTGGTTTTCCACTAGATTTGTAGCCGTTTTTTCTACTGCTTTACTCCTAGGTGGCTGTTTGTGATGGTTCCATTCGCTTAAGATGTCCGAACTAGTTCATCTGCTGTCTATCTATATATTATTTGCATGATATAATCTTTACAATCTTTCTGATGTCTTCAATTTTCATTCCGTCTCTTCTGGTGACGTTTCTAGTCTTTCTCGGGTATTTCATTTCGCATGCTGTAATCTTTCTCAAGAGTGTTTTTGTCAGGGGACATGTTGGCACTGGTAACATGACGTTGGAATAGAAATGGTGTTTATTATCAGTCGTTTGGTAGACATGTTGATCGCTGGGTATTTAAGTGGCCGTGACAGATGGTATATTACCGAGTTTGCTTTTTGGTATCTCACTTCAATTTCTCTTTCAATTTTACTGTCCTCTGTAAAAAAAATACTTCTTAGATATTTACATTTTTATTTCTGTTTTAGTTTTGTTTCGTTTACATACATTTAGCGGTTCTTTTGCTCTGTATATTTTCATAATTTCTGCTTTTGAAGTGTTTAATCTCATATTGTATTCTTCGGAAGCTACCTGTAGTGACTGTATGTTTTTGTAGTTTGTCTTCAGTTTCATGTATTAGACCTTGATCATCTGCGAAGATAAGATTGTGCAGAGAATTTCTTAGGTCTCTTGATGTTTCTGTGCTAGTTTCTTGCTTCTGCTTCATTGGCAATCATGTCCACGTATGTAACAAAGAGCAATGGCGATAGTAAACATACCTGTCTTACTCACGTTGTTGTTTGAAATGGTTTTGTGAGTTCTACGGTTTTTTTTTCTATTATACTTTGTGAGTTTTTATATAGTGCTCTTATTTTGATACTGTATAGAGGCTGAGACGGAACTTGCACGATGACCACGCACGATATAACGACACAGACAAGTCTCCCGAGGATACGGTTTTGACATTTGAACGGCAAAAACGTAGAAAAAATATTATACGTAGAGGAATACATGAGTTGGGAGCCGCGTTAGAGCACTGGCTTCGCATATGAGCGGTCCTGGGTTCATTCCCCAGTTGAGGGGGAAATGTTTTTCAGATCGTAACGGCTCCCGGTCGACCCAACTTTAAATGGGTACCGGATTAATCCGGGAAGTAAAGAATGCGAGGGAGAGGAGATGGCTACCGCCCTCATTTTCAGAGTCTCTGAAATGTGAAATCGTTAACATCTCACACCCCTGCGGCATTAATAAATGCTATGGGTTACTTTACTTAGTGAGTTGTTTGTAAATGGTCTAGACACATTTCTGAGAAAGATCATAAACAGATGGCCATAACAAAACATCACTGACAAATAGCTAGAGTGCAGTTTCTGACACTCTAGCGCTAAACGGAGGACTATTCTATAAGCATATAATAGGGCTTTTTGGACAAGGGTAGACGGATGTTTAGAATCCACACATAGTCCGTCTGAAATTGTTGTTACATGGTAACAACCAGATAACAGAAATCAGCAAAAGACGATTAAACTACGTAATCTAAGAACGTAACTTCTCACCAGAGAGAAGCATTTAAAATTACGCGTGGTGTGCAAAAACTGTGACAGGAGTTTTTTTACATGTATTCCGCGATTTGACATGCCACGGATTACGTACATTAAGATGCCAATGTGAGAGGCGTGGTTAGTAACGTAAGTGAGGAATGAGAAGAGAGTATTATAGGTGGACAAGAGATTAGGGAAGGAGTTTAGTACATGTCCGCAGGGACATAAAAGAGGGGTGTTATGTTCGGTTTTAGACAGTCAGTTGGAAGAGATATTCGATTCAGGACTTGGGTATCGGACAGTGGTTCGGGGCACGCGGTCCACACTTGTCTTGAAGGCTAAGAAACTTGTATTAGAGTTCAGTGCTTTGTTAGATCCTCGACACTCGATCGAGAAGTAGAGTTTGTTTGGAACACTCGGTTCGAATACTGTAAGTGAGAATAGCATTAGCCATAGTGAGAGGTTTACAGTCTCTAGTAGTTGACGAACAAGTAATTCCTTGATGTGATAGGCACTTTAGCATACCTCACGTATTATTATAGCTTATTGATGTTTAGATTGAACTACGGAGGTCACGACTCCACAGGTTAACTGTGCAGATTATACATATGAACATGGAATCGCAAATTAAATAACCACATATACCTATGATACCAAGTGTCTGCATGTTTCATTGAATTGATATAGACAACCACAGGAACGAAACTGGTAAAAGCCCCATGGTTGCCAGAGAGTCTTGCATTCAAAAGACTCAATGCTTGAACTCCATCACTTATTGTTACTCTTTCACGTAGATAGTGACTCGGGTCACACTACTGTGAAGCTGCATCCCTTTCATCACTGTCACAGTTGTCTGTCAAAGACAGTCAAACCTTTGACTCTGTCATATTATGTTGTCTAGTAGTTGCCCATGTATTCCGTCATCTTCTAGTATATGTCACAATTTGTCACTTTCAACTCTGTCAAATGCATTCTTTTAATCTACAAAGGTGTTGTTTAGCTGTTGATCATATTCGATTGCCTTTTCGCTTAATTTTCTCAGTACAAAGATGGCGTCTGTGCACCCTACCCCTTTTCTAAACCCAAACTGGGTCTTGCTTAGTTTTTTTTTAAGCATTATCAACATATCTAATATATAATATAATGTAAATATAATACGACTTACATTCTAAGACTATTTTTCCAAAGAACAGTTGAGGATGGAAGGAGAAGAGACGGTAAAAATCATTTATTGGCAACATAATACATTGTCTTTGCACGATTTTTCTGCATTCGTCCAAATAACTGAGGACAGCTGTGTTGGGGAGGGGGGAGATTGTGCTGACGTATCCAGTGTGGCACTCGTACTACCCATACGGTTATGTGTCTTATTATTGTTATATTATATGATGAAATACATATTGAATGTTACACTCAACAGAAACAATAACAGTCATATGTATCAAGTACCTGGATGCCCCAAAGGTTTTAGTGATTTTAAATACTGATGGCTTCTTAGAATCGATCTTCGAGGCAGATCTGCCACCACTGGTAAATGACGTCATAATCTGTTCGTGTTGCACGCACAGATACACACAAAAATTATAGGACATTCCTCAAAAATAAACATCTAAAGAAATTAACGCAATCAATCAATATCTTTTGAACTTAATATCCTCTCGCCGAATGATAAACTCGTAAAAATAAATAATGGTCGAACATGTTACCTATGGGTTTCCCATTTTAATAGATTAAAATGAAAATTAGATTCATGAAAGATGCTTTCTGAAGTTGATCTAGTTCACAATTCTTCTTCCTTAATTAATCCTAAATTGCTTTTCTAAGCCACTAACTAAAACTTCGATCAGACAACATAAATAGGTCTAGTACACAGTGAGTGATTTACTGCGTTCAGCGCTAAAAGTTAACATGATGCACCTTTCCTTAAAAAGAAGCTCTTCAATACTTTTCGGGGAGTTGCAAAGGGTACCGTATTATTCTTCTGCGGACCCAGGGTTAGCAGATAACCAATATCCTAAGAGTACCTCCTCTTGGTGCACCCTGGAAACAGAAATATAGCGGCTCGTGCACATTCCTGACCAACACTCTTGGGGATCGTGTCCGGGAATTTTGGAGGCAGTAGATGGAATGAGAAGTGTCTGCAAAAAGACGAGGAATATCTCCGACACCTCTGCGCCAGCACATACAGCGGCATCGTTGACATTCAGTGATGCAAGGCAGACTATCTTGGGCAGCAGAAATAGAGATATATTGGAGGGGCATGATGAATATCGAGAGTCGTGTGCTAGTCTCCATGAAGATATGTATAGATATTGAGTACAATGAGAGGTTAGCATAGCACCAGAGGGCATCGTGATGTGCTATATGGATCGGGAAAACATTACATGGAGAGAGAAAATAAAGTATTGTTCAGCTAACGTACAAGCTTCCAGTCCCCGTTGCTGCTAAAATTATGTAGAGACAGACATTTACGACAGGTTCACGCGCGTTCACGATGCTGGTGAATGACACCACGGCTAATAGGGCAAACGAACCCGGCCCCCCAACTTAACTATGGAGTTTTATCTATAACGGAACCATGCTCACGGATTAGAAGATGTTAGGTATCTCTGAGCATAGGCAAAATACGTCTAATTACGAGGGACACATTTCACTGGCAGCGAAATAACCCGTGCGATATCGATGTAGTCGATCCAATTCTAAATCTCTGATTACGGTCACCTATAAGATTGCCACCCAGGGACATGTTTTGGCCTGTAATATCCAAGGGCACAGTGTGTGATAAACCGTCATACGTAGAGTCGATACAAATCTATCGCATGGCGACAGATCGAACGACTGTCACAGGCTAGGAAATCATATCCGAATTGAAGGCATGCCAAAAACGGATGGACCTGCCGAGGTTCAAATAACGAAGCTATGCTGTAAATTGGCTGCTCAACGTACTTCACGCTCCCCAGAGGAAATCACATGAACTCTCGTGGTGGTTATCAGAGACCGAACACAGAAGGAGAAGAAGATACTTTTCGGGGGACTTTTTTGTGGAGTGCTGTAGACTTGGTGATAGTGAGTTTGATTACTATCACCAGGTTCAAAACTACGTCCGGACATAAAAATCCTGGTCATGATTTATCGCCTGATAGTATTGCTCCTTCAGTCAACCCAGCTGTAAATTGGTGATTGACGCGTGAGTTAGGAAAGGTAAGCACATCAAGGAAGGGAACTGACACCCCACCTAATAATTGCTGTGGCTTAGTACATGAAGAGTTATCTTCATCCACGACGGCATGCTGATGCCATGTGACCTACCTGTATCGTAATTTTTTTTAATCGACAAAAATACTTGAGGGACAAAAAGAAAAAAAAGGGGGGGGGTATTGTGATGTTAAATTTAAAATGGTAATTTCCAAAAAAAGGTGTTGAACCCCTCAAACTCCTTTCTTCACTGTGTCTACGGCCTTGCCGAAAAACGACTATTATTTCAATGGGTGACAATCGTGACATGCAACTTTACTGCAGTCGTTTACGCTTTGTTATTTGCTTGATTAATACTTTCTGCTCGAGAAGTAGATAGTCTGTCTTGTGTGATCTATAAAATTATATTACAATTATAATGTCTTTTTTCCGACTATTAGAATCTTTATTTTTTCATACTTGCCTGTATCACTCTCAGTTACTATGATTGTATGACATTTTTACTTTTGAATTATTTCCTATCACTTTCTCATTGTAGTCCGGCTAGGTGTGCATTCTTGTAAGCATTCGCTCTCAAACTCCCACTGGATGTATCGTGTATAAGGACAATTGCCATACTAGATTTCCAACATATGGTCCAGAGAACGAAGATGCGTTGTGTCGCCATTTTACCTGCCCAAACTAGATTGACACATCCGACTTCGACGGTTTCATCATCAGCATGTGTCATGCAGTGTGAAATAGGCGATAATTTATCTCTACAACATATATGTGCAGTACCGTTTATCAACTCCACTGCTGACACTCTTTATGCCACAACATAAAATTATCCTGTACATTCTCTCGTCAACGTCCTTTATATATATTTCACTCAATGTTATTTGTTGTTATATTATTTTTCAGCAAAAATGAACTCACACATAACAATAGTCAGTGACAAAAACTAAAACATGTCAGCAACTTTGAATATATCGGGTCAGCCATCTACATCACAGGAAATTGCTCTGCAAAGATCAGAAAGAGATTAGCAAATGCCTTACAGAAACATTACAGGTGGAATATATATATGGCAAGGTGCAAACAGAAAAAAAGTAGCAACTATTAAGAAGCTATAGCTTTTCAGCGGCAAGATATGGTTGTGAGGCTTGCGCAATGAGATCTGCAGTGGAAAATAAAATATTGGCATTCGAAATGAAATATTACAGGAAGGTCATAATAATATCATGGACAGAAAGACGAACCAACACAGATGTCCACAAAAATCTGAAGACAGAAGAAGAATGGTTCCTCAAAACTATCAAAAAACGCAAACTAACATAATTCGGACAATACAGCGACACAGTGGTTTAGAAATTATTAATCATGGAGGGCAAAGTTATAAGAAAGAGAACAAACGACAAACCTATACTACGATTGACACATGACATCGAAGATCTTCTGAACATGACGGGGGGGGGGGACCTGGACTGCTTGCACAGGCCGAGAGGCTTACAGACTGGCAGTGAGGAAAACGTACTGTAAAAGACACGTCACATAGAAAGATCCATTTAAAAAAAATTATTCTCTTTTCATTATTCGGCGAATAAATGTGGATTTTTTTTCTTCTGATAAGTAACTTTCTTGAGGTGTAAATCTCCATTAGCACTCAATAATTGTTTGAATTATCCGTAAAATTTCCATGATTCTCATGACGAGTCACATCTTCATATCCTCTAATATCATACTGGTTTGTTTATTGATTGCCTCCATATCCTCTAATATCATACTGGTTTGTTTATTGATTGCCTCCATATCCTCTAATATCATACTGGTTTGTTTATTGATTGCCTCCATATCCTCTAATATCATACTGGTTTGTTTATTGATTGCTATGAATTCAGTGGAATATGCGTGAATTAATGGAAGAGGAAACTTTTTTTTTAACCACAAAATTGCACAACTACGAAAAGATCATTTTATGGTTTGTGGAACTTGACACATATATCAGCCTCATGGTAAACTAATGGCATTAGTAGTACTGTAGTGATAGTAGTGGATATTGTTGTGGTAGTAGTAATAATGTAGTGATACGCCTCCTTCGTAAGCGAAGATGAGCATAAAACACAATAAAAATGTGGTGAACAAGTACCCAAAACAAAACATTTGTGATTGTCTAATTTGGTTAGTAGATGCCTGATGAGTCCGATTCGTACCAGGAAAGTTATATTGCAGTACATGCATGAGTGCAGAGTGTCCCGAGTATGAGATTTTTCGGATTAGTCCTTCCGCCTTTGTCGCTTGTAAATTGCCAGCTTTATTCTATCTTTATCAAATTTAGTGATGCCAGCAGTGATCTGGGTGTGCCAAACTGAGTAATCAAGGGCGTTAGTCTCCCAGGATCTAGGATCAATGTTGCACTGCTGGAGAAAGTTCTTTAGATGATCCTTGCGGCGCTTTTTTTGCCCTTCACTTGAACGTTTACCATCGAACAGCTCCCCATAGAATAATCTCTTTGGATCTCTTTGGACGATGCGATCAGTCCAGCGAAGTTGAGACCTAGTCAGCAGGGCATGGATGTTTTGCATACGGGACTTTTGAAGGATTTCCATTACTGGTACTCGATCCTGCCAACGTACTCCCATGAGATCCTTATGCACTGAAGGTGAAAAGAGTTAAGCTGTCGAACATGTCTTGCATATACAGTCCAAGATGACACAGTATAACGCAGTGTTCGTAGAACTACGGCGCAGTAAAAATCCAACGTAGTTGTCAAACTGAGACACGTTTGATCAAGACGTTGTCAAGAAAGCCCCCGAATGCCGCACTGGCGCGAGCAATACGCAGGGTAACATCTTCGTCAATTGTAGCAATTTGCAATAGGGTGCTTCCTAGATATACAAACTAATTTTCAGTATTGTGTTTTGTTCCTTTACTATGATTACTGGTTCTGAGTAGGGGACACGTGGCGCTAGTTGATATATTGCTAATGCCTTCGCGGTGCTGATGGTGAGACTAAACACATCGCAGGCCGAAGAAAAGAGGTCCATGTTGTCCTGCATGTCTTTCAGACTGGTAGCATTTAGTGCACAATCGTCGGCGAACAAGAGGTCGCAAACAATGTCCGTTTTAGTCTTGGCCTTCAATCTACTATGATTGAATAGTTCTCCGTCAGCTCGATAGCGAAAACAAATTCCTGCACTGTTATTCCGGAAGGCATCATTTAACATGGCAGAGAACACCATGCTGAAGAGCGTCGGGGCCAGTACGCATCCCTCTTTGACACTGTTAGTAACTGGAAACGGGTTTGAGTGTGAGCCGTCATCTTGCACACAGGCTGTCATACGATCATAGAACTGGTGAACCATGATGCTGTTGTTTTTTTTTCGAGACTTCCAAATTTGGCTATAATTTGCCATAGTCCTTCGCGATTTACAGTGTCGAATGTCTTAGGTCGACAAATGTGGTGCAGAGACAAATGTTCTGTTCGCAACACTATTCCTGTAGTTGTCTGGTAGTGAATATCATGTCAACAGCACCCTGCCTTTTCGGAAGCCACATTGGCTTTCTGGGAGGAGACCTGCCTCAAGTTGGTTTTGCAGTCTGTTTAATAAGACCTTAACCAAAATCCTGCTTGCTATAGAGAGCAGGGATATATGCCTCGGTGGCTCTCAAGCTAGGCGATTTCCTTTTCTATTGTATAGATGCATGATGGAAGCATATATGGTATCACTTCCAGGTTCCACATTGTATGGAAGAGCTCGGTGAGCTTATCAGACATAACAATGTCACTTACTGCATAAACTTAGGCTGGAATGGAGTCTGAAACTGGCGCTTTGGCTTTCTCCACCTCCTCAAGACAAGGGGACTTTGATAATGAATGGTTGATTGGTGTTTGCGTGATGAGCGCAATCGCTTTGTAGTTGATGTTGGAGGGGTAGTTTAGTACATTTTCAAAATGTTCAGCCCAGCGTTTGAGAATTTCTTATCTGTCAGTGATGGCATGCTTTCCATATGCGTTGAGAAGAGGAGACGTTCATGAAGACTGAAAGCAATAAATTGCTTTTAACGCTGAATAAAATTTCTGCATATTATTGCTGTCAGCATAATTCTGTATCTCTTTGGCTTTGCTACTAAACCATGAGTCTTAATTATTTTTGTGTGTTTCCCTTGAGTTTTCGTACGTCTTTTTTGCTGATTGATGTAGGTCGTTTAGATACGATTTGTACTGCTTGTGCTTGTTGTCCAAGAGAGTTTTGATCTGTGCATTGTTTTCGTCAAACCAGTTTTGATTCCAGCGAACAGCAATACCCACCACTACTTCTGTAGTTCTGTTGACATTGTCACGGAGGTTTACCCAGATTTTTTCATTGTATATGGAGACGACTGTCAATGGTGCAATTTTGGTATCCGCTGAGCTGTGCAGAAGCTGTTTATAAAGTGTATCTTTCAGTTCGGAAACGTCGAGACGTTTTAACTGTTTGCTATTTTGAGGTCTCCGGAGTTGCTGAGTATGGAGATTCATCTTGAAGACTAGCAGTCTGCGGTCCGTCTAGCAGTTGGCGCCACACGTGGAATTAGTGACTCTTACATGTTGCTTATCACTTTGTCTCGCGACAAAGATATCAAAATACTGTCATCTATTTTGTGTACTATTGTTTAGTTTATAAGTAATTAGTCTCTTGAAAAAGGTCCCATTTGGACCGACACGTTGAGAATTGTCCTGTTTAGTTTTATTGTATGTTTTTTTATTTACTTTTTTATATATTTTTATTCATAGGTACGGTAAGTTTTTCTAGTAACCAGTTTAATAATTAAATAAACTTTAATTTATTTTGCTTTACCATCTACCATGAGTAAACTGCTACACAAAGAAACAAACAATATTTTCATGTCGAAAGCAAAGTAGAATAATATATCCAATGTATTACATAGATAATTATGAATTATGTATACAAGTCAGAAAATGTATCGTTAATGTAGCACTTACTAGTTGCAAATTGTTGCAAATGGTATATAAAATATGTCAAGCCCGCTTCATTCTATTTTGAACACGTTTTTAAGCACTTGATTTGAGGAATCAACACTTCGGAAATTCCCCAATATTTATTTTTCTTTTCTTTCTTTTCTCTTTGTGCCCCTTTATGCATTGCAGCGTCAGGGGTAGATGAGTTCTATGGACTCTGCCTTTTTGTATGCTTCATATATGTTTGTTTTTGTTGACTCTTTTATTTCTGTACTCCATCTTTTGCATGGTCTGCCACTAGCTTATGCTGTTTAAGGGGCACTATCTGGTGGTAGCCTGGAAGCATACGAAAACTACATAATGTTTTCTTCTGATGTAATCCAGGGTTGGCATTGTGTTTGCTAGTCTTCTGTTTTCATGTATATGTCTCTTATTATTAAAATTCTACGTAGATGAGTCACTTCTGTTGAAACAGGTTATCTTTTGTCTTTTCTTTTTGTTGTTAGTGTCCACGTTTGACAATGATAGCGTAATGATGGTATGATGATAGATAACACTGCAGTTTTGGTGTTCATGCTCACATGTTTGTTTTTGAAAATAGGAGACATGTGCCCTAAGATTGTATATGTTATGCTGCATCTATGTTGGGTTTCTTTGTGTTTATGTACATGTTAAGGTCCCATCATGTTGTTTGGAGACTATTTATATGTTGATGTACTTGCTCTTTTGTTATTGATATTGATTGATCATGTTGCAAAAATAAGTTTGCTCAGGAGGTTGTTTCGGTTGTCTTTCATTGGTGCGCAATCATTCGAACAAAAAGATTCCTACTTGGAGGAGATGAAAATGTAATTGTAAAGATAAAATGTTGTATTAACAATTGGAAATTGTAAAGATGAAATGTATCCACAAGTGGAAATTGTAAAGATGAAATGTATTCACAAATGGAAATTGTAAAGATGAAATGATGTATTCAGAAGTGGAAATTTATAAAGCAGTATTTCTCAAACTCATTCCTGCCACCGCTCTATTTCGTATAGATTATATAGACCAACGAACCCCGAACATGGTCATAGATACATTTGTGTAGGGGGTGGGTTACCTAAATACGTAATAATAGAAGATGACGTAACTGTTATTGTGGGTTGATGAACATTTTAAATTATTGTACAAGTGTCGTCTCATGAAGAGGAAAATAGATGGGGGGGGGAGGACGTACCGGATGACATTAGTTTAGGACAAGGTCGTAGCTATGATTACCTTAAGGATGGTGTTTTACATAAACTATTTTGAAATTCGAAGACCTTATTGGAAAAAAAATCGCTACGGGAGGGATTTTTACGGATCTTTTGTTTAGGTTCCCAGTACTAAAAGTCAATTTAAGATTTCATAACGAAGGAGTTTGAACACACCAAACACCCCCTCCCCCTTATCTACGGGCTGGTTTAGAGGAATCCAAATGAACAGTGCTAAATATAATTCTAAAGAAACGATACCCAACAAAACGTACTGTTTAACTAAAAATAAAAATAAATGTATGTTCCGTAACCTGCTATTAAAAAGGCACCGGATTTCTAAAGACGGATGACAATATAGCAAAACAGGGGTGATACCACGAAGTTAACACACACCTAGTGTTATAAACTCTAGTGATATAATGTTATGCAATACGGTCTGAGCCTAGTCCATATAGGAAAGGACTTGTCCGAGCAAACAGAATAATGGGCTAAACGCCACGGCGCCGAGTTAGTGACGTAATCGTGAAAACACACTCGATATACTCGAATGTTGGTTTGAGCAAAGTAATTCAGGTTGCTATCGTAAGCGGGAAATTGATTGCACAAGCAACGAACAAATACCAGCGTCATATCCACATATACCGGAAAACAAATGAATTTTCTAATCTATGCCGATGGTGTTGATATTATTTCACCAAGGTTTTGATATCCAGGATGTTCCATGTGTTTTTAAATTCTCTTCTGATTGTCAAAGATTGTATATTTTATCTAGCTAATCATTATAATAAATTACTCTCTGTCTACCTTTGGTAGTTTACATACTCTAAAAATACTCAAATGTTGGTTTGAGCGTAGTAATCTAGGCTGCTATTGTATGCGGTCAAGCAGCAAACAAAGGCTCGAGTTATATCCAAATGTACCAGAAAACAATTGCATTTTCTAATCTATGCGGATGGTGTGACACTATTGTAAGTGGTCAAGCAACAAACAAAGACTCGAGTTATATCCATATATGCCAGAAAACACTATGCCGATGGTGTGATATTATTTCACCAAAGTTTTGATGACAGCTACACTGTTTACTTTTCATGCATGTCAGAAGAAGCGACTGATGAGTTATGGGGTGGGGGTGGCGCTTCCATTTCATATAGGGGCAAAGTAGTTCAGAAGTGGCGCAAATAAAACGGCGCACAGCGCATTTCCATTCTCTGGAAATTTCCTGCTGGAAATCTAGAAGGAAAATGGTTCTTTTACAAGGGCGATCCAGTGGGAGTTTGAGAACGAATACTGAAGAAGAAGAAACTTCTGCAAATTAGTAGATTGTAGTCTGGAGAATGAAATGTATTGTGTCATGGTTTACAGCTTGCATGCGATATCTGCGACTTTTGGTATGACTTCTGGGTCACTTCAACCCATATACTATGATACCGCCAACTCCTCCAGACAACATCTTTAGTCGTTTCTTACACCATGCATAGATTCTAAATATTGATATTCTTTGCTTCCCTTTTGTACCCCGCTAAAACATGGGCGATATGCATACCTATTGAACTCCTTTTTTGGACCTCGAAGCAGTCGGTTGTTTCTCCGCCGAGTTCAGCAGATTTCTAAGAACACTTCGCATGAAGAAAGAATTATTATAGGAAATAAAGATAAAGCCGATAAAATATTTTGTACATATTAAAAGACCTTGGCAACTGACATCTACATATAAGAGAAAGATCGAAACTTGCGAAATGAAATGTGTAAGGAAGGCTTTTGAAGTCACCAGACTCGACAAAATGCGCAGTGAGAACATCAGAAAGATATTAGATATCACATTATGCATCGAATATATAGCGAAACAGCAGACACAATGGTTTGGACATCTTATGAGGATGAACTATCAACTTCCCATAAGAGGAAGTAACACGATGGAACTAGGATACTGAGTCAAGGGCAAGACCTGAATAAATATGACTACACCTCAACCAGAGCAACACACCTGGCTCTAGAACGCAGACTACATCTCCTTCACAAACCCCTACGCTCAACGACAAGTGTGGAAGCTACGACAACATCACCTGGGGATAGACAATAGACACCTTGTTGAAGATCTTACTCGAGGGTAAAGTCGAGGGGAGGCAAGCAAGAGGTAGACAGATATACAGATGTGAGAATAACATAACACGATGGACCGGTTTCAGTCTATCAGAGTGCACCATCAAGACAAGAGACAGGAAATATTGGAGGGATGTTGCAGCAACCTTTGTTGCGGAGACGGTACTTTATAATGATTTGTTAGTTTGTTTTGCTTTCGCTCCATTGTAACCAGCACGGATATCCGTGCGATTTCCGCCGGGAGCGTGATTACGTTGTGCCACCGTTATGCGCCTTGTAGGCCTAGCACATCCGATTTCGGCATGCCTTGACAATTCGGGTGGGCTACCCTAGCCTGTGACAGCCTTCCTATCTGTCGCCAGACAGTGAATGTGTACTGATTCTATGCCGAGACGGTTTGTCCTTCACGTCTGTCCTGCATGAGGCGTTCCGCAGCCAGTGAACATGCCTTGTGTAATTAGACGTATTGTGCCCGTGCTCATCGGGTACTAAACCTTTTCTCGTCCTCAAGCCTGGTTCCAGTTTAGGAAGAACTTGACAGAAGAGTTGGGCTCGGGCGTCTTCTTAGCCGGAGCGTTGCTCACCAACTTCGTGAGCCCCCCCCCCCCCCCCCCCCGTCCAGGTCTGAATCTGTACACATATTTAGGAACTTTAGGGATTTGTGTTTTGTTCTAGAGCTGAACAGTGCTTGTCACCTCGGACTGCTATGCCAGTGCCCATCGGGTACTGAACCTTTTCTCTCCGCGAGCACGCTTCTGGTATAGGAAAGATTCGACAGTAGAGTTGGACCCAGGCTGGGATCACCAGTAACTAGAAGCTTGTCTCGAGCAAACAATGCTTTAGTTCCAATTTCATCGAACCGTTTTCCGTGCTTTTGGCACATGACGATGTCCTCTAGCGCTGTGCATCTTTCTCAGTGTACTCATTGTGCTTTTATTTTTATTGGGACATCTGCCTGCTTCATACCTACTACATTGGCGGCCATTCCAATGCTTCTACCAGACTTACTAGCTCAGTGGCGTAGCGTGGATCAATGGCGCCCGGGGCGGAATCATAATTTTCCGCCCTTGTGAGATTAAAAAAATATGTCAGTGATTGTGAAAGACTAGACGAAAATAAATTTGCCGCCCTCTCCGTGATGCCACCCGGGGCGGTTCGCACCTCCGCCCCCCCTCGCTACGACACTGTACTAGCTTCACTGTGTGTCGACAGTGTTGCTGCATGTGTTGGAGATATTGCCTGTCATTTTGCAGTCAAATCTCTTTCCATCTGTTACCTCCAAATTCACGGACACGATCCCCAAATGGTTTAGCCAGAATCAGCACGAGCCGCTGTATTTCTGTTACCAGGGTGCGCCACGAGGTGTCACTTTTGGGATCTTGGTTATCTGTTAACCCTGGGTCCGCCAAGAGCAATGCGTTCCCTTTGCACCCCTTTTGATGATGATGATGTATTGACACAAAATGGAAAATACATAAATTACGCCAACCATATCATCATCATAATCATCATGTGCCATGCCGACTGGCGTAGGCGATCATTTCCACATCTCTCTGTCTCCAGTATTATGTACCAAGATCGTTGATGTTTCCATTCCTTGCTAATTTGTCAAACTGTCTAATATTTCCCACGTTGTCGCAGTTTCCATCCCACACATAGAAGACGTAATTACGGCCTCAACAAAAAAAAGGCAAGTGGATGCACCCATAGAACACCTGTGAGACAGAAAGCGCGCCAACAAATATCCTTGGTACTGTTCGTGCCTGACAAAGCATTAAAGCAAAAGCCAAAGTGGTATATACTATAGTAAACCATGCACAAAAATGAAACAATAAGCGTACGTTGATACGCGCAATGAAAAATTACACATAGTAAAGTAATGAATGACTGATTTGATCTTTATGCTTTTTTTAAACATTGTGCGAAAGATGAAATGTTATTTGTAGCGAATAAAAAAAATGCCCGTTTTTTTTTCAAAAATACATTTAACTCATAATTAAATTCGACATGTTATTGTTATCTGGCTATGTCATAAGCTCCAACTTCTCACACTGTCTGCGCAAGATGATGTGAATGCCTGCGCGATATCGGAACCACTTTGAATGCTTCTGATAAGAAACAATAATAAAGTTTATAAAAGTATGCCAAGAAAATATAACAAGTGGCATTAAACTAAGAGAATGTGTTACACTACTGAATATACAAGCCCACGTTGGTGAAGAAGTGTTTGTGCTAGTTACGGGAACTATTTTCCTTACAAATGAATCTGCGCTAGAAGGCATTGTTTACTTGCGGACTATTTTTTGGGGGTTAGCAGACGAAAAACCGTTGGAACGGAGCAACAGAGTGTTGAATCAAATACGTCCTATACTTAATTTCGAAAATTGAGGATAAAGATACTAGATAAATTGTTTCTATCAATCAAGTGGAAAACAAAGGTAAATATAATATTTGTATGTTATACTTTTAAACCTTAAATCCTATGAACTTTCTTGAAGTTGTTCCTAGCACACCCGAAAGGCACGCGATTGGCGTACCCACGTTTGAAATATTTTTTTAGACTTGTTCTTTCACTGTAAGGTAATGACTTATACCGTTATGATTGTTTAAAACAATAACTTAATATAATTAATATAAATACAGACTATATTAAATTAAATGCAGACTTTTCAAATTCGTAGAGTTTACATATTACTTTGATTGTGGCAGAAGAGTTTGAGCTTTCTTCATTGACTCATTAAAAGTGCATTCAGTTGAGTATGATTAGTTCTTCCTGGTGGCATGCCTACAATGTATTGTTTTTAATAATACCCATTTTAGTATATATACACATTTAAACGTAATATTTATGTGTTTCAAAATTTGTGATAAACTATATTTTATGTGTTCATAAACTCATGTCATTTTGGTGACCTTGATTGTTCGTGTTTTACAATTTAATAGCATACTGCATATATCTATAGACTATAGCAGACCACAACTTAGCAGTATGATCATGGTTATTATTATATTAGCTTAGTAAAACATGATAAAATTATTAACAAGTATGTTTGATAAAAGACTTGTATGATAATGATATCCATTCATATTAACTGAATTGCATGTATGCATTTTTCACATACAAGACTACATTTTTAATTGCTTTTATTTACAAACACACTAAACATATCTCTTAACACTAGTGTTAAACTGTAATAAATTATACTCTAATTATAATAATAACCAATTTGTATTATATGACTGTTCCCAGTTGGTATGTCATAATTATTTTTATACATTTAATTGGTAGTTTAGCTGAGCTACACAGTTGTGTGTAAATTATTGCTAATATTTGAATTATAAATAGCAGAAAATGTTTTTTTACCGAACATTTTTTGCAGTGTGATATTTGTTTCATCCTATGTGATGAGTGAACATCCACAAGAACCTTTTGCATCTCAACAAACGGTCATAAAGAAAGCCAGTGTTAATCTTTTGTATCGAATATGGAGCCTTCAAATAGTAGTCCCCCATGTCGCTGATTTTGAAGATTTTCAACCTGTAGGGGCAAGAACAGATATAGGCCTGCATAAATCTGGGAAACTTTAAATGTAGTAGCTTTGTCCTTCTTCTCATTCATAGTTTAACCTGTCTACACAGCAAGTCTGGTTTTCTTTATTGGAAAACTCTTTGGTGCTCTCATACAGCTTTCTGTGGATATCCATCTCTGTGGACCAGTTTTCTTCCCTCAACTGGTTTAGTGTATTGCAGGGTATGTTCAGCAGTCTGTACTGCCTGCCCACATGTACACAGATGTGATGGAACCAGTCTTAGTCTATTTATGTGACTATTTAGTCTGTTGTATATTGTTCTGCAAGTGTGATTCAATTATTGACATGAAAGTTGGAAATCCACCGCAATAATGGATAAAAAGCTTGTTGCCTTTGAGAATAGATGCCTCAGAAAAATTACAAATATTAATTGGAAAGACTTAAATCAAATGGCATACTAAGAGAGGAGACAAAACAAGAATATGTGACAAACATCATCAGAAGACGAAGTGGACATACATCGGCCACATACTTAGAATGAAGGAAGACAGAATTCCACGACATGCCTTCATGTGGACACCATGCGGGAAAAGAAAACAGGGAAGACCAAAAACAATGCTCAGAAGAACATTTATGAATGAATTAAAATCAACAGGCATAAATGCACAAGACAAGCAATCCTTTGCAACTGACAGACAGGCATGTAGAACTGTGACATTGGCCCTATGTACCAAACTTGGCTAAAGAGAAACTGACTGATATTGTTCTAAGGCGGAAGATAATAACCTGCTCAGCTCTGTCGAGATAGTGATGGTTGTCTTTTGGGTGGTCGGCTTGATTTTTCTGATAGCTTTGATGAGGATCCTCTTTTCTTTGTCTATTTGTTCCAGTGTTGCTCCATCCTTTGCCAGCCTATCTGCATCTTAATTTCCTGGTATCTCTGTGGTACTACCCTTCTTTGGATGCTCACTTCTCATATGGCTTCCTTTAGGTCTGTAAGTTTGTCACTGTCAAGGGTTTGTAAGACAGACATTTCATCAGTAAGAAACACCATCTGTTGACATTGGCTTGTTTTAAAAAAAAAATTGTTTCTGCAGCAATGTTTAGAGCCTGTACATCTGCAGAGTCGTTGGAGCAGAAGATTCAAGTTGGTGAACATGTGGATTCATTTTCTTTTTCTGGATATATTTATGTACACTCCAGCACCTTCATTCTTCACTGCTCTGGTTGCTGATTTGCTAGTATATGCTTGTATCCATGTTTCTTTGGGGTACATATCTTCCAAAATGTTGCATTCTATTGTTTTCTTTTGGAGAGTATTCAGTTCTCTCACAGTGTAGATGGTGGTTCTGATAGTGAGATATTGATATTTCTCTCACAGAACTGGAATAAGTGTTGGTGTTATTTCTGTTATGTCTGGTAGTTCTTCCTTATATTCTCTGTTTACTTTTTTGGATTTGTGTTCCCCTTAGCCTTCCACTGGCTAGGTCAAGAATCTGGCCTTCATTGGATGCGCTGGCATGCTCTTGTGCTTTTCTGCATGGATCATGATCTTAGTGTCCCACCGTTATGGTATGGGGATTATGCCTGTAATTTTTTTCAATTTCATTTTTGGGGAGGTCTTCATGTCTCATGTGATACGGCAAAGTGCGTCTCTGCCATATTACATGCTTCAGCCAGCTCTTCCTGTAGTTTTTTTAATGTGTGTTGGTCCAATATGGTAAATAATTCTTCCTCGCTCCTCTTGGTATTCTCCGTAGTTGCCTGAAGTATTCCTTTATTAAACTCCATGATAATTGTGTTGATGTCTCTGCCTGTTACTTGTATGTCTTTTGTGAGTGCGATTGCTCTGTGTTTATATATGTGCCCGTTTGCTTTATTGTAGTTCAATCTTGATTAGTAATTATTGTTTTGTTCACTTGGATGATGATCACTGCCACCAAGTTGTTCGCCTATTGTTCTTTCCATTATTCCCACTAGGTCTGGGGTGGAGTTGCTATGCCATCTTCTTGAGTAGATGGTTCGTGGATTCTGTGGATTATTTAGGATGATTGGGTTGTTTTCATCCTGCTAGTTTTCTATCTCTTCTCCCCTTCTGTCTAAATTGTAGTATCTTAAGCTTTTGTAGTGGCTGTTAAAGTCTCCCACTGCCAAGTAGTGTTTGTTAGGGATGTTAATACTGGTCATGTTTATTGGGATGTCATTTGGGCAGTAGAATTTCAGTATGTGGAGTTCAAGGGAGTTGTTTTTTATGTGAATTATTTGGTATTCAGCACCTTCCTTGTGTGTTTTGGTTTCTGTGACATTGATATTATTCTTGATCAGTGTTAGTATGCTGTATTTCCTCCAATCTTTCATATCAACTCTAAAGCATTAGTACACTCTATTTTAAAAGGTTATTATTTTTAGTAACGTATGCTGATCATTGCCAGACAGTCTATCCCTACAGTACATTTCTGCTACAACATTACTGAGGTTCAAACAATATAACAAACTGCCCTTGATGATACTTTATTATCTTTGACTGTCAACAAATGGTAATTTTCACCGATATATATTATCTGTTCTACAGACTCTCAATAGTAGCAAACTACAGTACATGACAAACAATAAACAAGAAAAATTAGTATAACTACTTCAGTGAATACCATCAGACTATTGTGTGCCTAGAAATGAAAGGGCTGATGAGTTGGTACTAAATGGATGAGAGTATATAGAGGAGAACAATGAAATAGAAGAGAAAGCCATCAGAAGTGAAAATAACATGGTAAAAGAGGCCTATCATTCTAAATTTGCAAGGACTGGTCACCATACTTCACTTGAGGACAGGACACTGGAAGTAACATGCACGCAATGCAACTATTTGATGCACCACTCTGTGCAATATCAGAACATATGAACAGACTTCCACATAAATTGCAAAATTGTCCAAATGGCTAAACTTTGCAAAGATATATGGAACCAAAGAAGAACACTAGACAATGGTTGAGTTCATCCAACAGACTTGTTTGACTGTGTAGACATGTGAATAAAATAAAGAATAACAAATTTGATTTGAAGGGTACAGGTGCACTTCATCTATATCACTGGTCCTTCAACTTCCACCTCAGACAATTTACCAATATATAGTATTGTACTTCATGATGATGTTCCTCCTTCGCAAGCGAAGATGAGCATGACATGAAAAACAAAAAACATATGAGACTAAGAAGGATAAAAAAACAACATTGGTAGTTATCTATTTTGGTTTAGGTTTGTGTGTTCGTAGATGTCTGAGAAGTCAGATTCGTTCCAGGAAAGATCTGTTGCAGTGCATGTATGAGTGCAGAACGTCCATAGTAAGACAGTTTTCAGCTATTTCTGCTTGTCTCTTGTAGATTGCTCACAGTGTTCTTTATTTTTTCAAATTTTGTGATGCCAGCGGCGATCTGAGTGCCAAGCTGAGCGATAAAGAGCTGTAATTTCCGAGAAGCTAGGATTAATGCTACAGTGTTTGAGGGAGTTCTTTATTTAATCCTTGAAGCATTTTTTTTCTGCCCTCTGCTTGAGCGTTTAACATCACACAGCTCCTCATAGAACAATCTCTTTGGAAGGTGCTTGTCTGACATACAGACCATTTGGCTGATCCAGTGGAGTTGGGACCTAATCAACAGGGCATGGATGCTTTGTATACAGGACTTTTTAAGAATTTCCATATCTAGTAATTGATCCTGCCAATGTGCTCCCATGAGATTTCCTAGGCACTGAATGTGGAAGGAGTTAAGCTATCTCGCATAGTCCAGGATGGTGCAGCATAAAGCAGTGTTGGTAGAGCCACTGCACGGTAGACATCCAACTTAGTTGCCAAACTGAGTGGAAGCCTGATCCAGATGTTGGCATGAAGGCTCTTGAAGGCCACACTGGTGAGAGGAATAAGTAGGGTAATATCCTCGTCAATTGTCACAGTTTGCAATAGGGTGCTGCCTAGATATACAAACCTAGCAGCGGTATTAAGTTTCTGACCTTTCACTGTGATTACTGTTTCTGTATAGGGGACACCTGGCGCTGGTTGATACATTACTGATGTCTTTGTGGTGCTGATGGTGAGACCGAACACATCACAGGCCAAATAAAAGAGGTCCATACTTTCCTGCATGTCTTTCAGACTGGTAGCACCGAGTGCACAAGAGGTCACGGACAATGTCCACCTGAGTTTTAGTCTTTGCCTTCAATTTACTGAGATAGAATTGTGCTCCATCAGCTCAATAACAAAAGCAAATTCCTACACTGTTATTCCGGAAGGCATCATTTAGCATTGCAGAGAACACAATGCTAAAGAGGGTTGGAGCCAAGACGCAATCTGTTTAACACTATTATTTACTGGAAATGAGTTGGAGTGTGCACCGTAATCCTGCACACAAGTTGTCATATCATCATGGAACTGGCAAACCATATTGGTGAATTTCCTAACCATATTGGAAATTTTTTCCAAATTGGTGAAAATTTGGCCATAATTGTCCATAGACCATCGTGAATTCAGTGTAGAAGGCCCTAGTTAAGTTGACAAATGTGGTGTAGAGACAGATGTTCTGTTTATGGTACTTTTCCTGTGGTTGTCTAGCAGTGAATATCATGTCAACTTTTCCTCTGCCTTGAGGTGGAGACCTGTCTCAAGATGGGCTTGCACATCTATTTAACAGGATCTTGCCTGCTATAAAGAGAAGGGATATGCCTTGACGGTTGTCCCAAGCTTGACGATTTCCTTTGCTCTTGTAAAAATGTATGATCAAGGTATCCTTAAAGTCTTGCAGTATTCCCGGTTCCACATTGTCTGGAAGAGCTCTGTCAGTTGGCAGTCATCTCAGGGCCACTGATGTTGGTAAGAATGGAGCCAGGGCCTGACATTTTTCCCACATACAAATTAGAGATGACCTTCTCAAAGCTAGGGAGCTGTGAGAGTAAATGGTTAATTGGTATTTGCATGATGCATCAATCACTTTGTCATTGATGCTGGAGGGGCAGTTTAGAATATTTTCAAAATGTTCAGCTCAACGTTAGAAGATTTCTTCTCAGTTAGTGATGGTTTGATTTTCATCTATGAGGAGGCGTTCCCGAAGACTGAGGGTCATAGATTGCTTTTAGCACTGAATAGAATTTCAGCATATTATTTCTGCTGATGTAATGATGTATCTCCTTAGCGTTGCTACTAAATCATGAGTCCTGTATCCTTGTTAGTACTTTTTGCATGTTTTTCTTTGAATTTTCATTCTGTATCTTATTGCTGGTTGATGTATGGTCGTTTAGATAAGCTTTGAGTTGTTTATGTATCCAGGAGAGGTTTGATCTGTGCATCGTTTTCATCAAACCAGTCTTGATCTCAGCAAATATTAGCCTCCCTCTTCATCTATGGTTCTGTAGGCAGTGTCATGAAAGTTTCTCAGTTTTGTTTTCGTATGTCTAAAGAATCGACTGTCAGTGGTGGAATTTTGGTATCCATTGATTTGCGCAGAAGCTGTTTATAAAGAGGATCTTTTAGTTTGGAGGCATCAAGATGTTTTAGCAGTTTGCTCTAATGAGGATATCGGAGATGCTTATGCATATGGAGTTTCATTTTGGAGACTAGCAATCTGTGGTCCGTCCAGCAGCCGGCACCGCATATGGATTCAGTGACTCACATACTGCTTATGACTTTGTCTCACTGTGACATAATCAATTTGATGTCACTGTTTTGAAAACAGAAGCATCCATGAAGTCTTATTACAGTGAGGTAGTTGAAAGACAGTGTTGGAGATGAGGAGGTTAAATGCTGCATGTTTCGTGCTGTAGCTGGCTATTGCATTTACCAATGCCATGCCTCCCCAGCACACCATCACAGGACGCCCAGTCTGAGCCCACTTGTGTGTTTTAGTCATTAAAGATGATGAATTTGTCAGACATGGGGGTCTTCTACAGGATTTTTTTCAGGTCATCATATATCTTTTCTTTCTGTTCATCGGGGTTCAACATTGTCGAGGTGTACACACTGGCGAATGTTGCATGTCATTTTATAGAAAGCGAAAGACGAATCAGCCGGTCACTGATGCCTTTGGGGGTCCTGCCATCTTTCTGGTTAGACTAGATTTGATATGTACTTCATATGATACAGTATGCATGGTCTCAATATTTATA
Organism: Meghimatium bilineatum; assembly: GCA_034231615.1. Taxonomy (NCBI): domain Eukaryota; kingdom Metazoa; phylum Mollusca; class Gastropoda; order Stylommatophora; family Philomycidae; genus Meghimatium; species Meghimatium bilineatum. The sequence goes on from CM067313.1 coordinate 36,542,833, forward strand.
TTTCAAATCACTAAATCTGATTGTAGTATGTCATTTTTATTGCTGTGATTTATGAATCTTTAAAGGAAGCACTAAAAGATGATCAACAAACCTGGGATAATATGCACAATATACCGGGTAATAGTCATCTCCTACTAGAGATTAAACAAACTATAGATCAGACCTACACAAGGTATAGAAGCTACAAGGACATTGGTAAACATAGATCTAACAAGGACTGTCATTCAATACTTGAATCTGCTTCCACAACCTACAAGTGTCCCTGCATCCTGTGATATTCCAGGAAATGATGAGATTGATAAAAGCAGACACCAAAATCTACTTTCACGCATGTCACTAATGGAATGATCATCCTTAAACTCCTACTATGATATCATATAGTTTGTATGCACTGTGATACGATTAATTATTAATATTATTAATATTTATGTTGTTATTAATATTTATGTTGTTACAAGAGTTAAAACTCAAGTTACAATATTATTATTTGTATTGTCTTAAGAAAATGTAAAATTCTCATTGATGTTTCCTCATATTTATCATCTGCTTAAATTCATAATTAATTATAGGGATTCACTCACCCGTGTGGCAACAAGGGTCTGGTCTTCTAGTGCAAAGAATATGCTACTGTCTTCTTTCTAGGCATGTTGCAGCAGACGACTGCAAAAAGATAGAGGGTGTGCTGATAACCTGTCACATATGAACAAATCATTGCTGTCACATCTTGTCTCAATTTCTTACTTTTCTCTTCTATCAAATAATCCTTTGTACTTAGGTAAAACGCAGGTTTTTAGAACGTTCCACTTAGACAAGACGGACTATCACTAAAACTAGGGGGTTATGATTTGTAAACAAGAAAAAATACAAATTACAATGCACAAAACATTTTCAACAATTGTTGTTACATTGCACTCAGTATTACCTTATATTGTTTGATGTATCAAATAATCTCCATGGATGATGAAGAGCTGCAGGCCTGTGGACATTGCACCTTTCTCCTTTTGTGGTAGACTTATAAGTGATGGGAAATGCTAGATGTACCATCACAGCGGATAGATCAACAAATCCGACTAATAATATAGCCAAGATGTGTGTGCTGTGTCTCTGGCAGGACTTGGTAATTCTGAGATAATGGTACACTAGTCCAGTCCTCTCTCTGTGGACTCAACATGCATCCTTAAACCACCTTACAGATCCATGTATTTTTGAGATTGTAAATGAGTGGGTGCCACCTCAGTTACACAGCTACGAAGAACTTGTGCTTTTGTCCGAAAGTCTATGGACTATCAAGAACTACTTGTTCACAGCTAAAAGGATTATTTCATCATCATCATGGGTGTTTACTACTCTTCTTTTTCAATCTAATTTTACTTTCTCACATATATTAACATTATACTTTCAGACTACCATTTGTATGTAATTGATACGCAAGTTCAGGAAAATGTCTAGAATACCAGTAAGTATATTCTTTCTGCCGTTAAAGTTTTTATTCCATTTTCAAGTCATAGAAATGAATACCATTCTGTCATTACCAGGGCCCACCGCAGGGGAAAGAATAATAATATTGTAACCTTCCATGCATGTTGGTAAAAAGTAGTGACAGGAGGTACAGTGTTTAATCTAACAGGCCAAATTGTCTCAAAAACATATTGATGTTGAATTTGTCAGGTGAAAAGACACAGATATCACAGCCAAGCTGAAAACTATAATACAGTGTATTCCATTCTCAGTACTATAATCCTGCTAACAAAGAGTTTGAGAGAGAATCGAAATTAAGCAGAATTTTAATTTTCAACAATACCCACATACATTTTTTTACATTTAAATAGGTTGACAAACTGTTTCCATTATTCTCTTTTAACATTGTCATATTTATCTTGTATAGTTCAATCTTCCGGTTAAAATGGCGAGTGAAAATGTGTGTTCTCCTCAGTGTCAGTTTAAATCGGATGTTCCTCCAGAAAGCAACGGCAAACTACAAAATATAGTGCTTAGAAATTTTCATTGGTAATGGCCAAGAGAATAACATCATTTTAATTAGGGCTGTACCGGATTCAAATTTTTAAAATCTGGCTAGAGCCGGATTTATGAAGTGAGATCCGACGGGGTCGGATTTACAAATAAAAAAAATAAATTACATAACGCACTGCATCACTTGACTTAGGTGAGTGGAGTCATTCAACTGTTCATTATTGTTTTTCATTACTATAGACATGACAATGATGACATAGGGGTCCTATACTCATACATCATTTAAATGTAAAATATTTACATTAGAATAAGTAATATTAAGTTCAAGATGAAACATAATACATAAGCACATAATGCTAATTTAGTAATTTTAATTTTTAGGTTTCAGCTTTTAGTTTTCACATTGTTTTCAGTTGGCAAATTGGCAGCTCAGTTACAACTCACAGCAACAGTACATTGAACAGATTGAATTTATTGAAATACATTCATTCAGTAATGTCAGTCAGCCTTCATTATGGCTGTGAAGTTGAACTCTCAGTCAAGAAGGGACGAGTTGTATTTCAGGAAAATCAACGTCTCCGCATTTTGTGATAAAAGGCTACTACAGTGGTCATTGATAATGTCTCCTGCAGTACTGAACAGCCTTTCCGATGGTACACTTGTAGGTGGTGGAGCAAGAAATGCCTGCGCCAGTGTAGCCATACTTGGAAATCTTTGCCTATTGGCATGCCACCATGAAACTGGATCTGACTGTTGAGTTTGAAGTGGCTGTTGAGATTGTGTCAAAACAGCTCCATAGGCTGGACTCTTACTGTGTGGCAGTGCTCACAGAAGTCAAAACACTAGTACTACTACTAGTAGCTGATGGTCCTGTGGACTGACTGTGTTTGCTGAATCAATAATGGAGTTAGTTGCTAACAACAGATGGGCTCGTGCATCACTTCTATCATGTTCGGAGAAGAAGCACAGCTTGAATTGAGGATCCAGTAGTGTGGCACATATGTAAATAGATTCAATGTCCGCAGATCTGCTGCTATCAGCTTCAAGCAGGGCTGTTTTCATAGTTTTGATCCCAGCATCACTACCTTCTTTCTAGAGGAAAGCCATGAGTTTTTTCACTAATGGGATTACAACTGATATTGATGCCTGATCTGCACTTATTTCACGTGTGAGTTCTTCAAATGGTGCCAACGTAGCTACCACATTCTCCATGACTGCCCACTGCTGTACCGTTAGTTCAGTTACCACAGTACAGGCTGATGCTGCGCCGTTGTTCTAACAGATGTCGCAGCATATAGAATGATGAGTTCCATCGTGTTGTCACATCCTGGATAAGCTGATGTTGTGGTAGGTTTAATTCATTTTGAAGTTCATGCAAACGACTAGTTGCTGAAGAATAGTGTTGGAAATGTCCTACCATTTTCTTCCAGTACTGATGATGTCAGCAACATACTTAAGACTCAAAAGACCATCATGCACATGCAGCTGCAGAGTGTGTGCAAAACATCCAACACTTGAATAGCTGCCATCACGAAAGCATTTGGCAATGTTGAATGCATTGTCTCGCACAACAACATGGCACTTCTCACATGCAATCGACCACTCATCCAGCATCATTTCAAATTGTGCAAGCAAGTTTGTGGCTGTATGATGTTCATCACATGTAGAGCAATGGAAGACTACACTGCGGTGAATGAAGGAGTCTGTTAACCAATGGCCAGTGAGGCCCATAAATGACTGAGTGGTGTGTTCAGCTGTCCACATATATGTTGTGAATGATATGTAATCAGTGTCAGATATCATTGCTGCAATGGCTGGTGTGCGGGGTCCAAAAGGGGAGCAAAGAATAGCAACACTATTTACCTTCCATGCATGTCATAAAAGGCGACTAAGGTTATGGGATGGAGTTGGCTGCCCCATCCCATATATAGGGTCAGTGACCCAAAGCCATGCTGAAGTGTCAAGCCGAAATGCGCAGATATCGCAGCAATGCTGTAAATGACACAACACATTCCGTTCTCCAGACTACATCCTGCTAATCTGCAGGAGTTTGAGAATGAACGAAGAAGAGGAAGAAGACTGCTGCAATTTTTACCTTCAGACATTTACACGTCAGGAATGACATGTTCAGCAATGTACTTTCTTGAAGGCAATTCATACTTTTTTTCCATTGTATGCATCAACTCTCTGAAACCTGGTTGTTCCACTACTTGAAAAGGTTCCATATCTATGGCTATCATTCAGGCTACAGCAGCATGAATGCGTTTAGCATTGGTACTGTTGATGTCCCAAATTTTGGTCTGGTCCCATGCCTGCACAATTGACTGTTGGGTACTGCTGCTTGCTTTGTGCAAACACGGTCCCAGATTCATCATTGATGTGGTCGCCAATACACTGGCCTCCAGTGATGCTTTCTTTTCCATCATTTCATCATAGCGTTTCCTGTGCATCGATTGCAAATGGGTCTGCATTGATGATGTTGAGAAGTATTTGGGACGATCTGATTGTCCACGCGATAACTGTTTGTTACACAACTTACATATTACCTTTGCTGAATCATCTTTAACCTTGAAGTAATCACCTCGAAATTCAAAATGAGTGTTTATTTCTTAAAATTCTTATTTACATCAATGAGAAATAGCAAACTGGAAGTGCTACTGTGCTTGGCCTCATGAAACGTACAGAAAATTTACGTGACTAGGCAACAAATCCGGCAAAATTGGACCGGAGCCAAAATCCGGTACACCCCTAATTTGAATTAAAGGGCTATAGAAGAGTTCTGAGAATACCATGGACAGCAAGGAAAACAAACCAAGAGGTGTTAAGAACAATTAACGTCCAGGAAGGCTGGCTTCTGAACACCATATTAAAGAAAAGGCTAGTTTTTTTCAGTCACATTAAGAGACACGACAGCATGGAGAAAGTGTTGCTGGAGGGGATGATAGAAGGCAACAGGGACAAAGGCCGCCCAAGACACCGCTGGACAAAAGACATTCAAGAATGCCTGCACATGTCACTTAAAGAGGCTGGACAACTTGCTCAAGACTTGCAGAGAATTCAAGAGATCCATTGGAAGACTACATTCTGGAAAGAATATGTCACCTGATGGTGATAGTTCAATCTTAACTAGAATGCTGAAAGGCATTATACCAATATTTACATGTAGCTTATTTTTCCATATTTACTTATACTTTATTATTCTAAAGATACAAATAAAAAATTACCAGTATTAATACATGATCATGACAATATTTATTCATTTCATGTTTTCTCTGCAAATCTACAGAAATGGCTTATGTTAAAGGAGTATCTAACATTTGATGATGTCAACAAATTATTGGATAGCACACCATCATCTATTGAAAATGTCCTTGCTCATGACTGCAGTGAAGACTTTGGACTCATCTTTAAATTTATGTGCACTTTTGATCCACAATCATGCCAGAAGGAATTTAAGGAATATAGATTTGAAAGTGTTGCCCGGCAAAGCATACGGACACACTTGAAAGATCACATAAACGACATGAAAATTAATTGCTCTGAAGGTATGAGTAGTACTATTCTTATGCTGAAATTCTAAATTTATGTTTCTTTTCATCATGCAGTGGTTTACAGATTGTTTTAATATAATGCTTAGATAAAAAAATCTATATTTTGACTTACCCATTGCCTTCATTTTGTTTTTTAAAGCCAACCTATCTGATATTTTCTACACTGTATCCTAACTGTTCTTTTTCTTTCTCACCTCTACCTCTCCTCCTATCAGAATATTATGCATGCCCTCTGCTAAAAGTAAAAGAAAAGCAACTATGTAGCTCACAGATGGATCATTTATTTGTTGAATGTTTTGTAAAATTTTTGAAAAAAATGCTAAGTTTACAAGTCCTAAAATATTATCTGAAACACTGGCAGTCAGATTAATTATTCTGCCCTGCTCTTAATCCATAATTGGATAAAGTACAATGGATAAGTTTGCCCGGATCATGCTGGAGTTTAGGATAATAAGAGAGCTGACAGATTGTCTGCAATGGCACCTGTGTAAGGACAGATGAAAAACCAAAATATCAGAGGATGTCCGACAAAATGGAAAGTGCTGCAGTGACCAGACAAATAAGAGGTAAATACTAAATTAAGTAAACAGGTTACTATATTACAGGTAACAATGGCGATTATCGACATGTCGGTCCTATTGGGATCTTTATCAATAAACAAAAACCAATTAAGACAACACAACTATAAAAAAAACACCCAAGAAGACTGGGACAATGGTTTCCTTACAAAAAACCATTGACCAAGTGGTGGTTCTAGCAAGTCATAATAATTGTCTTTGTTCTATGTTTTATTGTTCTTATTATTTTATATTGATAGTTATCTATAGTAACCTGTTTACTTAATTTAGTATTTACCTCTAAGGACAGATTAATCAAGAAGACATTTTGAATTCTCTGTTGTATATATCTTGTGGATGAGGATAACATAGTTATTAAGAAATTGCAATAGTTTGAAATTGTGTGTGAAGATAGTATAGAGTTTCTATATTTTAGGTATATTCTCATCATTTTATTATACAGCTCAGAAACACGGACAGCATACTCCACCTGAGAGAAGAATCAACATATTTCACCTTCGCTGTCTTCTAAACTTAATTAACATCAAGTGATAGGATAATCACAAACACATAGGTGCTGCTCACAGGCACAATTACTATAATGGGAATATTCATAATTAGACTACTAAGATGGTTGGTTGTGACATGTGCGAGGAATGAACAACTGTATTCCATAGATGATATACCTTGATGGTAGAGTTGAGGTGCGATAGGTATGATTAGATGCTTGTGGGAGGAAAACATGAGATAGGCAGGTTACAGTCTTGCAGAGTGGACCACCAAAGCAAGACAGAGTATGTTAGAAATCAGCCTTTTTATTTCAAATTATGTCACAGTGACCAAGAACACACTGCAGTAATGTTTCTCTGGTGATAATGCTGAAATGCTTGTGGACATGAGTAAATTATGTTTTTAACATCTTATTTTGTCAAATATAAAATATGTAGATTAATAACAGCGTAAGACATTGATATTTTACACTGACATTGGTACATGCTTATAGTTGAATTTATACTGACTGCAGCAAATCTGAAATCCACAAGTGAATCTTGGAACAGGGAATGAAGTTTTGCTAATCACTGGAAACATACATAATAACACACACAAATCAATGTTTTGACTAAAAGACCTTTTTCAAGACTACATACACAACAAAAAATGAGTAAGAATTGCACTATTGACATTCATGTGGCAGAGCAAGATATGGATATGACCTCGAAGGGTTTAAACTAGAAAGTCAAGAGATGAAACATCATTTAAAAAAATAGATACCCAAATATAGGTGATACAAGTCAAGCAGAGATGTGACAGAACAACATGATATCATCCACACGACTGACACTTATTGATCCCAAAAAGTTCAGTTGTGGCAAATTTATATAAATGGTTCTGGCACAAAAATAAAAGTCACTGTACGTACACAGGAATTATTCACTGTATCTAGCCACTGTTCTCGAACGTACCCCGTCTGAACTTTCACACAGTGTAAGTTGGTCATCTACCCATTTGCAGTTGATAGTGCCAAAATGATTAGAAACATCATTTGAAACAACTCCAAGAAGCATGATGTATTCAGCTACCTCCCTTGGTAACTTGCAGCTGTGACAAGAACCTCAGGGATCAATGCATGTCAGTTTGTTTGTTTTGCGTTCACTCCATTGTAACCAGCATGGATATCCATGCGGAATCCGCCGGGAGCGTGTTTACGTTGTGCTACCATTATGCACCTTGTAGGCCTAGCACATCTGATTTCGGCATGCCTTAACAATTCAGGTTTGCTACCTTAGCCTGTGACAGCCTCCCTATCTGTGTGTGTGTGACTCTTCGCCCAGACGTTTTTGCTCACGTCTGTCTCGCACGAGGTATTCCACTGTCTGTGAACTTGCCTCGTGTAATTGGACGTACTGTGCCTGTGCCCATCAGGTACTGAACCGTTTCTCATCCGTGAGCCTGGTTCCTTAGGAGGAAGAACTCACCAGAAGAGTTGGACCCTGGCTCTTTCGCCTTCTTAACTGAGGTGTCGTTCACCGACATTGTGAACCCCTCACCCAAGTTTGAGTCTCACATCACGCCCTTGAGAGCAAGGCGTTCTCGAGCTGAGCGACCTTGTCCCTATAGTGCCTGAACCCATCAGGTACTGAACCCTTTCTCTCTGCAGTGTGTTTCCGGTATAGGAACACCTGACATTAGAGTTGGGTCAGGGCTAAATCGTTGTCTCTTTTGTGCCTGATCCCATCGGGTACGGAACCCTTTCTCTCTGCAAGTGTACTTCCGGTATAGGAAAGCTTGACAGTAGAGTTGGGCCAGGAGTGCCATCTTTGTCCCTTTTTGCCTGAGCCTATCTAGTATTGCAAACCTTTCTCTTCGCGAGTATGTTTCCGGTATAGGAAGACTCGACAATAGAGTTAGGCCAGGTCTTTTGCTTTGCTAGACGCCCATTATTGGGTATGGGTCTCTGCATATAAGGAAAACAGGTAACTAGAAGCTTGTCTCGAGCTAACAGTGCTTGTAGTTCCTATTTCCTTAATCATTTTCACTTTCTATTTGCAGTTGGCGCTGCCCTCTAGCACTGTTCTACCCTTTCACTTTTTTCATTGTACTCGGTATGAAATCTTTCTGTCTTTTTGCCATGCATCCACCCTTTCATGCCTTTTTTTTTCATTGGCCGCCCCTCCAATGTTCAGACTGGACTCACTAGCTTCACTGTATGTCGACAGTGTCGCTGTATGTGGTGTTGCTGGTGGTGTCTGAGATATTGTCTGTCCTTTATGCAGTCAAATCTCTTTCCATCTGCTACCTTCACATTTTCGGACACGATCCCCAAATGATTTGGCCAGAATAAGCTCGAGCCGCTGCTTCTGTTTCCAGGGTGCACCGCGAGGAGGTACATTTAGGATCTTGGCTATCTGCTAACACTGGGTCCGCCGAGAGCAGTGCGTTCCCTTTGCACCCCTTGCATGTCAGTCATATGGATAATATCATGTTGTTCCGTCATTTCTCTATTTGTATTGTTGCACTGATATTTGGGTGTGTTTTGTTTATTTTCTGTTTGTGGTTTTTCATCTCTGATATAGTTTTAACCATTCTGTGTTCTCTTGCACTGCTATGTAAATGTCAATAGTGCAGTTCTTACTCTTTTTTGTTTGTTTTGTATGTGGTCTTGATAAAGGTCTTTTGATCAAGACATAAATTTGTGTGTGTTTCAGTGATTTGCAAAACTTCATTACCCTGTTGCAAGCTTCACCTGTTATAGTTGTAAATTTGGAATATTCAAACAATGTTCACGGTTGTATTTCAATATATGCTAATTATCATGTGATGGATATCATTCCTTTTATTTGTTTTAGAGATGAAGAAAGCTTTTTCTACAAGAAATCAGCTGTTCAGAAGCAGTAAGAATGGTATGTTTATACAGTACATGTGCTCAGAAAAACTCTTATTTACCTTTAGCAAGCTGAATTAAAATTGCACAATCATTCCCCTGCCACTGGTTTCTTGTTTTGAAAATGTGTTGTTTTTTTGGTGGATGTTTGGAAAAAACAATAACTTGTGTTTTTATAGATTTTAAAATAATTTTTTCACATTTAAAGAATTCAACACTGCAAATATGTGTGTAATTTGTGTGTGTGTGATATGAGTCGTATGAGAAAGTGGTAAGATGTTTTTACCAAAAATAAACAAAATGAACAAATATGAGTGTGTGGAAAATGCAAAAACATTTTTGTGATTAGAGATTTAAAGTAAATTTTGTACATACAAATAAAGAATTTAATACTGCATGTATTGGTCCAAATTTTTTGTGTGTATGTGTGATACAAGAGGTATGAGAAGATTGGAAAACAGAAAAACATCAAACTCAAATTAAAACATTTTTTTTAATTGCTCACGTTTCATTTATTTTCTGAAGTGGCAACTCTGAAAAGACCATTTTACTCACTGTAATGCACATAAAAGTCTATTGTATTTATGTAATTTTATAACCAAACTAACATAATATCACTGTGGAAATAAATAAAACATGTAAAAGTAACTTACCTCGTCCAAAAAATTCTTTTAGACACTTAGACCTAATGTTGTCGGTAAGTGTTCCATGTTTTTCCATATCATTTCATAATGAAATCACGTGTTACTATATCTACTTTAAAACAAGCGTAATTCCCAAGAATTCCTTACTATCAGAGTCACAATCCATAATGATTATATGTCAACTATACATAATGACGGCCTTTGTAACCCGCCGATGGATTCCGATATGGATGTCTATCAATTTATAGTTTTTTGTTCTAAACATTATCCTATTTCCATACACCTTACTCATATCAGACGTTGAATGCTACTGCTAACTATGATCCACTGATTCTGGTCACATGATATTAATGATCGTGTTATTTTCCATTCAATGAATATGGGGCATAGCAACTGCCGAGTCCACCTGCCAGTAGCATCAGGATCCTGGTAAACCTACTGCAAGTACTATGAAGAGAGGAGAAGCAGAAAGAAGAGCCAGGAGTAGACCTAGAGTACGCTGGATCGACAACACCAAAGAGATATTACACGAACATTATCTGAAGTTACCAAAAATGCGAGAACAAGAACACTGTATCTCTCTCGACACATGTAACGGATAAAAGAGGAAGGAAAGAAGACCACCTCCTATGGCAACCATTATATTGATAAAGGAGGTTCAGGCAAGAATATCAGGTTCCTAGGATACTTTCATATTTTAGCAAGATGGATTAACCTCCACACTATGCCAATGAAGTAAGAAATTACCCTCATCAACAATTTCCAGGCAGGTGGATTGGAAAGAGTAGGTCCTATTGAATGTCACCAAGGTTGTCAGATTTGATCCACTTAGACTCCAGTGCAGAGACAATAATCTCTGGCAGCAAATAACTTTGTTTTGTTTGGTGCCTCAACTTATTAAAAATATTTTTTATATTCTTTCTTTTGACAGTGTTATGATTACTAGTTTTGTTTAGTGTTAGTGATGTACAATTCACCTTAAAAAACCCAGTTTCATCATCATGCTTTACCAATAAGTTATTCCAAAGGAACTCATGTGTACACATTTTCAAAGTCTGGTTTTATTTTAGGATTGCATACCATATTTTCTGTTTTACTATAATAGATAGAGAAATGCAATAATAGTAATTTCACTTTACATTGTACATTGATTTTGAACTTTAAACATTTTTATTGAAAATGTATAATCTTATACTCATTTTGTGTGTCTCTAGTTGGCCATAAGCATAAACTGTCTGTGAGTAATGAAGTACTTCCTGCTAAGAAACAAAAAAATACAATAAAGAGTGAGCCAGAACCTGGTCATCAGATCACTCCCAGAGAGCAGAGAAAACCTAGAGTTCAGAAATTTACTAAATTGAAGAAATTACAAAAAAGCAAAACATCCTCTGGAACATCAAGTAGAGAGAATGAGGTGCAAGAAAAGGATGAAAATAAAGAAGTCACAGATGAAATAGTTGAGAAAGTAGTTGACATAAAACTTGAGAGCTATGTCACATACTGTGCCAGTAGCCCAGAAGATGATGAAAATACTACTGATGATAGAATGGAAACTTACTGCTCAGATGATGCAGATGGTGGAGAGAAAATAAGTTGTGAGACACAGACAGAACATACCGGAAAAGAGTGAGTACTTTAATTTTTAATATGAAAGTATAGACATACTAAATTCATGCTAATGTATTTATAAGCTGAAATTGTCAACTGCTGTCATATAATTTTTCTACTTGGCTATTTTCATTATTTAAGGATTAATTGGACTGCTGCTGTAAAGTGATCTTTTTATATATTACATATCAATTTTCTATAGAAAGTACTGATAGAATCATTTTGCTTTATGTGATGTGGTCCAGCATTCGATTTTCCGTTCAAGTAAACATTCTTGTAGATTACTAACGTCTCCTAGATTGACCCAGCCTAAGGAAATGGGTACCAGGTCTGTTTGGAAAGTAAATGTTGCAGCTGTGATTCTGAACACATTTTTCCATTTACCTTTGATCATTGAAAAATGTAGCTCAGCAACATGTTCCCCAATACACCTCAACGGCGTGTTATAGGGATACTTCATGTAATAGATTACTAGCCTGGTCAGCTGTCAAAAATATGTGTCAAAGAGTGTAAAATATAATATAAGCAGCTGCACAATTTTAAAAATATGATAATTCTAGCATATTTTATATTCTTGTATATCTGCTTATTATTACCATGTATAAGACAAGAATTTTGGAAACTTTGTCCCTATTGAAGTAGGAAATAAATTATACACATATATAATAGTAATAATAAATTAGACCCATAAACTGTCAAGAGTCTTAGGGGTGCAACACTGAAAAAAGCCCTCCAAAAACCTCTATCCTCAGCAATTTGGAGGAGTATAGAAAAATCATGCCCAAACCAATCCATGATGTTATCAATCAAGGATTTTCTTTGTCCTCTTCATCTTCCTATACCATCTGCTCAACCATTCCAAGCTTAAAAAAAAAAAGATTTATACCGTTTCACCAATGCCAAAAGTAGTTCTTGATAACCTGCAAGTTTATTGCTGGATGAATATATGTGTCCTGTGTTCTATATAACTAATTATTAACAGACATCTGTAGCACTTGTATTGAAAAACCTAAAAACTTCTTTCCATGTCTGCATCAAGTGTTCAACTTTCACATCTGTATAAAAGTAGCACTAACGATCTGAATAGATTGATCTTTACTTTAATGCCGATCTTATTTTTCCAAATATTCAACTTTACCATCTTGGGTCTTAAAATAATCTCATTTCCCGAGTTGCGATCATCATATATTTGGGACCCGATATATCACTAGTCACCAATAGCTTTCTTTTATCAATGCTGATTTCCAACTTTGAGGCGAGTTTCTGGGATTCAGAATCAGCCAAGAGATTGAGATCATCGGTGTACCGAAAATTACAAAGTGTCTACTGCTAATAGTTATTGATGTCTGGTGACTTGTAATGCCTCCTGCATTAAGTTTCTACATATTTTGAAAATTGTAAGACACAAAAATATGTGAACTTGATAGATATAGACTTACCATTACATCTTGATGGCTCCAGTAATCAAGCTCCCAATTCTACAATCAAATTCAAAACTTTTTCACATATGACATCATTCATCACTGCTGCATCAGAACATCATCTGGTTAATGATAACTCTTGCGTTAAACAGTTTGTTAAACACAAGCACTGGGCTACTGTTGGAGAAAGGTAAAGACTCCTAGAAAATAAATCAACAGAAGATCACATCATGGCATTTTTCTACTTTCTCTGCACAATGTTACTGTTATTGAACAAACATATACTTAATCAGTGATATTCACAAAGCTGCAAGCTTACATTGAGGTATTATTGTCTATAACATAATTTCAATTTAATTTATATATAGACGTAAATATTTGGTAAATTTTGTTTAGAAAAGTATCATATTCAGCTTTTATTATGTTAGCTTATTTGCGGTACATGCCTAATTTTTATCTTCATAAAATATAAGATTTTGCTGACAAGCCACCTAGTACTTATCTCCAGTTACAAAGGGTGTTCAACAATTTTTGAAATAGTTATTCCATCTTAAATATTTGAATTTTCAATGTGTCATAATCATTGGTTGGATTTTGTGAATGAATTTTAAAGCTCCAGTTTTAAGTCATATTTATTATAATACTGAGCGTTGTTTTACATTACATTCAATGTATTGTCTAAACTTGCCTGCAGATAAATTTCTTGATTTGTAAAATAATTCACCCGGAAATCACATTCAAAACACCTATTTTTTGGGCACAGCCATTTTGAATTTAGGAACTATCACTGATGAGCTACGTTTATTAACACTATCACTATGGTTGTTGTATTACTAAAGTATCATAGTGCATTGAAGTTGGTTACCAAGTGTATATACATGAAATTCAACTATCGGCAGACTTCGTAGGTATAGTCTTAAGTTATAAGGCAGAAGAAAACAGATACAAATGGGGTTTAATGTGTTATGAGTATCTAAAAACATAAGTTCTTCTTTCATATGTTCTTTGTCTTTCTGTTAACACATGTATTATGTTAACTGCCTATTCAGTTTAAGACATGCCTGCAAAATACAAATGTTTTAAAACAATGGTAAGGAACATTGTAATAAGTATTTTAATGCGTAAAACGTTTGTTTAATTATTTAAAAAATAATTTATCTTATCTGATTTAATATTTTTTGATATTTTCTTTATTGCATTTCAGACAAGAGACTCTGCAGTACAAAATAGCAACAAAGTTATTTGCAGTTGATCGCTCTTTTTGGAACAACATCGGACAGGTATAAAGTATTTTTATATGTTTCTCTTTCTCTGGTTGGATGTAGTAAAACATGAAAATTAGCATGCATTACATTCTTTTAACTTAGATAAAAGATGGTACATTAAGGGTAGCAGTGGTCACCTTTTAACGGAACAAATACATATATTTACGCATTTCACAGAAGCTAAGACTATTGGCAATTTGCCCGCTACACACGTAGCACGCACAGCGATGCAGACCTATTTTACTTTTTAAACTAAGTTCAACGAGGTCACAAAAGCAAACTATTAAATTGTTGAAATCTGGCCACTGCTCTGTATCGTGAACCAAAAAGATTTCTAAGTTTCCCCATATCTTATTTTTTATTTCTTCTTAATTTAAATTACATTACTTTTATACAATTTTAATATATCTTTGAACTTATGGTTTTCATGCTAAAAATTTTCCTTCACTTAAAAGTAACATGTCATATTCACCGTTAACATTTTAAAAGAGTTTGTTGTTATTGTTGAATAACTCTTGCGATAACCCCAATAATTACGAGCCATCTGCTCTTTCTTCCTATGTGCAATAGGGAGGTTTCTCTAGTTTTATTTCATACCCAGAAGACTAAATCTTGGTTGTTTAAAATACTTTGGGGAGTCCACAGCAACCCAGCTTTAGACAAGGGTCTCTGGAATGGATGAAGCAGCTCTATATGCATTCCCTGCCATTCAAGGATGTTCTCCTAGGAAAGTGTCACACCTTCACGATTGCTTTTCACTGTACCAATGTGCCACCTATTCGTAGCCAGGACACGATGTACACATTGGCAGTGAGCAACATGTGGGGGGGGGAGCACTAAAATAAAAGATATTTATATGTTGGAAATTGGTCAGTGGACTGAAATTACATGTATAGAGGGGGTTCCACGTTAACAAAATGATTAAAAACCGCTGGTCTTAGAGACAGTGAATATTATTTCATTTCCATATTATTAATTTTTACTTTTTATGTTCGTTATTCTTAATGAGTACTTTGTAATTACAGATTCTTGATGACATTGTTGATGCTGAGAAATCACCTGAATTGTTATCCAAAGCAGACAAAGATATGATACTTAGTAAGTGTAATCTTCACTTAGATGTGTCAGTTCAGCAAAATAGTATGCACAGTGATTTCTAATAATTTCCATTTCAGTGTATCTGCATGAAATTGATATTCTGCTTGAATTATATAATGAGGATCGTGGTCATGAAAAATATAGTTTAGCCAAGCATTATCTTTTGCGTGATTTACTTCATAAGCAATTAAAACAATTTTTTGTACTACACCGTTGCTATGATCATATTTGGGAGCCTCAAATCACATGACTATCATTGTCATATGCCCAGGAATGTGTGAGATCGAGGCTAAAAACATGTTTTTTCCTTCTTGTGAAGTAAACAAGCACAGAGCTGTTCTTCTAGAATCATTCGTCGATTCTATTTGTGACCAATCTCCAATTATAAATGTTATCTTTCAAGAAATGTTTATGGATTCTGAGTCAGGTGACAAATTCTTGGGAATTACATTGGTTTTAAAAGAAAATAGTATTAACACATTAGTTTCAAAGAATAGAGCCAGACATTTCACCACATTATACATTGTTAAATATTAACGTTGTGTGTGTACGACTGAAATATTTCAAGGACTGATCTTGAACAAACTGATGAGGTAAGTGATTAAGTGACATATGCATGATATATTTGTTTTGCACAGTGTTTTCCAGAACAAAGAATTTTATAAGGGTTGCCACTCATCAAAATATATTTCCACATTGTATGTCAGCAAATGTTCCTACCAGGGGTGATATACGTCTGAAAAGTAAAGATGAGTCAGTAAATTTTATCTTTTTATTTTATTTTATCTTCACCAGGTTATCACATACTATACATACACCAACAAAACTCCCATTTTTAGATTCAGTATGCAGTTCTCTATTTGTAAAACTTCTTCTTTATTTTCTCATGTGCCTTTCTGTGTAGCAGGAAGAGTACGGTCTTTTGCCCTTCTATTTTACTCTTCCGCTGTTATATTTCCTAGTGTCTCTAATACACTGTCTATCCACCTTTTATGTCCAATAGGTTTACTATTTTCGTATCGTATGTTAAGGGTTTTTTGGATAATACTTTGCTCTTTCTATCTGGTTATGTGGCAGAACCATTTAACTTGTTTCTTGATGTATTCTATTGTTGATTTGATCCCTAATTGTTTCTTTAGTTCTTCATTCCTGATTTTGTCTCTCAAGCTTAACTCACTCCAATCATACGTCTCACACATTTCATTTCAGTGGTGTTAATCTTATGAATTGTTCTAGAATCTAATGTCCAAGTTTGACACTGATAACACAATGTTGGTAATACAAAAAAATGGTGTTGAATAGTGCTTTCTTTGTTTCTAGTGTAATATCTTTGTTTCTAAGTAAAGGTGTTAATTGACCAATGACCTGACAAGCCTTATTACATATTGCGTTTATTTCTGCTTCTTGTCATATCTCAGTGTGCAGCCCAGATATTTGAATTCATCTACTTGTTTTAGTTGTTTATTGTTTATCTGTATGTTGATGTTCTCCTTTTCTCTTGCAATATTCATTACATCTGTTTTGTCTATGTTGATTTTAATTCCAAATTGCTTGCCTGTTGTATCTATTATGCTTAGGTGGTCTTGCAGGTTTTTAATGCTGTTGTGAAATAAAACTGGTCATCTGAAAAAATCAGTTAATTTGTTTCATTAGAATTTGCTGTTTTGTTTATATGGTCCATGTATGTAATAAAAATTAGTGGGTAACATGTAAAACAATTATTTAAATATCTCATTAATAAATTTTTGTTATTTTATTCAGCTAAAGATTAAGATCAATTGTAGCAAAAACAAATTCGCTGGCATAATTTCCTTGAATTCACAAAATTGTAATTTATTAGAAGTTAGATTAATACTGCTGGTATCAAAGTTTTTATCATTTGTTTTGATCAAGAGATTTTCTAAAATTTACATAATAGGTTCAGCTTCCATTTGTTTTTGAGTTTTTTTAAGGCTCTCTGTAACACTCTTTTTATGTAGATAGGAGGTATTTAGGAACTGGTCTTTAGGTTTGCAGAGAAAATAATACTGAGATTCCGTTTTTGCAGAAGGCATGAGACAGTGGATGGACTCTGTACAGATTTATGACAAACACACGATGTCAAGATTGCAAGATCCATTGACTCCAGCTGAAAGGAGTACTTTGAATGGCTTAACTATTGAAGATTGGAAGAATCTTGAGAAAGGTCAAGATAATGAATCTAAACTGAGACTAACAGTGAGTTTTTTGTATTCATTTGTTGCTGTGTATTTTATGTTAATTATTGAAGGGAGAAGACTGATAAAGACATAAAGGTTCCTATTCTATTGATGTGTATAGTCAAATTCTCATTTTTACTTTAAAAAAAAGTAAAAACCCAGAATGAAGATTAGTCATCACATTTCATACATCCATGTGCCACGTTTTTGTATTTGTTGCTAGAGGTATATAGTATGTATGTATGTATTTTGCTGACAATATTTAGTAGATCTAGTATCACTGAATTCTGTGGAAGCTATACACAATTAGTATAGCTCCCTTTTTTGTGTTAATTTGTTATATTCATGATAGACTAGCATCTACATGATATTGAAATCACAGTTACCACCTCAAAGTAGATGCATCTGAGAAGTTGTGCTTCTCAGACGGCCAGATCAGTCATGCGCTTAAGAATCTCTCTCTCTCTCTCTATATATATATATATATATATATATATATATATATATATATATATATATATATATATATATATATATACACACACACACACATCAATTTGGCACAATTGAACCCATCGGGATCAATGCCTGTCAGTCGTATGGATGATATGTTGTTCCGACATTTCTCTGTTTGTCTTGTTTCACATGTATTTGTGTGTGTTGTTTCACCTCTGACCAATTTTCAATCCTTCAGGGTTATCTCCACATCCAGCTCTGCTATGTGAATGTCAATAGTGGCACACTTACTCATCAATTTTGTTTCATAGAGTCTTGATAAAGGCCTTTTGGTCGAAATGTCAATTTGTGTCTGTTATTGTGTGTGTTTCTAGTGATTAACCTTTAGGGCCCTGAATTAAAAATTAAGAAACATCCCCTTGGGCCTGAATTCTTTTTTGGAAAATTTGCGTTCTTGATGGCGGGTGTTTTGAAAACGTGATAACTTTTTTGTTTTAAAATATATCAAAATAATTTTTGCATATCTAAATAAAGGAGTGAATAGTTGTATGTATGATAAGTTGTGAGCAAGTTGTGAAGTTGAAAATTTGGGGGGAAAAATTCACAAAACGCCATTTTCAAATCGCACATATAACTTCTTGACGACCCTAATACTTGAGCAATGCGTGGAATCATTGATAAAATCCTCATAAATACCTATACTTATTGTATATATATTGTTTTATATTAAAACTAATATAATATGAACTAAAAAAACTAATGAAACGTGAAGAAATCGCATATAACGTCCGTCAAGTAAACACTAGGTCTATCCCGACACGCATCGTAATTATTGTCTAAGCACACACATGGCACCCCTGATACATATTATTTTTGTGTTTTTGAACGACTACACAAACATTCTTATCAAATAACAACATATTAAACATAAAAAACAACAATTAAAACATGTATTCACGATCACTTAGCCATGCCACGCGGTACTCAATTTGATAGTAAAATATGGCTAAAAATGGCCACCGTCATTTCCAGAAATTCGTTGACAAAACCAGCCGGCTTTCTCTCTTCTTGCAGTCGTAATGAGTAAAGAAATTTTACCTTTAAACTGCGACGTATTCCTAGCTTCATTTGGCATGTTTTATACGTCACGGGATCATTACTTTGTGAAGTTCCGTACTCGGGAATCGGGCGATGTCCTATGTAGCGGGATTGCACCTGCAGGCACAATGGAGCTGTGCTCACAGGCACAATACTGCGACCGCAGAGTCGTAAAGGTTAACAAAGCTTCATTACCCTGTTCCAAGCTTTACCTGTTGGATTTCATTTTTACTACAGTGAGTACATATTAATTGTCTACTTAGAAATACTCCTCTTTATTAATACATTATTCTCATTTCCACTTCTAGAAGCAGTCCTTGTAAGGGTTTTCTGGGTCTTTTGTAGATATCTCATTTCCTCTAAATTTATTAATTTTGTCTGTAATTGTTTTGTGCTTTTCTGATCTTTCAGCTTTTTCTGAAAAGTGCTTCTCAGGCTGCTATGACTACTTTCATTTCTGAGTGGTCTCAGTAGACTCCTATTTCATTGCTTGTTGGTATTGTACTCATGGAGTTGTCATCATTATTAGCTTGTTCTTAAAAATCTGTCTGAAAGATGACAAAACAGCTGTCATTCATTATCTTATCATAGTCATGGAATGAGCATCAGCTACTAGATGCATTTATAATGCTATGACAATATACTCTGGAGTTATTGTGTCAGATATTGCCTGTTTTTTTCCAGTAAATTCTCTTTCCATCTATTGCCTTCACTTTCATGGACACGATCCCTAAAAGTTTTAGCTAGAATCAGCACAGGCAGCTGTATTTCTGTTTCCAGGGTGCACCACAAGAAGATACCACTTTTGGGATCTTGGTTATCGGCTAACCCTGGGTCCTCTGAGAGCAATGCAATACCCTTAGCACCTCAGTATTGTGAGATAATGTGGGTTATCACAGATGCAATTCACCTATTGCAATTAATACTGCTATTAATGTTACTTCAAGAAGTCACCTGTTGACTCATAGAAGTAGCAGTGTGAATAGTTCATGTACAGATCCCCATAAGCTTGTTTAATACAGTGGAGTCCACTTAAGTCAAACTCTGGTAAGACAAATTTAGCTAAAGTCGAACTGATCAGGTTAGTCTCAGCCATTTTCCTTCATTAACATTTATGTAGTTGATCAATTTTAGATTCTACGTATCCAAATATTAGAGTTAAGCAAAATTGACAAGATTTTTAATACAAAGATAAAGTCAAATAAGTTTCCTGAGTGGTACAATTTTTATTCAACAGTACTGCATGGTACTGTAGTAGTATATATTCTCAGTGCAGTCTGGATAAGTAGAATTCCTGATAAGTATAACAATTTCCCTAGGTCCCTATGAGTTATACTTATCTAGACTCTACTGTATATGAATATCTCCTCTAAACTAAGAACAACAAAATGTTTGTGATTGCACTGTTCTTGAATTTCAAACATCTCCAAACTCTCATCTGAAGTTTTTTTTAAAACTTGCCTAGTACATTTCACTGTATCAATAAAGTATACATTTTAGTGCAATAAAAATGAATGAATATAGCATGATTTTCTGGAAGGTAGGCACTCAACTTAGAAAAACTATGGAAGTTTAGGAACACTGAAAGTATATCTTGGAGGTGGATTTGTTTACATAAGTATTATTTCACTTAACAATAAAAATGTGAGTTTTGATTAGTGTATTATAACTTTAACCTGTTCAGGTCTATGCAAATATGCTTCTGAGAGAGTATGAAAGTTACCCAAGAAAACTGAAGCCAAAGTACTGCCAACACTGTGAAAAACTATACACAGCAAGCACCTCATTGTACAGTCACCTTGTTAGTTTAGCTGGTAAGACATTTTATTCTTTATGATGACCTCACAAGTTGTTTTCATTTTTAATTATAGCTTTATAACTGTTTTTATCACTTGTAACTTGAGTCTGTAAAAAATATAGCAATAATCTTGGTAACAAAATAGTTAATGAAGAAATTTGGTTTGTGTATCTGTATATGTGTTAACTTAGTTGTAGTCTATGGACAGCCACTATCAAGACTGATTTGAGGCTGTCTGCTATCTATGCGGCGTGTCTTTGCAGAACAGTGCCACTCAGTTCTCACTGCCACTCTGTAAGTTCTTCGGTACTGTGCAAGCTGTCGAATCTCTTCGGGTGTTATATTCAGGTCTTTATCCTGTGTGCATCATAGTCTTGGTCTGCCTTTTGTTCTCTTTCCTGGAGCCTTTCCCTCCATGTCTGTCATTTGTCTGCTACTTTCTTTTTCTTTGGGTACATGCCAAAATATCCTGTTTTGGGGTGAAAACTGCAGATGTAACTTGTTGACGAATGTGCAATATGTGCTGAAAAGCACATATTGCAGCTAAGCTGCAAACTATGACAATGCATTTCATGCTTTCAATGATATTCTGCTAACCAGTAGGTGTTTGAGACAAATGCAGAAGAAAAACTCATGCAAGATTATCATTTCTCAAACCATATTATCATCTAAAGTATATTAGATTTCTACACCATCTAGAAAATAGTAAACTATTTCTGCTAAACACACATTGTCCAGTGTTGATATATTAAATGTAATGCTCTTTGTACATATATGCCTTTATATAGATAGAATGCACAAGCACTAGATTACATTATGTACTTTTTGGTCATATATAGGTATTCGTCACTGGGTGTGTAGCAGATGCAAAGATGCTAACAAAATAGAAGCAACCTTCACAAGAAAGCATTCTTTACAGTATCACATTCTAAAAGAAGTAGGAATACCCCGTTACAGGTGTCAACAGCCAGGTTGCAACAGAACTCACAATCATACACATCATCAAAAGGTGAGTACTGTTTGCCAGACTGTATATTCTTATAACAGCATATCTCGGTTCACCAACGAAACCCTAACTTACCTCCACGGGACGACTACCACCTACTTAACAGACAAGAACAGGTCATCATATTTAAACTGAGAACTGTACACAATAGACTAAACAGCCATATGTATACAAAATTTAAAATTGGCACAACAGCAAAGTGTAATTGTGGACAAGTCAACCAGACTTCAGAACATATCCTTCAAGAATGTGCAAACTATGACACATTAAGATGCACATACTGGCCTTCTGATACACCAATGAATGTTAAACTTTATGGTACAAAACAAGAAATGGAAAACACTGTCCAATTTATACAAGAAACAACACTGCAGATATAGACATTATTAGCGAACAAAAGAAGAAGAATCTTAGCTTCTATTGTATCTGTCTAATTTCTTTCCCCTGTTGTATTCAATTTCAGTGTTTGCTTTGCAGTTCTTTGGTTATTTTTTCTCATGTGACTTACTTAATTCTTCTACGTTCATTCTCAAACTTCTGCAGATTGGCAGAATGTAGTCTGGAGAACGGAATGCATTGTGTCATGATTTTATAGCATTGCTGCAATATCTGCGCCTGACACATCCAGCATGACTTCAGGTCGCTTTGACCCTATTCAGTTTCTTATACCTTATATTCAGACCCTATAGCAACCAGCGGAGTTTGACCATGAATTCAGAAGATCGGTGTAAGCAGAAGATTGTGATTGTATTATTTGATATAGGGCAGTGATTATGGTCAAGAGATATTCTTATTAAGTAATTTCTGCTGACTATTAATAACAATTATGTGTTGTTCCTGTGAAGATTGTTCTTGATATTCTCTCATACCTGTTAGGCATTTTTTTAAAAAGATATGAACATGCTGCTTGTGGTTACATTATTTTAATCAGATATCAGTTTGACTTGCTATCTATCTATTGTTTTTTCTTTGCTTTTGCTGTTAGGTGTTGCTGGATTGAATGAAGATTTAGTTTTGGGAATATGGCACATTTCTCACAGTGTTAGTAATTCATTCAATTAAATTTCTTCATGGTCTTAATCTGCATCTTGCAATTAGAGTTCATTCTCATTAAGTGGCCAGACCATTTCAGCCTCTTGTTTTTCCATCTTCTTCTTCTGCGTTCAGCATCTGTGGTCATGCTATATTGTCAGGCCTGTTGTCAAGACGAAGTCCGCTGTCTTCTCCAGGTCAGAGCGGCTGCCCCATAGCTTTTGCCTCAAGTCTGTATCCTCTGGCCAGGTCTGCTGTCTCTGCTCTTTGTATGTTGGGCAGTCCTGAAGTATGTGTTCCGGGGTCTGGGTTTTGGATCCACATGGACATTCATTTGTGTATGAGATCCTCAATCGGTAAAGGTGACCCAAAGGTCTGCAGTGGCCTGTTCTAAGGCGAAATATTGTGATCTGTTGATATCTTTGGAGGAGAAGTATTGCATCATGTTCGTATTCCTCTTCCATTTGTTTCTACCACTTTGCTATGTGTTGTGGATAATTGTTTTTACTTCTCCGTAAGACAGTGGTGTCTGTGTTGCTCCATTTTGCTTCCTGCCTATGACAGAGCATCCACTTTCTCATTTCCCATTATTCCACAGTGTTTATGGTATCCACTGAAGGGCAATAGCTGATGATTGTTGGATCCGTCTTATCTCATGTCTGATGTTGTGCAGAAGGCTTTCGTTTCTGTTGCTCTGAATGGATTCCAGTAGGGATCTGTGAATATGGCTATCTTCTTTGGTGTTGGCAGTCCTGGTTTGGTGAAGGCTTTCAATGCTTGATGGAGTGCAACTGCTTCTGCTCTAAAGTTAGAGAAGTATTTCCCGGTTGGAAAAGCTTTTGATATTGTCTTCCCATCTTTTAGTCTTATAAAAATCAACAGTTCTTATAATCTCTTCATTCCTCACATGATCTTTTTATGTTTGCTGCTTTACTTAGACATCTCATTTCACACATAGTATGCTTTCTCTCTTGTTCTTATGTTAAATACCCATGTCTGACATTGATAACACATTGTTGGTATGAAGATGTAAATTTATGATTTGTCTTTTGGTTTCCCTCTGGATAGATCTGTGTTTCACAATTGATGTAAGTTCATAATTTATGTAGTTGGCTTTTTAAATTCTTATCTCAAGCTCTCTATCCATTCTTCCATCACCTGTAAAAATGTTCCAAAGAGATTTAAGTTCCTGCACTTGTTTCAGTAATTGATAATTTATTTTTATGTTGATTGTTTTGGGTTCTCTGCCTATAGACATTATATAAATAACCAAATGGTCCCTAGGGTGTCCGACAAAGTGGAGGGTGCCGAAGTAATCAAAGTAACAAAAAGTATTGCAAAATTAGATAAACCGGTTACTAGGAATACCTAACTATGAACAAATTTAGATGAAGTATATAAAAAACATGCAATAAAATAAAACAGGACACTTTTTGACGTATCTGTCTAAATGGAACCTTTTTCAAGAAATCAATAACGTTTAAACCAAACGAGTCAACACAAACTTGATTACTGATTTTGACCAAGTGAAATATTAGTAGTTCAGTTAGGATGGTAAGCATTTGACTTGCTAATTGTGAATAATTAGAAGTTTATTTTGTTAGTTAATGCTTGTTTTCTATACATCAGAGCCATGCTCGACAACACACTGGAGAAAAACACTATGTATGCTCAGTTGATGGATGCAGAAGTCGCTTCTCTAACAGGAATACCTATAGCCGTCATCTATTACAGTTTCACCATGTAGAGTTAACAAGGTTTGTAAATTTAACTGCAATAATTCAGTGGGAGACAAGCGATATGACCTGAAAGTTCGATGATTACATATAAAAATTACATTTGAATGCAAAATAAAGTATACTGGTAGAAAGAGAAAATGCTTTACTTTAGGAATTTGATGAATAGATTACAAGTTATTTTGTTAACTTCTTGGTTTTTCTAGAGTGTTTATTACTCCTTAGGTTTATATTCTATACATATAAGTTTCATTCATCTCTTGCGAAAACAATGTTCTAACAGTAGAGTTAAACATATAATGCATGTAAAGCTGTATGTTTTTGTTTTGTTTGCTGTATATATATATATATATATATATATAGTATTTTACGCTGTGAATACCACCTCCCTGCAACTACCTAACCTAAACATGCAGTATTTGACAGTTGTTTTAATGTATAGTGTAATAGTATGATTAGCTCAGTTGCTAACACTGGCTTATTATCTAAAGGTTCTAAATTCAAAATTTGGGACAGCCATTCTCTTATCGATATACCTGACTCATCGTTTGGAAAAGTAAACAGAAAGAAATAATATTCATTCCATCACATCTACTATGTATTGGAGAGGTCTAAAATGAGTAGCAGAATACTTTGTGACCAGTCTATGAGTAATGATGGTTTGAACAAAGACATGTTTTGGGTCGAATGGTGTAGATATCACAGCCAGCTGTGGTCCATTGTTGCAAGAATCATTTTTCATCATAAATTCTAACCTACATTTTGAAACTACATCCTGCTCACCAGAATTTGAGAACAAAAGCATAAGTGTTTTCTCTTTCCATACCAACCACCATTTTCACTCTTAGTACACTGAGTTACTAAATTTTGAAGGACATATTGAATATGAAATCGTAGCACCTATGGATGTGTCATGATGATGATTTGACAACTAGCTAACAGTTAGAATACACCTTACAGCTCTACTGCTTGATGTACCATGGGGGCTATCTTTGTACATATCTTGAGGCTCACAGTGATGCATTCTGTATAGCAATGTATTCTTTGTGGCTACTTTCCTAGCTATGAGATTCATATACAAACTAGTTTATACAGACTCACAATTTAGTATAAATGTATGTCTTCATATCATTTAAGGAATTATAAATACTTATATCTTAAAGAGTATATATATATATATATATATATATATATATATATATATATATATATATATATATATAATTGGAGTATACTTGAAAATATCATGGGAGATTTGAATCTCTTGGCCACAGTCTCTAAAGTATATGAATGCAAATGCAAAAATGTATACCAATGTGCTTCTTGCATCCTTAAAAACAGATGTGTTATGTATATTCACTGCGGATAAAAAAATATGTTCAATTGTCCATGAGAGGTTGCAATTTGAGGGCTTCACAGTCCATTTGTAAATTTTACACTGGCTTGTTTCCGGACTAAAAATGCACACAAAAATAATCACTCATTTGTATGTGTTTATAAAATGCAAATAATTTCATAAATTCTTGATGTGATTTCATAAATTCTTGATGTGTTTACCCATCCACATGCATTCTCATACACATTTTCGTTGTTAATATGAATGTTCATTTATTTCAGAACTAATCAGTTGCGTGCTATTGATGAAAAAGAGGCAACATTAAAAGTAAATGCAGCAAGAATGAAAGCAAGAGAACGCAGCAAGGTAACATGACATAGTTTCTGTACAAATCATTCTCATATGCTTAGTTATGTGTCATTTTTTCCTCTTGCGTTCACTATATATTTCTTTTATGTATTTAACCTATAGCAAGCCAGATTAAAATAATATCCCCTACCACCGGATTCTTGTTGTTTTTTTAAATTGAAAATTGTGTTACAAACCGCAATGCCTTTTTTTGTTTTCAGAGATTTCAAAATAAGTTTTGCACATGTAAATTAAGAATTGCATACTGCATATATTGGCCTAAGTTTTCTTTGTGTAGGTGTGATACAAAGGTGTGAAGACATTTTTACAACAACAAAACTATGGGTGTTACTGTTTGGAAAATGCAATAACTTTTTTGTTTTTAGAGATTTCAACATAATTTTTTGCACATGTAAATCAAAAATTGAATACTGCATATATTGGTATACATTTTGTTTGTGCATGTGTGAGAGGTGAGGACGTAAAGATTGGAAGGGGGATTTAAATCATCGGGATGGGGGGGGGGTTATTTAAATATTACTCATCTATATTGTCTACTTGGCAACACTGATAACGTACATTTACACACCAAAGTCTATAGTATTTATGTAGTTTCATAACCAAACTAATTTAATATCGCTGGGGAAATAATAAAACATGTAAAAATAACTTATTTTGTTGAAAAAACCATTCTCTAGACTTAGCTCTAGTTTTGTTGGTAATCTGTCAATACATGATTATGTCCACCTGTTCAACATCAGTACATAACGAAACCAACATATCATCCAATTTGAAAACAAACATAATTCCCAAGTATCCTTACTATCATAATCACAATCCATAAAGATTTTACGCCAGTTATACATATTGACGGCTATTGTAACTCCCTGATGGATTCCAATCTGGATGTCTCTCGATATTTACAATTTTTTCTCCGTTAGTATCTGATATTTTATACACCATTACCGGTATCGGAAGTAGAAAACTACTGCTAACTATGATTCACCGATTCTGGTCACATGACATTAACTATCATGTGATTTTCATTCCGCTGAATTGGGCGTATAGGAACTAGTTGTATATACTCGACAATTGCGGTTAACATTGCCGCCATCTTTGTTGTATGAACTCGACAATGGTGTGCTAAAGTTTTAAAAAAGGTTTCATTTTAAATAGTGAATTATTGTCATTACTTTTTCAAGATTGTTGTGTCACAATTTTTTCCCTCCATAGTCAGCATATTACATATTATTTTGAAAAGTACATTAATTTTAGTTTTTTTGTTTTTTTTACAGTGCAAAAGACAACATGGTGGTGAAAGCAGCAAAATGTGTGGATCTAATGATCCCGGCACATCTGCTTCTGTTCCTAAGAAAAGAACTATTGATGAGAATATTCTTAATGCAGCACAGCATTTTCTGTCTGAAGTAAAACAGGAGGAAGGAAAGTTGAATGACTCAGAAGAATTGCGTACTAAAATGACATTTGAAAAGAGCATGAGACATTCAGCCTCACAGTTATTATCTGGCATAGCAAGGGATGTTGGAAGCACCACTTCATTAATGGTGGAGTCAAAGTCACCTGAAAACATGATGGGAGGTTTGAATCTCTTGGCAACAGTCTCCAAGTATATGAATGCAAAAACTTGTAACAATGTTGATAATACTGGTTTAAATGGAATGACAGAAAGAAATGCTGGAGGTGAAAAGATTAGTGACTGGGAACATTCTGGCAACCACGAGTTTCCATATACTGATATGGCAACAAATGAAATAAGGAATGAAATTATAAATGAGTCTTCCAGCACTGAAACACCAAAACAAGATATGAAACAATCATTTCCAGAGGTTAAGGTTATGACTGTTGCAAATTTGAAACTATTTTCCTTACCTCCAAGACCTGAAAACACACCTCAGCATTCCAAGTTGATGCAAGTTATTCAGCCACCGTTTGGTCAACATAAGACACTTTGCTCTGCGAAAGCTAATTCAGAATTATCAAATAACTTGGTTTCACAGACCATCAAATTATCTACTAGGAGAAGTTTACAAGGAAGTTCCATTCCAAGGTTAGAGCATACTGATCAAAATTCTGTTGAATGTGGATCTTCAGTTATGAATCTAAAGTCAACATCCGAAGCCTCAGCGCCTACTGTTGTGTCATTTAACAACATTTCAAATGCATCTTCACATACAGAAATCAGTACCGCAAACAATTTAGCCTACTGTCAGTCTGGTGCCTTAGTTGTCAAAAATTCTTTGCTGTCAGTCTCGTCAAATGGGGAAGTCATCAATGAAAATGAGATTGCTCACTCTGAGAAAATTGAGGAATCTTCCTATGTAAAGCAAATTCCAGTGCCAAGTACCCATTCACTTATCATATCCAGAAATGCAGCTCTATTTAAGCTCTCTTCAGCTCAACAGAGTACAAGTAGTAATATGATCAATCAGAGAGGCAACTGTACAGTGATTAACTCTTCTATTTTAGCACAGTCACTTGATGAATTGCGAGGCCAGACTAACTCCACTAAAACTCCCTTGGCTGCCCTAACATCCAACACTAGTATTAAATGTGACTCATCTCTTCCAGGCAGAACTGTTGTTGAAACGCATCCATATAATCACCTTGCTACAAATAATAAGATTAACATGTCTCTGGCTTCTGCAGTCCCAAATCAAACACCAAATAAGAACATTCAAGTGATCAAAGTCACAAATACAAAAGCACAATTGCAGCTTAGAAGTGTTAGTTGTATGTCAGGAAAAACATATCTTGTTCTCACATCATCTGCTGCTCATCCAACAGCTTCCAGTGATGGCGAGTCTTCCTCTTCAAGAATCTTACCATTTTCAGAATTGTAAGATATGTGGATGTTTATTTATTTGACAAAATTTTTACCAACTGACATGACAGTCTTATGTTATTATCTCTAGGTAATACTTTCAGTGTCTTAAAAAAAGCAATATGTTAAGCACATCAGCATAAAAAGCCTTATAATTGTTTATACAGATCACATTTATTATACTGTTTTCGTGATCTTTGTAATAATTACCTCATGTGGAAAAGCTATTTCATGCTGATACCTGCATATATTGGAAATGTTTGACATGTTTCTGTCTTGATTGAATTTTATGCTGAATTTTAACTTGGTGATTTCATTTCTATTCTCCTATGCCACGCCCACCCAAAACAGCTATGTATGACTATATTACCATCTGTGATTAAGATTATGATGGACTGCAGTAAAATTGTATACCAGTAGTTAAGAAAAGAAAACACAAAGTAGTAAGTCTAAGAGTTTACAATACATGACTGACTCAACATTTCAACCAAAATGCCTTTATCAAGAAAAGAATAAAAGACAAATGGATGGACAAATATTAATAATACAGATTGGTTATAATTAACAATAATATGAACCACATAAGCAGTAATGCTTTATGTTATAAGCAAAAACTATTATTAAAAACTGGAAAAATAAAAGACAAAACAAAATGTACAACTGAAAACAAATAGAATTACCAAAAAATAATTTAGATTTAAGAATGAAGTGTAAATCAAATTACAAAGTTCTACAAGAGGATGTTTGCAAATTAAAAAGTTTATCCTTTTATTTAGGAAAAAAGGGTGGGATAGTCCAATATATTCCAAACTTTTTATAGTGTTTATGAACATGTAGCCTTGTGGATTATTATACATGCTGTGTAACAGTTCCAATCACATTTTTTAAGATCTGCCATTTCCATTTTGGCAGCTGGAATACACATACTTATCAGATTTTTTTTTCAGATGAATTTACTTTGTATATATTCTCACTGTGATCTGCCATAAAAATGCAACTAGAGTTAGCAAATCTCAGGTGCCTGGTCACCACTCCATTTAAAACTAGCTGTGATTCATGGAATATTGTTATGTTGGTGGTGTTCTAAAAAATGTTTTGACTCTGGTTTGAAATAAAGCTTCATTTTATTTCTTTATATACTATAATGCACTTACAATCGTTCATATACTCAATAATACATGGCCCTCTCTAATATGATACAGCATAGGTTGATGTAATAGACAGTGCAGGTTTTTGTACAGTAGCAGCATTTTAGAACCTGTAACTGAAGTGCAAGTTTATTGCTATGCATAGAAATATGGGCAGAGAAATTCCAGCTCTCACTTCCTTGTACATATTACCAGAGTTCAGTAATATTATATGCCTTCGATTTGGAAAATCAATTGAATTTTGGTATAAATCCATGACAGGGTTGCTAGATTTGAAAATGTATTAACATTTTGGCCATATTTATATCAAATTTTATACAACCAATTTCTACTATTGGGCAACCCTGATCCATGAATATGGTGGTATAAGCTGTCATGTATATATTTAATTAATTTGCAGTGTATCCTGCATAGGATATTGCTATTCAACTATTGTTGAATTTTGATGCACCACAAATACATCTAATTGTATTGCCAGTACAATGTGGATGGTCAGCATTTGAACTACCTAGTCCGGTGAGTTGGGTTTGAGAGATAAGTGCACCATGAACTCTACTACATCACAGATGCATAACTATTTAGAGTTTATAAAAATTAACATTGGTCCATTCTAAAGAGACATGTAGTTGCCAAACGCCTCCAACAGATGATGTATGCAGGATTATTGTTTCAGTGAAGGTGTTTTATACAGCCTTATCTGTCCTCTAAGGCGGCCTTGCTACCCATCTTACATTTGAATTCAAAATTATTGCTGCTGAACCGATTTCTATGTCATTATATAGCAGGTGATTAATGGGATGACTTCAGAGTATCATCTGTGACCATATATTCTCTCCATCCCATTGTAAATGTTCTGAGACCTGCCATGTCTCATTGCAGTCCTGTACAATAGATAACAAAAGTCTATTTATGTTTTGAGAGTTTTACATACTTTTTCCACTCATACCAAAATCATCCATTTTGGACCTTCTAAAGCAGGGCTATTCAATTGGCCCGCTGATCATTGCTAAAACAGTGAAATAAAGTTATAAAAAAAACTAAATGTATAAAATCATTCAATGTGTTTTTTATAAATCTGGCCCGTGATGATCCCCATTTTTTACATTTTGGCCCCGAGTAAATATAGTTGAATAACCCTGTTCTAAAGCATGAACAAATATATAGATATGATAATTGTACTGATTATTACTGTGATTCCATGAAGTCACTTCAAAACTACAGTTGTCTCAATAATGTTCAGTCTCATGTTGGAGGCAGCTATGCAACATATGCTGTGCAACATTTTTACCTCTTAACTTCATTAGAGGCTTCTCACAGTGTAGTACTGACCAATCAGTTTATACACAATCTTGTTCATATGCTAATGTTGTCAACTGATTTATTTCAATATTTGCATTTCCTTTGTACCATTCTCTGCATTCCTTATTATGAAAGGGTGATAACTTCTTTTCGTAATTTGTCATACGGTTTCTGTCTCTGTATATTTTGAAGATTTTTTTTAAAAAAGCAATTAAACCATGCTCACAACAAAATTCTAATTGTATTTGTATGGCTAATATGATGCTATACTTTGACAACAGTATTATAGCAGAATCAGAATTTGTAGTTTTCACAACAAACTGTGTTTCCTGATGATGTTAATAATTTGTGTGTAATTAACATCACTTAATTATGGAAATCAGTTGTTTCTCATAATGTGTTATGTAACTCTATAATGGGATTTTATATCAGCATACACAAATGTTCGGATGCTTCTATTGTACCATGAATGAGCAAACAGTAATTCTTGCACACTTTCTTTAATAGAGTGACCAGAAGAAAAAAAAGGAAGAGAACTGCGTGTTATCCGATTAATGTTAGAATACAGAGTTAATTAAAGACAGTCCGGTTACTGTTGCAGCTATCCATGCCCTAGGACACACTGGATGGGGACATTGACGAGTTTGTAGATTTCAACGAAGACTTTAAAAGTTGCATTACTAGATAGGAATGACTCCACAGTATCTTATCTCTGAAAATACCTATAAAATTTTCTGCTGACATCAGGGGATATAGAATCATTGCGATGCAGATTCCAATTGACATATAAATTGTGACATGTATACTTGCATGGGATTTGGAGAGACTTTTGATCTATGTTCTGTGGATACATGCATAATAGGGAAACTTATAATGCTGCTGTTTTCACTTACATTTTTGAAGGATTCCGAGCTGGATTGGAAACATGTCTGTGGATGTTTGATCTCAAGGATGCTATCAAATGACCCCATCCAAGTGGCTTATTACAAGATTGGGAAAGGTACACCAACAGTTGTGTTATAATTAAGTAAAACAATTATTATGGAACATTTAAGCATCAGAAGAAGTCACCATTAGGATTAAAACATTTCAAAATATGTATCCCACCGTTTTGGTACACAGGGAATTCCGTCTGAGAAAAACTTCATTTGCTCATTGAACCATTTTGTCACTGCTGTAATGGCATCTTCATCAGAGTGGAATTGTCCCTTTAGTGCCTTGTTTAAGGGTCCAAACAAGTGAAAGTCACAAAAAATTCCACCAACAAGAATCCTTGGTTTTAAAAAAAGTTGTAAACATAAGCTTTTCTGCAGAAATAGGCACTTTTTCTGTGGTGATCCAGGATGTTTCCATTGTGTGCTTGTGGTTTGCTATGTCTGAAAGTGTTGACACCACAATTTGTCACCTGTCATTATTCGCTGCAGGAATACATCACTTTCCTCATTGTAACACTGCAAATTGTTCAAACTCCACCCATTCATTCTTCCTTATGGTGGTCAGTCAATAACCATGGTACCACCTTTAGAACACACCTTCCAATATTTCAGTTTTTTTTTCGATAGTCATTTGAACTGTCCCTAAGGACACAGAATTCATCAGCTAGTGAATGCGATCTGTTTGCAATCAACCGTATTGTTGCGTCCATCTTGACAATGTCTTCTTCTGTCATAATATGTGCCTGACCATAGAAAATCATTTGTTACTTGTCACCCTTTCTGAGGTATTCTTTCCCAATTCTTCACTGCCTGCATTCTTTGATGAATGTTGGTTGGTAAACATCCTTCAGCTGTAAGAAATTGAATCACTTCTTGTTAATCCTATTTTGATGAATTACTTATTACACCAGTGATGTTGACTGCCTTGCACCATACACTAAGCACATAAAGAGAATGACCAGGTGACAATTTGTTATTGGTGTGTGCTTATTATTAGATCAGTGATATCTTCCTGTTCTTTGCGTGCTGGCAAATATAATGCTGTACGAACAGGTTTCATATAAACAAATTCATGCTGCTGTATCATCAGATGGATATCATGAGTGCTGTGTAAATGAAAAAAGACACTATGACGTGGTATTTGTTATCCAGGGAATCACCCGGGCATAGATGCTATGCTTTTTACCTTGTATGAAAGATCATGAGTTTGATCCTGTGTCATGGCATTTTCGTTGCGCATACATTTTTTAAAGATCCCTGGGGATTATCACTTGACACTATTAAGTTCATGCTGCAGTGGTACTTTTGGCAGGCAGTTCCACTTTGTTGAAAGGGGCAAAGTATATATGGTCGTACCCCAGTACATTGAAGTCAATCCTGTATTTTGTGCTCTTTGCACCTTTTTATTTTGTCTTATGAGCAGACTGCATTCTATTTTGGATTGCCACATTGTTCACACATATCCACAGTATTATTGACATCTATACCAGTATTTCCCAAATCTTTTTTGTAACCACAAACAATATCTGCGACCCCGATACATTTTTAAAAAAAGTCCTTTTATAGTAAAAGAAAATTAATAGAAAATACAATTTTTCTTTATAATATAATTCTAATTAAGTTACGACATTTTAAGACATATTTAATGCAGTGATCAATACTAGAACTTCTTAACAATTCTCAAAAATTGCAATTGAGTTTTTATTAATGCCATTCTCCTGTAGCTCTCAACAAATAATGTTTCTTGTTTTGCTTTTCAAATTAAGGAGAATTGTAAGTCCAATATCATAAATGTATATGAAAGGGGAGTAAAGATCGAAATAAAATTGCTTTAAAATCTTTTTCTTTTTTTTTTTAAATTTACAAATTTCTCTGTTAATCCCACAGGAATTCCATCATAACTCATAGTGGGGATCATACATTGGTTGGGAACCACTGATCTATACAGTAATGATTGCAAAGATGGAAATTAACCATTGTTCTAAAACATTTTTTGTGACTTTCTGATGTACAAACAAGGGGAAAATCTGCATATAATTACACTAGAATTAGAAATACAACTAGATCACACTGAATACTGGTCTCTGTTAAAATGATCAACCCAGAAGAAAGCTGCTTCTCGTTAAAAAACAATTTTATTACCTAAACAGAAACTCCGGCAGTGAGATTTAATAGAATTCTCAAATTTGCAAACATTTGTCAAAAACCCATGCTATATGTTATTTGTGGGTGACATTAACCATGTCATCTTTAGCCACCAAAAGCCTATAAAAAACCATTGATATTAATGACAGGTTGATATTTTTCTATATCTGCTTTCATTCTTATATCAGGAACTTGATAATACTATAGGTTATGTTTATGCCAATCTCACAGCTAGAAATTATTGAGCACAAGAACTTGTATCATATTGTGATGCATCAAGGATACACTCTCTGTGGCAATGAGATTCCTTGACTTCTTATTTTTCAGTCCAGAGCTGAAGTTTTCACTCTTTGGCAGTATATCCAGTTTGTAAAACCTGTATGTTTTCTATAGTTCAGATAGACTTCATTATAACATGTTTTGAATAGATGGATATATTAGGATGAGTTCTTGTCTAACCTGATACTGTCCTATACTTTAAAAAATGACAGACTACAATTTTGAATAAGTTTTATCTGGTATAATATCTGTATTGGTTGTTGTGGGCTTTTCATATCAGTACTGATGATCAATCTATACAGATCACAATTGCTAACAATTATTTAATAGAGATGTGAGAGTTGAACACCATATGCAAACACGAAAAAGGATCCCGGCTTTTTGATATAAGTGCTAGATATCTCTTACAGTTGTTGAATTTGAGACAAATATATTCATTCGGAAAGACAAACTTACATGTTAAAAACCACATTTAGCATTAGTGACATTGTGTAAGCTGTTTTGGACATATAATGCTGCACAATTCATTTTCTAAAAATATTTTGCAATGAAAAGGAGGGTGAAAGGAGAAAGTGTGGTTAAAGAAAATTCTATATTTTCTCCTTTTTTTCTACTTTTCTCAAAATGGCTTAGAAAAAATGAGGATTTTTTGTACTGGTCTTTGATGTGATCCTCCTAAAACTGATGGGTTTTGGTTATTATTATTATGCTACAGACTTAGATATCCTGTTTATGTTTTGGCATTTAACTATCCAGAAAATAGGGTGGGAGTCTGGACTGGGGGATGCAGATATAGCATACCACTTGCGCAATCTCCAGTGGTCATAGCTAACCAATATTTGTAGAATCTTTACATGGATTCTAATTTTATGCTACATTTTATAATACATTCTCTAGTGTCATGTCACATTTTGTGCAATACTCAGCCCTTTCCCCCATCATACTGTGTCCACTAGGGGTGAACAAAACCTTGACCAAGAGGATGAACCAACTCTACTTTTAAGCGTTTCCTATAATGGAACCAGACTCACAGATGAGAAAGGGTTTAGTAATTTGGGGGGGGGGGGGGGTGACAATGGACCATAAAAATTATATGAGATGAGTTCTCTAACAGCGGAGCACCTTGTACAAGATGGACATATTGTCAACCCAGATCCATCTCCCTGCCTACCATTTCCACTCCAGAAACTGTCATCCATAGACATGTTTTGATCTGCAACGTCCAAGTGTATATTGATTGATAAACCATCATGTCAAAGAGCTAAGACATACATGTGCTCATATAAGTCAGATTGGAAGACTGATACAGATTAGGTAATCTCACCAGAATGAAAGAATAGTCAAGCAAAATGAATTACTAAAACACTTACCTTGCCTATTAATTAAAAAAATATATTCAGAATGAAAGGCATGCTGAAAACAGATGACCAAGGCTTATATGGCAAAAATTAAATGGTAGCCTAACATACTTCACATTCCCTGGCAGAAATTACACGTAATTTGGTACCGGTTATTTAAGAGTGAATACAAACAACAAACTGCATCCACTTTAACAATTACCATATTGAGTGGTCTGGCTCAGTACAGTGATATTCTCAGACAAGTATGTGAATCTTCTGTTGTTGATCCTGGAAAGGAGTGAATACCCACTCTTGCAATGAAGATACAAGCTGTAATGGAGGAGGAGGTCTCTCATACATTATCTCACAAAACATTCAAAACTATGAAGCATGGTCACATTAACCTTTAGTATGCCATCTTTCACGGCGTCATTAGACTCGAAGCACCATTGAGTCGGACGGCTGCTGGAACAGAGGTGGAGCACTTATGGAAATGCCCCACGTGCTTAAAGGCCAGTTTCTAATCAAGAAGAACGCCCTGTTTACAATTACGTAATTTCTCTCCTGCAGCCGGATTCTTTTTGGGGAATCTGTGTTATTGTAAATAACTTTTTTGTTGTTAGAGATATTTAAATAATATTTGTACATATAAATAAAGAATTGAATTCTGCATATATTGGTGTACGTTTTGTTTGTATGTATGTGTAACTTGTGAGAAAGACGTTTTTAACAAGAATCAAATTATAACCCTAAAAAATTAAAACTAAAATTTCTTGACTTTTTTGGGGAATTTCCTGGAGTGACAAAAGTGTGATACAGACCTAAATCTACAGTCTTTATGTTCAAATTGTCATAATTTCACTAGGGAAAATGAATCAACCGTATAGATTTGTCATCGCTCTCTAAAGTTAGATCTAGTCCAAACTGAATAACTCCAAAACAGTTGATGTTTGGTCTCAAAATATACGAAACCACGTGGTCTAATGTATTTTTGTGTGAAAACAACTTACCTCTCAAGAATTCATCATCCGAATAATAATCCATAATGATTTTACTGAAAATGTGATAAAATAAAAGTATATAAAACCCGATTCACTTTCATGGTGCTACTCTGGTTTGAAGATCTTGACAGATTGCAAAAATTTTGATATTTCACTGACATTCGGTCTATGTTTCCACTAAACTTGCAGATAAAAGGAAGTCATTTGAATAGCTTGCCAAATTTCAAATAATCTGGTAGCCAAAATTGTAAAAATGTGGCTCCTTTTATTGATTACATGGGCCTAGCAACCGGGCTTTTGTGGTGCTTTTATGCTCGACCTTGGCTATCTTATACAGTGTAAACAGTTGTCGAACACGCTCTACCAAAGTATGCAAAAGTTTAAACCTGCCTGTACTGCATCACATATGTCAGCATGATGGGAGTCTGAAGACATTAGTTAATAATACAATCAAACCCCATTATAACAACTTTGGACCGGCTAAATATTTATGTAATAACAGAAATTTGCTATATACAGTATAAATAATAAAGATTAAAACTTGATGACTTTAAAAGTTAAATGGAGATATTTGTTACAAATGGATGTGTTAAAGAAGTATTCCACTGTAGATGCAGAACACCAAATGGTGGATCAAGAAAAAAACTTAGCTATCAGATGGGTTCCTAAGATGCTGATCTTTGTATTTTTTCAATCCCCAGGAATTGTGAACGATTAGCTCTTAATTCCTATGTTATGTGGAGTGGTTTCTCAGGGCTTTCTTTCATATCCAGGAGACTTAGTGCAATACTCAGGTGGTATATGTTATGAGATGAGCTGATAGTTTACCTGTGTCACCCATTGTGTGTCTTTCCTCTGATGAGGCTCTTTGCAGCCAGCTAGCTATTCCTCATGTAGGAAGACCATTTCATTACCACCCTTCATGCCCCTTTGAGCCATGTTGAACAACGGTGACAGTCAAATTAGACTCAGGAGTAGATCAACTTTCCTAGATCAGGTCCTGGTATGAGCTGTGTTGGGCAATGACGACAGTCAAGTTAGACTAGGTTTACAATGCCCTCGAAGACAAAGACTTGTTTCCCCATCTACATTGCCCATAGTGTCTGAATCTAAAAAAAAAAGTTTTTTCATACCCAGGAACCCAAGTTCAAGTTGGTGTATCCAATGCTCAAGCCATGACTCCTACTTTGAATGGGGTCATTTGTGATGGGACTGGTGGGCTTCCGTGTGTTCTCGATCATGAACAGCACTTCTGCCAGTTCATCTTGTGCTGGACGATTATAGCTTCATTGCTACTTTATCGTTTCACATACATAATGCCACCCTCTAGTACATGTTGCCTTTTTCCAGATTCAATGTGTACTCTTAGGATCACCATATCTTAGCAAGACCTACCCATATATTGACATTGACCGCCCCTCCAATGTTTCTGGCTGGCCAAGACGAAATCTACTTACCCCTTAACGTCACTGTATGCTGACAATGATGCTGGGTATATTGCCGTAGTGATATTGCCTGTCTCTTTGCAGGGAAATCTCATTCTATCTACAGTCTGCACATCCATGGACACTAAAAGTGCTGGTCAAGAATACTGCAGGAGTAGCTGTTTCCAGGGTGCACCACGAGGAGGTACTTTTAGAAGCTTGGTTATCTGCTAACCCTGGGTCAGCACAAGAGCATTGTGAGACTCTTTGCACCTCCAGATGCTGATCAATGACCATAAGAAATACATTGGAAGTAGTTTGAAGCATTTGTTGCTAAGTCGGAAAGAGGCGGGGGAGTGTATATTGCTGCTGTGCATATTGGCAGGCAGTTTCTTCTTTCATTCTCTTTCAATGTGCCTACATCTTATAATTCATGTTTTAATCTAATGGATTAATATTCCTCTAATCCAATGGTTCTCAATGTGGGCTATATAGCTTTGCTGGAGACCGTGAATACAAAAATATGAAATGGGGGAAGCAGAAAGATAACTATTTGACAGATATATAATTAGATATATAAATATAAGCCTTAAAGAAAGTTGATTGACAAGTTTAATTTTAACTGTGGGACCAAAAAAGAACGTTTATTACAAAAGGGAGGCAGGAGCAAAATAGGTTAAGAACCACTTCTGTATCCTAATGAACCACCAATATCTTTGGTGACTTGAAAAGAGTTTGTGAAGGATGTATTGCAATCTGAAGTTATCTCCAAGAGTAATCACTATAATTTTTCAATATCCATATTTACATTATTTTTATTTGTAAGTTGATAGTTTCCATAGCTTGTTGATTGTCGAATTTCTTCATCCTACCCGTCAATGATCATCCCTGTACTATCTCCTCGATAAGTTCCAAGCTATTTAAATCTACTGTTTTCTCCACTGTAGTTTCTTCATACAAATGACATATACACACATAATTCTTTCCTTTATCTATTGTCATTTGTCCCAACAACATTGTCTTCAAAGCAAGTCTGTCAGTTCTCTCATTATTCTGTAATCCAGCATGACCAGAGCAAAATATCTATGTTAAATCACTGGTGTGAAATATCAATGAATTATATCCACTCATTGCTCAGTCATCCTTCCTGAATCTTGCAGATGATGGATTGAATCTGGTGCAATAAGTCTTAAAGGCCAGTTTCAGATATCCATTTTTTATGTCCGTTACTATTGCCATGATCTCCATTAACAGATTGAATGGTGTGCTATTCGCTCCACACTTGTCAACAATGACTACTTCATAGAATAGCATAGAAGCCACATCCTAATTGTGTGCCCCTCCGAATAACATCTGCATATATTATAACCACATTGAAGCACCACAATGGGAACAGTTTGAATACCCTGAATATCAGATAATCCACAATAAGAACAGCCAGCATTTACTAGTATTTAAACCAATCCTGCTGTGACTAATGACTGCATAATTATAAATAAACGTATTTGCCATTCTTATGATGTTTAAAAAGTTGAATGTGTACAGCTTTCATATGGTGCCATAATTAATTCATTCCAAATCAGAAGTTTGTCTTTGCTTATTGATTCTGCATCCACAAATAACATTAATGGTTGTGTCAAAAATTAGCACTTTCAGTTTATATCACATCAAAGCTAGAAATATTTTTATCTCAAATTGTTATTGCTGCACTTTTCTATTAACATTATTTTTTTGTTTCATTATCAATGCTAACTAGCAATTTTTAGTTCATTTTAGGTACAGTAGTACATATAGTGTTCTTTGATAAGAGAAGTACTGACAGCTTAATGCAAATACATCAATTGACACAACTGAACCATCTGCAAATCAACCCATTGCAGCGCAAAATTAAAGATTAATATATGTCAAATATGTAAGCTATCAACATTGCTTTATGCATGTGAATACTGAATAATGACAGAAAAGGCATATGTTTATACAAACTTCTTTGTCGTTTGCTCATATGACCACAATGATCTCTTATAAAGGTTGCGGTCCGTCTCAAGCTCATCATAACCCTTCTTCTTTCATGAATACGACAGTCTTGGAGCACATGTTCTACTATCTGTCTGACCAAGTTTCAGTATATAGTACATGTTAAACTGAAGTCTGCAATAACATGCACAAACTGTTTATCTTCATTACATGTTTGTACAGGTCCTACACATAGTCTAGGAAGAATAACATAGACCAAGAAGTCCCTAGAAAGTGCCACCAAGAAGTTAGTATTTTCAGAAAATGATATATGTAATAGATTAGATATACATTGTACATGGAGACTGGGACTCCTGTCATAAAGACTGCTCTAAGGTGATGCCTTAAAAGGGTAGCTTAAATCTGGAAGACCAAGAACTATATAGAGGGAAAGTAGTGGAACAGAAACTGAAGACATTTAATTTAGTTGGAAGGTACAGTGCAATACTTTTGTTACTGTCACAAGTGCCAAGGGTGTTTTAAGTCATTAACTTCCTGATTAGCTTCTTTAACTCAGCAAGTCAGATGCTCATTTTGTTAGCTGGATGGGCCAGAATTTGAGCTTGAACACTAGCCATGTTCTTTCCAAAACAAGTGCTCTAATTACTAACTGCTTCATGGTTGTTCATTTATTTGAAAAACTTAGTTAATATTGTTAAGGGTACCTCCTTTAATTTTTTTTAAATAAACAAATGTATAAAATGATTCTTGTAAGTTTAAAATGTGACAGAAACATCACTTCACTATTAGATAACTATTGCTGATATTGTTTTCATGAACTTACAGACATTAATTAACTACCGTAAGTAATTTTTGTCATCATGTACTATTTTTGTGAAGTTATTTTTATCAATGTTTTCTATTTCTTCTGCTTCTTCTTTCATTCATTTAAAACATGTCTATATCTGTAGTTCTGTCTTCTTAATAAAACTCACTGTCTTTTGTAGTTCAGACAGTGTCCCATAGACCTTTGATGCCAGTGTTCTTTTCTTTGGCCAATATGTCTGCCTCAACATTTCATACTTAAAACAATCTTGAAGTATATGTTTGGCACTCTGTGCTGACTGTACACATGACCGTGTTACCAATCTTGAATTTTGTGTACATGTGATTGCGAAGTTGGTTGTGTCCTTTTCTGAGATGTAGAATTATAACTTGTTCTGATCTGTTCATAATGTGATCTTGTGTTGGTGTTTGTGGCTTTCTTATTGACTTGATCATGTGTTTTTTATGATGGTAGGTTATTTTTTATCTGGTTAGTCTTTGGCAGCACCTTCCTTAGCCAGTTGGTCTGCCTTTTCATTTCCTGGTATTCCACTGCATGGTTACCCTATACTGGTAAGACAGTTTATTAAGTAGTTTTTGTAATTCTGTTAGTTTTCCAGACTGGAGAGCTTGAAGCACTGACCTTGCATCTGTCAGGAATACCATGAATTTGGGCTATGGTTGGAGTTCAACCGTTTTCAGTTGCCACCCTAGTTGCCTGGATTTCTGCATCATAATTATTACAGAATTTCCCTGTTGGTGTTTTGATCGTATCTCTAGGCTTGTTTAGATATTTATATATACACCTGCACCTCCATTCCTCACTACATTCTGTGCTGACCCATCTGTGTATACTCTGACCCATAATATGTCTTGTGGATACCAGGTATTCATCGTCCAGGAAACTGAGGGTGACTGTTCTTTGCTGCATACTGTTCTGTTCTGTGGGTCTGACTGTATATTGGTATTCCATGCCTTTCACTCCAAGAGGTTTGTTCTGGTACAGACCTTAAGGGGCTGTAAATTTCAGGAAGGTATGTAAGTTGGTGGTTAAAGCTGCTTCTTTTCAGTCGCCCCATTGCTAGATTTTGAATCCTTCCTTCATTGGATGACTTGGCATACACTAAAACTTTTCTGCTTGAATTAGTATTTTTGTGTCTCTGCATTCACCAAGTGTTTGCTTTCTCCCTATTTTCTTCATCTCTACTATGGGTGTTTATTTGATTGGTCCCAACATTATCCTAAGTTCTTGGTTGTGCACTTTATCAAGATCCTGTAATCTGTAATGTTATGTTTGATGCAAGACACCACGCAGCTGAACCATATTCCAGATGTCGTCTTATGCCTTGATGGTAAACTTTATGGGGTATTTTCCCACTGGCTCCCCATGTGGTTCCACTTAGTTTTCTCAGGATAACTAACTTCCTCCTGACTTTTGTTGTTGCTTTGTTTATGTATTGCTTCCATGTCAGCTTATCAAA
This sequence comes from Meghimatium bilineatum, assembly GCA_034231615.1. NCBI lineage: Eukaryota > Metazoa > Mollusca > Gastropoda > Stylommatophora > Philomycidae > Meghimatium > Meghimatium bilineatum. The sequence continues at coordinate 36,586,010 of CM067313.1, forward strand.
AGTAACTCAGAGGTATATGGGTTGTTTGTCTTCTTTCAAAAGTTCTTTATTTATCTTGATAACACCTGCTTTTTATTTTGGTGAGAGGGTAAAGCTGTGTTAATGCTGACGCACCGTCTATTTGTCCAAAAGGTTACGGCATCAATAGCTCTTTGTATTTGTTTAATGGCCACTGTCGTATGTTCTTCCGTGCACCAGGTCATCAGCATACACTGCCACTTTGATCTCAAGTGGTAGTTTGGTAACTAGGTCATTGATGTAAACCAAGAACATTGTGGGTGACAGGACTCCTCCCTGGGAAACTCCATGTCTTCCTGAATATCAATGAAAAATATTGTATAAACATGCCACAATAAATCTGACATCTTCAAATGTTCTACATTAATCAGAATACTGATATATGTCTCATACATTGAGCATCTTATTATGTATCGATACTTTTGTATTTTAGTCATAAAATTTGGAAGCCTGAGTCATTCAGGATGTAGCAATCAACACAACATTTGTTGGCTGTAGTGATTCTCTTGCCAATACTTTCTGAACAGAGATATGTGGATGCTGGATATGGTGGTGTTGTTTGTTTGTGTGTGTCAGTGTTATGTAGACAGCCAGTGGATAACCAACATGGACAGTGATAACAATGGCAATAATATACGCACATAAAGGACTTACTGGTATAGAGTTAATTCATATCTGTAGCGGAAAATAACAATGTAGATGTATACATCTTGTCATCTTGATTCTTGATTAGCAACAAGCGTCACAGCACTGGGGGCATTCCCATATATGCTCTGCTTGCCGTTCCGTCAGCCATCTAAAATTGTATAAGCTCAGTGTCCCAGTCAGTTGCTGATTATGCGTTCTTCTGATCTTTCCGGAGAGGGTGCACTTTCTCCCATCACCTCTAGTCACTCCCATTCTCTGAATATGTACATTGTCACGTTCGACTTCCTCCTCATCTTCTCGTAGTATCCATGTCTGCTCTTGTGGGTCATACTATCATTATCTATCTAATCAATCATATCTATACCATAATATAATAACACTGGAGTTAGGTCCTTACAGTATGGTTTGCAAACATGAAGAAGCCGAATAAATTGCGGCAGGGTATTTTTATCGTGCGAAAAATTCAGGGACAACCACTCTAAAAGCATGATGGGAAATAAGCATGGGAGATTATTGTCCATTACTACATTTAACTACCTTAATGTCATACACTGTATATATATACATATATAAATTAAATATGTCAAAAAATGTTGTCATTGGGCTGACACAGGTTAACAAACATTGAACTAAATTCAATTTTTTTTTAATATTGAGAAATTTAAAATGTTTGAAGTAAAAACAAATTCAGTCACTTGAAACTGTAGGATTGTATGAAAGTTATTTCATGAGGGATTTTAATTTTATAGATACATTTCTTGTTTCTCATTACTGTCATTCTATATGACTTATGAGACATATTTATTTAGTGATACTTGATACTTGTAGACTGAAAAAATTCTAAAGCATTAGACATGTTGCAATATATAAAATACTTGTCATATCACATTTTATAATTTTGTAAATCAACTAATGTAAATTGTATGGGAATGTTATAGTTCTAAGTAATGTGTGTTTGAGAGGATAAACTTGTTGTGGAGAGAAATAGAGGATGGGGCTCCAAAAAAGTTAGGTTTGAAGAATGGATGCTAACTCAATGAGGGTTGAGAAGATTATTGTAGAAGGTGAAAAATAAGCACTATCTAATACTTTATATATGATACATTGCTTGAAATGTTCTAAGTAGGAGAAAATTCTCAAGAGTTGACATAAATATAAATCTGACAGCATATAGAAAATTTTTACAACTTACCATTAATGTAGAGATAGCAAAGTGTTTGATTTTGCTAAGTATGCTTGATTACTGAATTCTAGATTGTCAGGTAATGGGTGACCATTTAAAAAATATATCTATCCTGGAAAGCATTACTTAAAATTAGCAATATATATGACCAGTATATGGTATGAGAGTTAATTACGGGGATACGTGTCTACATTCAAACTTGTTAATATTATGTGCAGTTTCATTCAGCTTGCACTGAAAAAGTCACTGAAAAACAAACTGGTTCATTTAATCCCAAGGGTGGCGGGAGGGATCTGTGTGTAACGAGAAGATCAAAGGAACTGGCAGTTTATGCATCATTGTTGATAATTTTGTGTCATTAAATAACATAGGATCTCGTTGTTTCAAGGTTATGATTTTGTTTCATTAAAAATGTGGACACATCTCCTAGTAATGTACCGTATTATTATTTCCACTTTAAGTACCCTTTTTATATGACCATAATGAGCATGAGATCACCTCTAAAAGAGTACTGTGTCTAAGCTTCTTAATGTTTTCTAACAATACTATTTATTGTAGGAAAGTGTTTTATGACATCCCCACACACACTATCACACTCTACTACTTGTTTAATTGGGTATGTTTATGTTCCATTATTTGCAAGTGAATGTTAGGTTGCAGGATTTTCACCTGCAGGTAAATTAATGTTCATCTTATACACTGTAGAATAAAAACGAGCTTAGTTTTTGTGTGATCTGGAGCAAATAGAAAACATAGCGACAATACAAACCAATGTAGTTCCAAAAGTATTACACAACTGTAATATTATGCAGCCATTAACTAATATTTTTTAAATGATATGTTGTTTTCTTTAAATATTGACAGTCCTTTTTTTTTTCATTACAGTTTTTGCTAAAAGTAGACCTGAAGGCAATGGAGAAAACATCTTTCTTCATTCTCTCTCGGTTTTATTTTCAGTTTACATTTATTTTATTTATGATATTTTGCAATATCAGTACTGTAGTAATGTTTGATAATTATTTACTTTGACTTGAAATGTTAAAAGTTTAAAAGTTAATTTTAAGTGATTTTTAAAAGTTTCCTTTTATACATGAGATTTAATATCAGCTCGAGAACATTTTCTTCCAGAGAATGTATTATCTATTTTGTTGCATTACAATTTTAATTAAAGTAAGTTCGATACTTAAAATGAATACCCTATGAAGCAAAAATGTGCGTTGTTTTTATCCGAAGCATGTTTCCTTAGATGATGTAGTGGGGAATTCCTAGATGGTATCAATGTGCAGTATATGTTTCCTACGCCAAGAATGAATTAAAAAGATCTTTTATACCATTTTGAAGAAGCATGGTGGACAGAATACAACCATTGAAATTAGTTATTGTTGTGTTCTCAAGGCATAGAAATATAGTTGGTTGTGTTTTTCTACAACAGTGGACATATAGTGGTATTTGCCATGAGAACAGTGAATATTTTATGATTCCAATATCAGATAACTTAGCTGCTAACAATTAGAGAGCATATTCGCCAAGGTATGACAGCTAATTCAGATAAATGGCATATTTATAACATCGTCAGGACACTACCCAGTTTAAACTACCAAAATCATTTTTTAGTTTTATTTCTAACCCAATCCATAATCTTTAATCTATAATCAATTACCATTCATGACTTCACAGGTTTCACGCCATAAACATGTATAATTACTAGAATTAACATTTTATATTAGGCCTGTATTTCACATTCTTTACACCAAACATGCACATACCTAAATTATAGGACTGTCTCTGCAGTGTTTTGTCTCTGGAAACCCATTCATGACAAACACAATGAAATTTCTCTGCTTCACAAAGACATTGTTCTAAGAACCATAAATATTATGCATACATGTGGTCATATTTGTTACTACTTTTCTATATTGAAGTGCAGATGCTGAACCTGAGAAAACATCACAATTTAATCAGTTGTTCTTCTCCGGCTGGTTGCAGTCTGTTTCCTGAGTTTGTCTTCAAAGTCCTGCTAGTAAGCAGGATGTAGTCTAGAGAACAGAATATGTTGTCTCATGATTTACAGCTGGGCTTCAATATCTACATTTTATGGCCTGCTACATCTGACTTCAACACAAATTTTTAGTTACTTTGATTATAGGATAGGACAACAAACTCCACTTCCAAATCTCCATAGTCACTTCTTATGACATGCATGTTTGGTGACAGTTTTACATGCATGTTTGCTATTCTTTGCTTCCCTTTTGGACCTTGGTAACATGAGACAACCTGTTCTAAATATTGTTTTTTCAAATAAAATTATTATATAATCCTGGATGTCCTACCCAAGTTTCTGGTTTTTTCTATGCTTCTTTGTGGCCTTCTATTAATTTCAATTCTGCAGACATGACCTAATCACCACAATTTAAACTGTTTCAATTAAAATACATGGAGAATTTATCCACTACACATAATATCACTACATATTATCTGATTTCTGACCAGGTTATTTTTCTATCCTTCACCAAGATTCTCCTATACTAAGCTGATTTTATGTAGGCTGAGTTTTTTTTCTGCACAACTTTTTGACAGTGTTCGAATACAGTCCTACAGTAACTAAAGATGAGTAGAGTTGGGGTAAATTTGAACTCCAAAGTTAAGCACTCAAAATTCTATTTGGAGTGCATAGATATCAAGTCTGTCCAGTTTTATACGTCAAATTTCCATGATATGCATCTGTAAGTTATTACATTGTATATGTACATTTCACATGGCATAATGTAAATTTCCATATCCTGATCGTTACAGAAAAGTAGTCAGACGGCTGTAAAACTTAACTGTAAATATAAGAAATAGATTAACTAGTAAGTAAAGAACAAGTTTGCATGGCAGAAATAAACCAGTCAGCCCACATTGTATTAACGTTGCATTAAGTTACTCATAGTTCCTAATGAAGATCTTCTGTTTTGGAATATAGACTTGTATTCATGCTCATATAAATTTATTTGACTTATTTTCATTGTATTTACCATAACCAACTTACATGACAGTTGTACAAGAATGTGTTCTTAAAGTTTGAGTGCCTTCAATTTTGTTATCCTGAAAGTCAACCTGTTGAAGTTATAACTTATTTTACTTTCAATAATCAGATCTGTCATAAAACCACCTTACTTGACCTGTTGGACTTTGTAAGTGGCATATAAGTTAACAAAATATGTAGGCCTATAACGTATGCATATGCATAGATGTTGATCAGTTGATTTGATAGATTATTGACCACCTTGTCTGGTTTATATGTTGCCTATAATTGTTTACTGATGCACATGGGATGTATAACGACTGATGATGGCAAATGTTTTGGATATGTATGCCTATTTACTCAACAAATGCATTAATGTACTTTATACATGCTTATATACGGTAGACCACATTAGATAGTGAATAATGATTGCTGTAAACATTACATACTGCTTCCTTTAACAGTGTATACATATATATGCCAAATATGATTTACTGTGCCTAGCCATGAAGCAAATACACCCTCGTGTGAATTATTCAACTTGACTTTTCTTTTTATTTCAGCTTGTAATGTTGTGTTTTCATGTTTATCCAGGACTTTAATATACTTGCATCCATTTTGTGATTCAGACAATCAGGTAATAGAAACTATGTATGTATTGTGATATTATTTGTACAGCCATAATGTCAAGTCCATCTGACATCCAGCTCTATAGCTGAGAGGTACAGTGCTTGTCTCAGATGGCAAGGTACCAGGTTCAATCACCAATACAGACAATTGTACATTCTGGTCATTCATAAAGCATTGACAACCTACTGAATGTAGACTATTGCCTACACAATAACTAGAGCCAAACATTGCTGGGTGGTTGATCACTAAGTGCTGAATAGGATAGGCTATGCTACCAACTTTTTAACACCCTCAAGAGGTTGCTAAGTAACTTTAACACAAGAGAAATATGCACATCTACATTATTTTTGTTTTATTCTTGGCCCGTAGCGCCGTGTATTTCTTCTAGTATATTACAGTAGACCTATATACCAAGGGCTTTCAGGTGAGAGCTAATAAAAAGTCTTCTGAAAATAAAATTAATGAAAATTTTTTGGTTATTGAAATTTTTTGAACTAATTATTATGTCTAAACAAAGTTAAGAAATCTACTCCAGCTGTGCTGTCATTTGAATGTAAAAAAATTGTTTTCTTTTCTAATTGTATTTAAATTTATATAATGTTAAAAATATTATTATTGAACTTGTTGACCATGTTACCTGTATACAAAAGCGGGACATTGGGATTATATCCACTTGTAGTGAGGCACGTTCCTTTCAACTACGTGAATCCAATTGTTATATCAGAAGTTTTTTACCATAAAAAACATGAGGGTACTGGCTCAGATTCTTCTTCTTTCGTTCACTTGATATTTGTCTATATGTGTAATTACTGATTCAATCCTGCCACCATGACTTCAATATTAACATTGGGATATAAATAGGCCTACGTGTTGTATTATATACCCCGACTCTTAAATAAACACTATTGAATTCGTGGTGACTGGATTATCAAAAAGCGACCTCTATTATTTGATGGTTTCAAACTCTGATATAAGTCAAACTTGCACCCTTGTGTTGTCGGGGTCACAGAGGGGAGTAAAGAACAGCAATATTATTACCTGACAGCAATCATGCATGACAGTGTCGTGCTGTAAGAGGCGACTAAGCAGGACGTGGGCTTGCGATGGTTGTTTCGTTCCAAATAGGATCAAAGTGACGCAGAAGCTATGCTGAAGTAGGATATGTAAGGCAGAAAGACAAATATCGCAGCTAAGATTTAAACTATGACACAATGCACTTTGTTCTCCGAAGTACATAATGCTGATCTTCAGGAGCCTGAGAACGAACGCAGACAAAGCAGAGCGACATTGGACAATGTCCGGGGTTGAAAAAAAAGGGTACCTTACCATAAGAGCACTTTAAAGAAAATTATAATAATAAAATAGTTTGTGGTAAAAAAAATGGGTTAAGTATGAAACAAGAAGATGATAAAACAGATTTATTACAAAAACATGTCTTGTCTTGTCTTATCCATATGTGCCGTTAGACATAAAGTGGAGCCAAAGCTTTCTTTCGCAAACTGCGATGCTGCTGCTCTCCTTTCTGCAGCGTTTCTCCTTTCAGATGATTCTTTATTGCAGGCTACCGATGGAATGCTGCCTGATTCCATTCAGATAGGGTGGTCGAACAATTTTATCTTTTGTGTGTCTATGTATTCTGATAACTGTAACTTACATCTGAAATTACAAAAACATGTGATGAAAATTATTCCTAGATGACCCATACACAAATCTAAGCTTACATAAGAGTCTGTTTGACCAACATGTATTCATGAATATATATATACAGTGCAGAATTTACGTATAACCTAAGCTACACAAGCTATAGCTTATGCCCCCCCCCCCCACTTTCTTGTGCCCCCAAAAATTGTCTGAGTGAGCAATTGCCATATATTACGTATAAAGAACGTGTAAAGGCCCCATATCTCAAATAGCTTAGGGCTTTATCAAATCTAAATCCGGCCCTAGTTAATGCGCTTAGGAACTTCGCCCACTCAGAAGGCTTTAAAATGTCTGAATCATATTCGCTCGTAAAACGTTAAACCATCCAGGAAAGAGAAGCATAATAAATATACGAAATATATTGAGCTGGAACTGTCTACACTATGGTGAGATAAAACCCTGGTTTCGGGAGACAACCAGATGATTCTCTGTGGTTCCTATCTATTTACACATTGCTACCCCCTACCTATTTTCGCCTTTACCTGGGTTACAATACCTGCGGCTATTCCTTGCTGACCTTTTTGGCCCCGACGCGGTGGTCGTTTTATGTTCTGAGTTCGTTTTTTTGTCTTGTATCTACTTTCGATTTTCTCATGTCCAGCAATTGATCTTTCACACATCACACTGTGGCCCGGACAAGATGAGTTCTCTATCTACTATATTTTTTTATTGGTTTCCACTTATTGTAACATATGCCCTATAAGTAACCTTTCTCATTTCGCTTCACTTTATCATATTATCTTATCCCGTACCAAATTATTCTCATCATCATCACTCCCTTGTCCACCTTATCCGCTCGTCATGCGATTTCTGTGTCATCTTGCTGGACCCTTCCAGCGTTAATCTTTCTCTTTAATATGATACGTTTCATACCACACTTTAATATCTTCCTTTTACCATCATATGTAATTTCTTATGTTAAGTATATTGACTTTTTGTCTACTGTCGTTTGCCCTAAATCCCGATGAAGGCTTATTAGTAGAAACGACGTCATTAGCTGTCTCTTGAGTTAATCTAGGCCTAAACTTGTACATATTTCTGTTCATTTTTACAATCTGATTAGTTTATCCTGTTTCTAGAATAAACGAATAGAATAACTAATTCTACACACATGTATAAGATCGGGCTACAAGGTACGAAGAAGACCACGAACTAGATGGGTAGAGACAATCAAAGAAACATTACATAGACAAGGGCGTACCATGGTCAATGCAATTCAAATGGCATAGACAAAAAAACCTCCAACTCTCCACACCCCCCCCCCCCAATGACGTTTAACGGCATAAGTGGAAATGGCAATAATAGATAGATTTGTTTATTGAGGCGGATTAGTCATATGGGCGAGTCTGATATACACTAATGATAACCTGCAACCATAACTCATAACGAAAGAAGCCAAACATGGTGATCAAATTGAAATGTGCATTACTCTACTGATTTGTAGGGTTTCAAAATACCATTTTACGCCATATTCACAATTCAGTGCTCTTTTTACACTTCGGCTTTACATATGTCAAGGTCAAATGAGTTCCCGTTCAAATCTCGTTGTTCTCAAATAAAGGCGAGAAATGGGCAACCATTATTCGACTAGCAACAAACTGTGATATTTTGTTTGTTCTCCTTTTATGTTGGTGTGTGATATAGTTTTTATCTACTATATAGTTGTATGACATACAGCGGAACCAGTCAGAAGCCATCTACATTACTCTTAAGGAAAGGGGTTATTTCATTATCGGTAGACATTCGTCGCGCTGTAACTTGTGTATCCACGGATTATATGGAGAAAATAAGTTGGCTAGTTTCTTGATGCACACGTGAATCGTATTTGATCACACTGTAGCGGTTCTACCGCAAACGCAAGTCAGGTACAATGTCAGCAAAACTTGCTGATCGCATAGACCCATTTACAGCTAAGGCTGCAATTAAATCTAAAAAACAAAAGCGATCACAAGGTTCATCACACTATCGGACAAGTACTGCACCAGAACTTCAAGCTTTGCCTCATCTGAAAGGTATATAGTATATATAGTATATAGTATATTAATTTATATTTGTTTTTAGTTTTATTTTCATAATATTAATATATAAAATAGCCATACAAGCTTAAAATAAACATAAAACAATAAGATTAGCCTAGGACTAGTTAAAATAAGTTCCTAAGTAGTCTAAGACTTAGGCCTACACTTCAATTCAGAGTAATATTAATAATTAGGCCCTAGTCTAAAGTTTAGCTAAACTGATCCAGGCAAGGTCAGGATTTGAATGATTAATTTTATTACATTTTAATTAGCCTAGGCCGTAATAAATAAATAATAGTTCATGAAATTTCATTCTCTTGTGATTTTCTTCCCCAAGGTTCATGTGAATTCCTTACAATCATGGCTATGGCGGCTATACTATATTATATATAAAATAGTAAAAATACTCTTGTTTACTAATGTTTACATTCTAAATTATAGGATAGGGGTCTGATCAAGTTAGCCTAAGCATAGCCAAGTTAAAGTTCAAATCATTGCTAAAACTGTTAGTAACAGTAAATGTTCATAAAGTTATGCAATTGCTGAGAACTAGGACCTACAATATATACTATACTTAGTAAACTATTTGATTATATGCTATGTAAATTGTAAGCTACTCACCTGTTTATGGTTCATAAACATAATATAGATATATAATAGGCTCAGTGTGTGTATACATAAAATAATAATAATGATGATGGCGAAGTTTTGTGTTGAATGATACATAGAATCAATATTTCCCATAAAAGATCTTCATCAAGATTTGGACAAACACAGAATGAACAACAAAGTTGGTTGAAAACTAGACTTAGATCTACATTATCTGATTATAATGCACATTGATGATTGATTGACATCACAATGACAAAATGGTGATTGATTCAGGATTGTGACATTGTGTGATGTTTATGAGAATAGCCAGTATGTTGTTTACAAAATCATGATCTTAGATAAACCTTGGTTGAATCCAAGTTTAAGTCACCGTTGTACTATAAATAGCACACTGTTGTCACAGAGTTCCGTGTAACACCAATAAAATTAATGGCTGCCGTGACATCACATTCCGACAATCACTGAGTTCAAATCTAGACACAAACGAACTCATTATCATACTCTGTTTCTTTTCAAATTTATATAATTTTTTTAATTTTCCAATGATTTGTACTGAGCGATCAGTATTTCTGTGCGCTATACACGGAACGAGGTGCGCGCATACATTAGAAATATTATTTCTAATCCTAACCCTATTCTCAGTACTCAATCTTACGCTTGCCAAATCACACAACGGTCAGAATATACCTCGAAAGTAGACCAAAGGTCACAGTGGAGAATCAAACTAGGATTCATCCTAAACCTTTTGTTTGCAACAGCTCATGTCAATATGATGCCTTCATTCACAAAACAATGCTTCTTTATTGTTGATAAAATGAATACTGCACAGCTTTAGCCTTTTGCACGCTGTGTTTACAATTACATAATTTCTCTCTTGCTGCTGAATTAATTTTTGGAAATGTTACATATTAGTTGAGGACTGTTTTGAAATCATAACTTTTTTTGTTGTTAGAGATATTTAAATACTTTTTGCACATATAAATAAAGAATTGAATTCTGCATATATTAATGTAGGTTTTGTTTGTGTGTGTGTGATACGAGACAAAACTTCCACAGAACAATTTGCATTAAAACTGGTTTAGTTATGTAGATTATCCAATTATAGAAACAAAAATATAGTATATCTGGGCAGTGTGCTTGGATTTCATTTTTTATTCACAAACTAGCAGCATAAAGCACTCTTGAAAAAAGATAGTTGGTCTGCATGCATAAAAGTCATACTTGATCAGATACAACTATCTCTCAAGCCTGCATATGGTGGAGGGGGAGAAGAGCAGATAGGCCACCCTCCTCCCCCCCCCCATTCCCTTAAGGAAATCAGAACATGTCATCATTTAGGACTAGAAAGCAAGTCAATATAGCAAGAAACAACATCCCCTAATTTACCCCCCAAAAATTGCAAGGAAACAAAAAAAAATTACCTTTCTTTCTTAAGAAATATCCTTTAACAAAGATATATCTACGGCCTTGTACTACCTCAAAATAATCATTTTTGATAAATTGGCATGAGAAATCTGTTTCAATCTTAACCTTTAGAATACTATGTTTACAATTATGAAATTTTTCCTCCTGCAACCGGATTCTTTTTTGAAAATGTTGTGTTCTAGGTGGTGACTGTTTGGTGAAAATTTTTTTACAGATATTTAAATAACATTTGTACATATAAAGAATTGAATTCTGTATATATATATTGGTGTAAGTTTTGTTTGTGTGTGTGATACGAGACATGTGAGAAAGTCGTAAAGATGTTTTTTCACACACAAAAACCAAACAAATTATAACACACACACCCCCCCCCCCCCCCCAAAAAAAAACAACCCCAAAAAACTCAATAACAAATTTCTGACGTTTTTGGGGAAATTTCCTGGAAATGCAACAGTTTGGTACAGACCTAATTCGACAGTATTGTCAAATTGACATAATTTCACTGGAGAAAATGAATAAACCATATAAACCATATTTGTCATAAAACGGTTCTCTAAAGCTAGACTATTCCAAAACTGAATTGCTATAAAACAGTTGGTGTTTGGCCTCAAAATATACAAAACTTCATGGTTTAATGTATTTTTTAGTTTGAAAAACCTACCTCTCAAGAATTAACATAACCATGATCCATAATAATTATACTGAAAATATGATAAAACAAAAGTCTATAAAATCCAATTCACTTTCATGGCACTTTCTGGTTTGAAAATGTCGACAGATTGTGAAAATTTCAATATTTCAGCGTCATTCGTTCCATGGTCTCCACTAAATATGCAGAAAAAAGAAGTCAATTGAATAACTTGACAGATTTCAAATAATAAGGTAACCAGAATTTTAAAATGTGGCTTTTATTGATTACAGGGACCTAGCAATGGGGCTTTTGTGAGGTTTGTACACTCGACTGCAGCTATCTTATACAGTGTAAACTTGTCAAACACACTAGACCTGAGCGGCTTAAGGTTAACTCTATATGTCAACAAAATAAGAACACCTAAAGTATATATTTTGACCTCAATATATAGAGTATGTTCAGTGTAAAGAGTATATTAAAGTTTGTAACATATCTTATTAAGGACAACCCAGCATTTTTTGGCTGTCATTTTTTCGAGACAATAGAAATGTGTTCAATATGTTGCCATTTTTCTTTCTGAATGGTCCGGTTGCAGAGTTGCCTGTGGCAAGGTCTGAACCTGGTACTTTGGCCGTCTAAGACACACTGTACCTCTGCACTGCAGAGCCAGACAAAGAATACATTACAAGAATATTAAAGAGTACTAAAAATCAATGCTATTGAAAACATATACAATGAAACCTGAGTATATTCTGCACAAAATGCAGAAAAAGAAAACCTGTATAAGACTAACAAGTTGACTGGTAATAAAATATGCTGAATTTGTGTTACCTTGTATAGACCAGATATTGTAGAAGAAATTCATAGTCATACATTTCTTGCAGATACACCTCAAAATGAGCAACAAGAGCTGTTTATCAGAAAGCTGCAACAGTGTTGTGTGGTTTTTGATTTCATGGACCCTGTCACAGATCTCAAGAGCAAGGAAATAAAGCGAGCATGCCTGAATGAGCTTGTAGATTATATCACAGCAACACGCAATGTTCTTGCAGAGCTTGTGTATCCAGAGATAGTTCGCATGGTAAGAGGACATTTGCTATTTATTATGAGTATTGCAGTGGAATTCATCTAGGGAAAACCGAGGAACACATAGAGAGAGAGACCACGAAGGATTAGAAAGAAGATGGGAATTGCATAGAATGAGAATGTATCCAAGGATAGAGAGAAATGGAAAATCCTTGTCTGTGGTCTAGTCACTCGAGGGTGTGTAAATAAACTATTGATTGATTGACAAGCACTCAAAATTTCATTGGCTTTCATTTTCATTGTAGAAAAAATTTAAACACAAAATATTGTCATTGAGGAAACAAGAACACATGGTATGTCACACAACTTCCATCAATTAGATCTTTATCCTCCCCCCCCTCCATACAATGTAATTCTCACTTTTTAAAAAGTCTGCATCCTTCATTTTTATTGGCATAGCTTAATTTCTATCTCTCACCCTCCTTGTAGCACAAATCATCTACAGACTTCATCCATACAGAGAATGTTCTTGAGCAAGATAGTGGAATACATTTCAGGTCCTCTTTCTATTCTATCCTTCCATGGTGATGATGTTTTGCAAGCAAAGAGTGTGGCATTAAGAAGTTTGATTTGATTTCTTGTGAGTCCTCAGATGACTGATGAGTTCAATCTGGGCTCTGAAAAGCCTCATGCAGTGTGAGCAGAATGTAGTAGGTCTTGTGATTCGGAAAATAAATAGTATCCAACCAAATTGTCAGAGGATGTCCGACAATGTAGAGATTTCCGCAGTAAAAAAAAAAGTGTTATATTATTTTTGCCTATTTATTATATTGGTAATCAGTGACAATAATACTTTATCTAGGTGTTATCGAGAAGAGGGTAATTAGTGATCTCCCCTTTCAATTTTGTCATAATAAATAGAGTATGATGTCATGTCCTCTGCAATGAAATTCGATTAAAGTGAGGGAGAATTGCGCAATGTTGTCAACCTCACTCTTTGTCCCCCACACACAGTCTCTGTGGCAAGATAAAGTCAAGATGACTTGAGTGTGCGTCAGGAGTGCAGTAGATAACCATGGTGCCTTTCTGTCTAACTGTGTTCGCAACGTTCTGTGACACCTGCAGGGCGTTGCTTTTCTGTCCATTAATTTAATAGGAGATTGAGTTCCTTTGTGGAGCATGTCACATCCAGACTTTACGTGCATGGGCAGATCTTGGGCCCTTAGTTACAGAACAGTCAAGTCTATAGTAGAAACAAAACTTCAGATATAGACATGTTCCAGGCATACAAAAGAAGAATTAGATAACTATGGGCGTAGAACACAAAACAGCTACCCTCACATGTTGTTGCCTGTTTTAGCTGCTTTAGAGACGTGTCTGCTGTCACATGCTGAGATCTGTTATGATCCACATGTGAGGACTGAATAGAAGAATAGGATTAGAAGAGTTTAGAGTTGTTATACTTGATGACACACATTCACACAGTTCAGTTAAACAAACATCTCTCAGCGTTCTTGTCATGCCAATATGGCGCTTTATTTTTTTCCAGTGTAGTGTGGGCTACTGTGTCTTCAAAGTATGTGTTAATATCATAGTCGTTGGATATCATAAAGTGTGTTTTCTAGAACAGACTAGCTGAAACTGTCAAAGGATGTATTTGTTCAATAATAAAGTCTGATTCTATATAATAATTTTGAAGTTTATACGATGACCTCCATATCAACAACACATTGAATCGTTCACTATGTAGCTACAGCAGTTTTAACGTGTTGTGTGAACACATCACTGTACACTGAAATTATCTCAATGCGTCCCCGAACAGATAGCTTGGCAGCTTTATAAGAGTTCATCAAAACCACCAGTACATCTACGAGAGTACTTTAGGATAAGGGAGCAAACCCTGACTGAAAACCCCCACTGTCTAGCGGGTTAGTACGGAGTGCCCAAGGCTAAGGGGAGTTTGTTTGTTTGTTTTGTGTTCACTCCATTGTAACCAGCACGGATATCCGTGCGATTTCCGCTGGGAGCGTGATTACGTTGTGCCACCGTTATGCGCCTTGTAGGCCTAGCACATCCGATTTTGGCATGCCTTGACAATTCGGGTGGGCTACCCTAGCCTGTGACAGCCTCAATATCTGTCTCCAGGCATGCGTGTATGTGGTGACTCTTCGCCCAGACGATTTTTGCTCTCGTCCGTCTTGCATGAGGTGTTCCGTTGTCTATGAACTTGCCTCGTGTAATTGGACATACTGTGCCTGTGCCCATCGAGTATGGGAACTGTTTCTCATCCGTGAGCCTGGTTCCTTAAGGGGAAGAACTCATTGGAAGAGTTGGACCCTGGCTCTTTCGCCCTCTTAGCCGAGGTGTCATTCACAGACATTGTGTACCCCTTGTCCAAGTTTGAGTCTCATACCACGCATTTGAGAGCAAGGTGTTCTCGAGCTGAGCGACCTTGTCCCAATAGCGCCTGAGCCCATCAGGTACTGAACCCTTTCTCTCTGCAAGTGTATTTCCGGTATAGGAAAACCTGACATTAGAGTTAATCGTTGTCTCTTTTGTGCCTGAGCGCATCGGGTACGGAACCTTTTCTCTCAGCAAGTGTATTTCCAGTATAGGAAAACGTGACAGTAGAGTTGGGCCAGGACTGCCATCGTTGTCCCTTTCTTGCCTAAGCCCATCGGGTGCGGGACCCTTTCTCTTCGCGAGCATATTTCCGGTTTAGGAAGGCTCGACATTAGAGTTGGGTTAGGACTTCTTGCTTTTCCGAACGCCAATGATTGGGTCTGGGTCTCTGTCTGTAAGGAGCACAGGTAACTAGAAGCTCTACTCGAGCTGACGGAGCTTGTAGTTCCCCTTTCCTAGGAACTTTTCACTTTCTATTTGCAGTTCGCGCTAACCTCTAGCGCTGTTCTGCCCTTTCATTGTACTGAGTATGAAATCTATTTGTCTCTCACCATGCATCTACCTTTACGTGCATTTTACATTGGCCGTCCCTCCAATGTTAGGACTGGACTGACTAGCTTCACTGTATGTCGACAGTGTCGCTATATGTGGTGATGCTGGTGGTGTCGGAGATATTGTCTGTCTCTTATGCAGTCAAATCTCTTTCCATCTGCTACCTCCACATTCTCGGACACGATCCCCAAATGATTTAGCCAGAATCAGCTCGAGCTGCTGTATTTCTGTTTCCAGGGTGCACCGCGGTTAGGTACATTTGGGATCTTGATTATCTGTTAACCCTGGGTCCGCATAGAGCAATGCGTTCCCTTTGCACCCCGCTAAGAGGAGTAAACACCCATTAAAAAATCCAAAGGGGGAACCCTAAGGCAGTTGATGGTCAAATCCGACCATTCTCTGGCATCTCCATTATTTCTGCTTGATTCCAGGCGAATCGGCTATGCCTTTCCCTTGGACTTCATCAACGGAACCGAGAGGGGTTAGTGCAAAATGGGCGGGGCACATTCTCAATACAAGCTGTCCGGGCTTAGCAAAAATCGACAAGAGAGAAGCAGAAACAAACAACATCCTCTCAAATTTGTCACATGGAATGTTAGAACCATTGCACTGAATTTGACCTCACAGCAACAACTGACATTAGAGAAAAATAGCACAGTTATCATTGATAGAGAACTCATAAGATAAGGCTGAACATCGATATTGCTGCCCTGCAGGATACTCGTCTTCCTGATCACGGATCAATTAAGGATCAGAAAGGAACTACACATTTTTCTGGCAGGGTTTAAACAAAGATCAACTAGACTACAGTTTTGCCGTTAAAAATAGTCTTATAAATTTATCACTAAACCAACAGCAGTGTCAGAGCTTATAATATCACTAAAGCTGAGTGCAAAACACAGCCCATCAATATCATCAGTGCCTATGCACTGACTCTTTCCACCACTGCAGAAGACAAAGATAAATTCTATTACTCTCTGCAGAACATCATGGACTCATCTCTGCAAAAGAAAAATTGTTTATACTGTGCAATAAAATGCCAGAGTGGGTACCGACAATCATGCATGGCCAGCCTGCTTGTGCCATCATGGTACTGGTAACATAAACGAAAATGGGCAGAGAATACTCAAATTCTGCACCTCAAACCACCTGTGTGTAACAAATTGTTTCTTTTCCACCAAACCCATTCACAAAGTCTCATGGTGTCATCCCAGATCAGGACATTGGCACCAGCTGGACCTGATTCTCACTAGAGATGATAGAAATAAAATACAATCCCAAGGAATGGACACATGTCTATACAGATGGATCCGCAGAAGGAGCAGTAAGGAATGGAGGAGGTGGAATTTGTATAAGACTCAAAAATGGAAAGACAATATCCAAAGCTTTTCCAACCAGGAAATACTCCTCTAATTTTAGAACAGAAGCAGTGCACTCCAACAGCAGACCTGGCCAGAGGATACAGAATTGAGGCAAAAGCTATGGGGCAGCCGCTCTGACCTGGAGAAGACGGTGGACTTCGTCTTGACGACAGGACCGACAATATAGCATGACCACACATGCTGAACGCAGAAGAAGAATACAAGAGATACCGTTATGGATGGGACTTAGTTATATCTTCTTGCCTTCCTCTTTTACCCCTTTACGGGTGTCAAGGGAGATATAATGTTCTTGTTCTCGCTTTTCTGGCAGCTTCAGATAATCTCATTTGTCATTTAATGTCTCTTTGATATTGTCGATCCAGCGTACTCTAAGTCTACCCCTGACTCTTCTTTCTGCTTCTCCCCTCTTCATATATGATTTATAAACTAATGAATCACACATCATTCTTTCCAGAACCATTGCCTTTGTTGATTTTGCATGTATTGTAGATTTGATTTGATACCCAATCTTTCTCTTATGACCTTGTTTCTAATTCTATATGTTCTGGTCACTCCTATGGCTTTTCTCAGACATCTCATCTCTGTTGTAACCAGCTGTCTTTTATGTTTTGTTGTTAAGGATCATGTTTGACATTGGTAGCACAGAGTTGGAATGAAGATACTTTAAATAAGATGTTTTTTTGTTTTATACTTTCATAAATATTGTTTGTTCTTTCAAATTAAATATTTGGCATTAAATTTTTTCACACCAGATTGCTTGCAACATCTTCCGTACTCTTCCTCCAAAAGACAATCCTGATTTCGACCCAGATGAAGATGATCCAACTCTAGAGGCTTCATGGCCACATTTACAAGTAAGTCTAGTGGATTAGAGTTTCCATTTTCATTGTATTGTTTTAATATTAAATAGTTATTTTGTTTCTGCTATTCCCATTCAATCTGAACAACTGAAGGTCTTATCTTTTTTTAAAATATGTTATCTTTCTATCCACAGATTGTGTATGAGTTCTTTTTGCGCTTTCTAGAATCTCCTGACTTCCAACCAAGTTTAGCAAAAAAATTTATAGACCAAAGGTTTGTGCTTCAGGTAAGATATAATAAACTATAATACATATTGAAATTTTCCAATTTACTCTTGCATGTTAGTATCTTATTTTTGTTTAAAAAAAAAAATTAAGCAGAGCAGGCACAACAATGCTTAACACAGCCCCATCAAGGTCAGTTCCTTGTCATGGAGATGGGGCAGTTACACCACCAGTGGCTGAAAAATGTAAGCCTTGCCACGCCAATCCATTTGAGCAAGATAACTGTCTGTCCTAGCAGGCTATGTCTGAAAGGGGTTCAAAAATGTTGTTTCTTGATTAGGAACTAGCATCACCTGCATAAAATCAACATGTTCCTGAACTAGCCTCTACCTGATCATTTGCTACCCTTCCCAAAACATTCTTGCCCAATCCTTCATTGTTGTCTTCTAAACACATTTTCCACCATACACCACATGCATTCTTTGATTTTGGACGGTTCATATCCTTTGACTGTAAGAAACCGAATCACTGCTCGTTTGTCAAATTTGGACAAATTTGTTATGACACCAACAATGTTGTCGACTGCCTTTACAGGACACTAAGCATACTAAGAGAATGACATGACCTTTTGTTCATCGATGTATACTTATTACATCAGTGATGATGTCTTCTTGCATGCAGACATGGATGACGCAGCACTGACAGGTTTCATTTTAACATGATCTCATAATAATTTGTATACATTGACTAATTGATGAAGAAAATAAGTTTTCCACTTTGATACTCTTGCGTTTACTTAGCAAAAAGTGACTTATAGTTGATGATTTCAATGTTACACCATGGTTGGGTTGGGACCCAGAACAACAGTGACCAACCAAGATGATCCTTTTTACATTTATAGTTACCTGTAATTTCTATTGAAATCAATACCGAACACTTGAAACTAACACCTGCTATATTAAATTATACAGTAACTCAACAATATATAATTTTGTCAATTGTTGTCAGTGGTTGCCCAATGTGGAGTAATAGGAAATAAGGAATCTGATGTACTGTACAGAGATACTGGCAACATAAAGCAATGAGCCTTCCTCTGTTCTATAAAGAAATTAAAATCAATACACTTTAAAGTGGAAGGAACATGGACATGGTAAATTGACAATCAAAGCCTGTCCCTTATCTTTAAAGCTACTATTACACCCCTCCCCCCTGTTTCACTTTAGAACTGGCTACTATCTATCTCTTGATTACCGTTACCAACTTAGGGACTTGTGCACAAAACAAATGCCTATGTGGAACCAAATATCATAAATGCATACTTTAGCATTGCACAACATACAGGGGCTGATCTGAAAAGTTGTGGGACAATACTTAATAACTTGATTATTCTTGATTAGAAAACTGGCCTCACAGAATGTGGGGCATTCCCATAAGTGCTCCGCCCTCTGTTCCAGCAACTATTCGACTCGATGGTGTTTTGAGTCCAATGCCACCGAAACAGACATCGACATCAGGGCACAACTCTTGCGACAGTTTTCTTTGTTGTTCCGCCCACCCACTCCGTGCCCGTAACTAGTTCAAGCACAACGCCGGCATGTCGGAACAGCATGGTAACTGTTATCGAAGGTTACGACTACTTAATAACTTGGAAAATACAACAGACTTTGCCTTAGCAACGGGATTGAAGATCTAGTGACATCGCAGACATTAATACACATCATAATTAATTTAAATTATTATCAGTGCTAATCTTGATGAAAGTTTTGCTACACTATTGTTGCAGCTTCTGGAGTTGTTTGATAGTGAAGATCCTCGTGAAAGAGATTTCTTAAAGACTGTGCTCCACAGGATATATGGCAAATTTTTAGGCTTGAGGGCGTTCATTCGGAAACAGATCAATAACATTTTTCTCAGGTATTGTTTTTATTTTAATACAGGTTTGTTTCTTTGTTTAGATCACTAGGAATTACAAATGATTTTTTCTTACTTTCTAAGTGCATTGGGATGGTTTCTAAGAGCTTTTTTTCATACTCAGATTTCATCTTAACGCAATGCCTATAGAAGTCTTCTACTTGCATAGGGTCCGTATTGCACGATGAGCTGGTGTTTTGCCTTAGTTACCCACTATACAGTCATCCCTTGCCACTTCGCGGTTCATTTATCGCAGATTGTTCACAAATATTTTCAAAATTAAGGAATTATGGCACGAAAGTTGCCTGCACGCCAGCAGAAGGCAGGGTGTGCCCACACAATTCAAAATCCATGTCTCTGATTGGCTGGCTAGCATCCCACCATTTGATATCCCTCCCGACTCGGGAATCTCGCAAACTGATTGGCCTTGACGTTTCCCCCACCTTCACTCTCATACCCAGTAAAGACGACTGCTCTCATTCAAATCAATGTTTGAGTGATACTTAGTCTCGAGGTGTACTAAATTTTGCTGTCTTTTTGTGCAAAATAATGCTTGTGATGCCCTTCAAAATGGCTCCTAAACGTCCTCCACCCTCTAAATCCTCTAGTGAACCCAAGAAGAAGAAAAAAAATAATGACATTGAACGAGAAATTAATTTATTGGACATACTTAAAGCAGGCCATAGCTATGCATATGTTGCACGCCATTATGGATTGAATGAATCAAAGGTTCGCTACATAGAAAAAGATGAAGTGAATATCCATAAAACTGCCTCTATCATTCTCCAAGGACACTAAGCGAGTTGTGACTTCTTGTAATAAGCGAATTGTGAAAATGGAGAATGCCGTATCAGTGTGGATAACATAATGAAGCACAGGTGTTTCATCAACATGTACAAAGATCAAGCGAAGAGAAGCTATTGTCAGAGGTGAGTTACGTTCCTTGTTATAAAAAAAGTTGTTATAAGAATAAAAGAGTACTAAAAACATATTTACAGTATGTACTTTAGTTACAACTACATATGTTACACACACACGCATCATATTTATATTATTTATACATTATTATATGTATGTTATTTATACTATTAATATTTTATTTACATGTTTGAAACTATTCTTTAATGTTCTAATGATAACATGTGCACTTATATGGTTTCATATACACTTATTGATATTATACATGCACAAAAAATGTATGCGTTTTAAAAATGAGAGATGACACTACTTCACAGTTTTTCACTTATCGCGGCAGGTTCTGGTCCCTATTAACCGCGATAACTGAAGGATGACTGTACTTATATCTTTGGATGGGGCGCTTTGCAGTCGGTGAATCATTCCCCATGTAGAAAGACATTGTCCATTGTCTCTAATTTCCATGACCTAAGTTCTTCTGTTATTAACCAATATTGGTAATGGCAACAGTCGAGTTAGGTCATATTGCTCCTATACCTGTACTTGATGTCATTTTCTGGGTGCAGCGCTAGTAAGGTCTCCTGCTTCTTATATAATGTATTTTTAAAAGTCCATATGCTTTTATATCCCTTTAAACCTGGTAACTAAACTGAGTCCCTACTTCCTCTAGTCCAATGACAGAACACCACAGAAAGATAAAAATCATCATTAGTATTATTAGGTCCAATCTTATCAATCTGTGTGATTGAGAGTTAGTGAGCGTGTCTTGGGGTACCTGGATTTCAACTGCAATAAATTGGACTCCATGACCATTTTGAAGACAATGCCAACCTACTGAATGTGAATATTGCATATATAGTTGGTTGCATACTACAATTATTTTAATTTTCTCTTCTCTGGCCTTCATTTTCGAACTTCTTTCCTAAATGTACTTCTGTGAATGTTATAGTTCCTGATAGTGTGTCTTATTGGTTTCTCACATTCTGTCTTTAATCTGTTATGATTGTTGACTTTATCTGTGTTTGTTATGACTGTTCGCTATCAGATATTACAGTGTTTACAAGATGTGGCAGAGGCATACTATTGTGATGTTATTCAATAATTTAGCTGTATTCAGTCATGATTGATTGGTTAAAAATAACTTTGATGGTAAGATAAACATGTGTCCTGTATATATTGTGATGTATATCTCAAGATTGGAAAGTAAATTGGAGAAATAAAGTGCTGCCACATCCAAACTACACCTGTTTGGTCATATAAAGAGACAACTGTTTAGAAAGACAAATAATGGAGGGCAGAGCACCTGGGAGATGGAGAAAGGGCAGACCAAGAAGATGATGGACTGGCAACATTAAATATAACATGAATGAGTCATTGGAAAATGCAGGCCCAAGACAAAGAATGGTTCAGGGAGTTCATTGGGAAGACAACATTCTTGAGAGAATATGTCACATGACAACAACAAATCCATATTTTCACATTTCCTCTAAAGAAATGACAATGGATGATATAATTCGCTGTCACACAGTAAGTAAAATCAAGATTCCTGTAATTATCGGACCATTAATTTATATTTTATATCTTATTTCCATTATTTGTTCACATTCCTGCCCTTGTTTCAAGGGCCAAAAAGGGGAGCAAAGAATAACACAACTGTTTACCTTCCATGCATGTCATTAGAGAGAACAGGATATTATAGATTGGAGTTGACTGCCCCGTCCAAAATAGTGTCAATGTGAATTAGAAGTTATGCTTAAGTCATGTGTCAGGCTGAAAGGTGCTGATATTGCAGATAAGTTGTAAATCATGAAAATGCATTATTCCATTCTCCGGAAAACGTCCTGCTAAACTTCTGCAGTTTGAGAACGAATGCAGAAGAAGAAGTGCGCATTTGTATTTATGTAGAATAAACAGCTGAATGTGAATTTATTGTACTATTATTGCAGGTTTATTTATGAAACCGAGTTGTTCAATGGTGTTGGAGAGCTTTTGGAGATTCTCGGAAGTATCATCAATGGCTTTGCCCTACCGTTGAAATTAGAGCACAGACAGTTTCTCATAAAGGTCCTAATCCCTCTACATAAATCTCGCAGCTTAAGTCTCTACCATGCCCAGGTGAGACATTTTTCTGTCATGTTATCTCAAATGTATCAACAATATGGTACATTCTATATTTTACTACAATAATAGTCATTTAAAAATGCACTATTAACTTTATTATATTTTATTATTTATTATTATTTACTTTTTTGATTGAGTTTTTGGTCATTATCGATTACAATGGACGAACATCATCATCAACAATATATATAATTTACAATGTTTGTCTTTGTTTTATAAACCACCAAAGATACATGGGTGAAAACTCATAGAAAATATTTCAACAAAATTTGAACTGCTCAGAATCTGTATATCAATTTTTTAGCACATTGGGATGAAGTCAATTTTTTTCATGGTTCATTACCTTATACGAGTCTTGATATCACCGTGGTTACTCTACTGAGTAGACATACTTTTCCCAGAAAGACTTGGCATTAAGAGTTACCTGCTCACAACTAAATGGATTATTTCATCATCATCGTGGCGCAGTAGTTCTTTTTTGTTCCTGCATCTTTCTTAACTGGGTATCTTGTAAAAACCACTGTAGCTGCCATTTAGACTCTCATTGGGTCAGTAAACCAATAAATCCTCTATTTATATAATAACTTCTTAGTACATTCACAACTTGAGTAGAAAATTCTTGCAGAGATTGAAGAGTTAGGAAATAGCTTTATTTGAAGTAAAGTCTTTTGGGTGGGTTTTAGTTATGTGTATATTTACTTCCCTTATGGATACACTATTGAAATAAATTCATAACTAAATGTGCTACAATGTCTTAAAATTATTGCCAAACCAATAGTATATGAATATATAATATCACAAAGCCTGAATAAATAAAGTCTGAACGTCACAAGTTGAACAAGTGACATATAAAGTGATAGTTAACTCCTAACAAACATGGGTTTTTGATAATTTAAAAAAATAATTCTGGGGTCATTTTAGTAATTTATATACAGTAATTTATGATACAATGTATCATACATCTATTTGTTCAGATTACAATTCTCTATGTATCCTTATCACAAATGTGATCTTTAAATGAAGTCTATAGATTAAAATTAAATGTGTAATTTTTAATATAAAATGTTGCTTAAATTATATAAATGCCACAATGATAAAGAACAAAAATATCGTATTAAATGGAAATCATTAGAAGTTAGTTTTTATTGCACCATAATGCATTTATGCAAAGCATAGCAGAAAATTACACCAATATAGCAAGAAATGTAAGTACTACATACATATAAATAATTATATGTGTGATGGGATTTTAAAATAATTTTTTTTTTAAATGGATATTCTAGTTAGTTATTTTATTTTGAAATCACTAGGGGCCTACATAAACTTAAAATTATTTAAGGATCAATTGGTGAGTATATTCCTATTATTTTTACAGTTATGTTATTGTGATTTTATTTCAACTCTAATGAATGAAATAAATTAATTTAGTATACATGATGGTTTCAAGTTTTTAGACTGTGATACTCTGAAAGACAGTTTCTCTTTTTGGGTATCGTTGATTTTACATCTAACTACTCTTTCTTACTTTTTCTTCAGCATTCATTCTCCCTTGTAGTAGGACCATGGGTCCCCTAGGTTTGAAGCAGAATATAATCCAGAGAATGATAATGCATTGTGTTGCCGTTTTATTTGCGCCAATGGTCTGATGCATCCTTCTTCGGCAGGACTCTTTCTTTAGATTAAAAAAAAATTATAACAAAGCTTATACAATTTTTCTGTGTGTGTGTAAATTCTGGGTCCATTGCATGATGTGAGAAAGTAGCTGGCTTTCCTGTTCACTGAAACATCAACTGAAACATCATCATATATTCTGTAATTCCATAACTAATACTTCTGTAAAATTTAACAGATTATATCTATTTTGTCCTTTTTAAATCCTCTACATCTGGATTCTTTCTTCGACAATCTTGGAACAATGTATAGATATTTACCATAAAATATATCAATAAGATGAAAAAATAATTAGTTTCCAATATTTATTAGTTTTTCAATAATCCATAAACCCATTCCACAAAGACTTTTTTGATACCTGAGCAAGATGTCAGTAAATTAAACAGAGGTGACAATGGGATACTGCAGTCTAAAGGCATACTAAATTGAATCAGCACCAGCAACTCCGCAGACTTCATTTCTGGAGTAACAACACAGACACAAGAGCACATATTTACAGGACTGTCCCAAATTCTCAGTTTAATGAACGGATATCTAGCCTATAAGAGCATCTCTGCAAATCAGGATGTGGGAACCTAAAACTAATCACTTTATAGATGACTGTATCAAACTAGATGCATAGTAATTCTCACAGAAGTCTTATTCATTTTGTTATAAATAGCTTTTTGCACACATCCATTTTTTTTCATCATTGAGGCGTAAACATAGCTGTGTTTTTTTTATTAGAGGTGTAATGTTGTCTTTTCTGAATTGTGTTTTTCAGCTTGCCTATTGTGTTGTTCAGTTTTTGGAAAAAGATGCTACTTTAACAGAGGATGTAAGTGACACTTGATTAGAAAAAAATAAAATAATAACCATCTTATATAGCTGATCAAAATACAAATATTAACACTCAAATATATGTCCACAGGTGGCAGATAGTGAAAAAGCCTCTATAGAGGCCGGCTGCAAATAACCCTCTGGGAAAATAAGCAGTCGCTGACCAAACTGGTGTTGCTGACTACAAGGTCTGGGCGGGATATCAGGTGGTGGTGATATCCCCACTGAAATACTCCATGTGTCCAGTGACTGGCAGCATCAAGCGAGTATGAGCCGCTGTAAGCTCGGATTACTGGAGTGGGGTACAAACACCACACTAGGAATGTGCTGGGGGGGAGGAGAGGGGATGGGTTAGAGGGTTAGGTAGGGCAAGGGGAATAATGGATATTGGAACAAGAGAAAGGAATGCTCTTAAATCATCATCCTTGAGTGAGAGATAAAAATCCTTAGAGCCTTAAATCACAAGAAATAAACCACAGAGGAAGGATAATGAATCCCTGGCAACAAAAAAAATTATCCTAGGTGAGAAATTACATGGAAACAGCACGTAGACAGGGCCAAACAAACGGTATAATGAGGATAGTACTCCTTAAAAAATTGGAATAGTACTCCTTGGAATGTCCGCATGGGGGACTGCAGTCAAGAGTAACACTCAAAAGATCTCAAAGATACAAAACCGCAATCTCAGAATTATAACAGGAGGTATGAATACTACCCCAATCACAAATGGAAACATGCACAGGTTTTACCATCAGTAGAAGAAAGAAAAAATGAAAAAATCCTCATACAGTAAGCAAAGTTGAAATGTTTGGAGAGTAATCATATTAACCAAAGACTAAGCAGACCTACAGAAGAGCAACTCAAAAAAGGTAGCTTCCTACACTCCATTAAACATCTTCATAAATCACTCACAGATACAGATCTACAAAACCTAAAGCCACTCAACACCTTTAACACATACTTAACCTGAGACAGGAAAAGCTCTCCAAGAATTATGGACAATACACCAAGCATTATTTCAAAAACAGAAACTACTATACAAGTACTAAAAGAGATAACTAAGAATCACATACAGAAAGCATATCCAAAGGATATATTCATTCATTCATTTTCCTTTTGTGCTGAAGTTAGCGCATAGGGCAGAGGTCAGATCTCTCCAATTCTGTCTTTTTAAAGCTATTCTGTGCAGTTCTTGAATAGTATGAATATTGGTTGTTTTACTTTTAAGTATTGTTCTTCTGAGTGTTTCTTTTGGTCTACCCCTTGTTCTTTTGCCTCTAGGTATCCATTCAAGAGATTGGTGGTGTATTCTGTTGGTGTCTGCGCGTAGGACATGCCCTATGTAGGACCAACGCCGTTTTCTTATAAAATCTGTGATGAAATTTTTATGTGTCTCTTCTCTGATTTTATCATTCGATTTGAATTCACTCCAATGGGTGTTAGTTATCCTACGAAGATATTTGTTCTCGAAACTCAGTAATTTCTTTTATGATGATAAAGAGCTTTTCCAGCTCTCACATCCATATGATAGCACCGGAATAACGCAGGAATTAAATAAGCGCATTTTCGTGTGTGTGCTGATTGACTTTGATCAGATATTAGACAGTCTGTTAAATGCACTTGATGCTAGGGCAATGCGAGTTGTAATTTCTGGCATGACATCACCGTCAAGTGTTAATTTGCTTCCTAGATAGGAGAATTTCTGTACTTTTTCAAGTTGTTGTCCATTTAAAGTAATTTCGTTAGGTGAATTGGTGAAGACCATAATTTTTGTTTTTGATGAATTGGTTTGGAGACCTATTTGTCCTGCAATGAGTTGTAATCTATCAGGTTTTGTTTGTGCATCTTGATGGTTTTCACTCAATAGTGCAAGATCATCTGCAAAATCCAGGTTTTCTAAAGTTGTTTTATTTATCCATTTTATTCCTAAATTTGTGTTGGATGAAACTGGACTTCCGGTAGTGACGTCCGTTGATGGAGGGTGTTTCTCTAATCAAGTCTGGGTCATTCCGTTGATCGTTGGATTAATCAACTAACATCGTAAAGTCCAGACCAATTGGTGTAACAGAAGTCAGTTCATTCCAATTCTTTCTTCATTCAAACGAATTATTGTTTGTCAAACTGTGTTACAACATCGGATATTTAAGATAGCATGTGTGATTTCTCTTCGTCATCATTGCGAGATTGTCGTACAGTCAGATCTAGTTACAATTCTTGTTCATTCAAATGAATTATTTTGTGACGTCATCTGAAAGGATATATGGACACATATATATCCAGATGGCTCAGTGAAAGAAGCAGTATTAGATGGAGGATCGGGAATATATATATATATATATATATACTAACACCAGATGGAAAATAAATATAAAAATCCATACTCACAAGCAAACATTCCACTTATTTCAAAGAAGAAATGAAAGCCATAATAGAGACAGCCAAAATACTCATAAATTTCTTGCCGAGTCACAACAGACATGTAGTCTTTCTAACTGATGCAAAGTCAGTATTACAGGCAGTGAAAGATCCCAAGAACATGAGCATGAATGAACTTATGGCCTGATTACTACACCTCAGAAGAAACAGTACTGCAGTGGATCCCTGGTCACTATAGCATACCAAGAAATGAAAAAGCTGATCTAGCAAGGCAAGGGGATCACTATAACAAATAGAAAGTGATAATACGTACTATTCTTCTTCTTCTTTCGTTCACTTGAAACATGTCTATATCTGTAATTCTGTCTCCTTAATAAAACTCACTGTCTTTTGTAGTTCATACAGTGTCCCATAGAGCTTTGATTCCAGTGTTGTTTCCTCTGGCCAATATGTCTGCCTCAGCGTTTCATGCTCAGAACACTCTTGAAGTATATGTTTGGCACTCTGTGCTGCCTGTCCACATGTACACATGGCCGTGTTGTCAATCTTGAACTTTGTATACATGTGACTGCGGAGTCGGTTGTGTCCGCTATGGGTGTTGATTTCATTGCTCCCAACATTATTCTAAGTGCCTGGTTTTGCACTTTATCTAGATCTTGTAATGTGGTGTTTGATGCAGAACACCACGCAGCTGAACCATATTCCAGGTGTGGTCTTATGCCTTGCTGGTAAACTTTACTGAGTATATTTCCACTGGCTCCCCATGTGGTTCCACTTAGTTTTCTCAGGATAGCTAGCTTCCTCCTGGCTTTTGTTGTTGCTTTGTTTATGTGATGCTTCCATGTCAGCTTATCATCAAAAGTAACTCTGAGGTATGTGGGTTGTTTGTCTTCTTTCAAGAATACGTACTATGAATGTTAGACTATATTAAAAGCAGAATATAAGAAAAAGTAGAAACAGATGCACCCAACTACAGAACCAAATGACCCCTACCATTAAATGTCACGCAAGGAACAAACTATCATCTTCAGACCACGAACTGGCGACATCAGACTGAGAAGTCACATGTACCGAAAGCTTAAGATTGGCGCGACAGACCTGTGCAACTGTGAACCGAGCCCAGAGACTGCAGAACACATTCTTCATGCCTGTCAACTCTACCAAGAAGAGAGGGAGAAAATATGGCCTACTGAGACGGCACACTTCCAGACTTGAGGGGTTTCATAGATGACCTGAAACGAATCACACAATTCATTGAAGCTATTGGTGCTGTAACCTGATATCTGACTGAAGAACGATGAAGAAGACACTTGAATATTAATGCATAGTTCATTTTATAAAATTAAAGTGTGTATCCTAAAACCTGTTTTTTAATCTTGACAGAAGAATGATGAGCTGTTAAAATTGTGTCAGATGGTATGATGCCATTAATGATATAGTTTTATCATTAAACACATAACCCTGTTGACAGTTGCAAAGATGCTACTTTGCAAACATGGTCATAAAGTTTCTTCCATGCCTGTGTATTCTAAGTTTCTTGTTTGAATGTGGAATTTACTTCTGTCCAGTTTTTAATATTATCAACCCATACTTTCCTTTGTCCTTCTCACCTACATTATATGAATTTAATACAATAATTGGTCATTTGTTTTCTCTCAAGGTGATAAAAGGTTTACTAAAGTTCTGGCCTAAAACCTGCAGTCAGAAAGAGGTATGTGTACTCTTTATTCTAGTATTTATTGAGAATAATGAAGACCTCAGATTAGATAATGTAACATGCAATACTATAGCTATCTATGATGAAGGAAATGTCAGTGGGTCAATCAATGTGGAAAGTTAACCTATAGGGCTCTGGATTAAAATTATTCAATTTTTCCTCTGCGCCTGGATTCTTTTTGGAAAATCTGCATTATTTATGGTGAGTGTTTGGTAAATACAATAACTTTATTGTTTGTACAGATATCATAATAATTTTTTCACATGTAAATAAAGGAGTGGTAATGAATATAATCATTTTGTTGTTGTTGTTGCATATGTGATATGACAGTTGGGAAGTTGAAATGGGGGGGGGATAATCTCAAAATGCCGTTTAAAATATCGCAAATGTAATTTCTTGATGACCCTAATACTTGAGCGCAATGTGTGGCAATATTGATAAAATCCTCCTAAATACCTATTTCTGTTGTATATATGTTGTTTTATATCCAAACCGATATAATTTGAACTGAACAAACTAATAAAACGTGAAAAAATTGCATACAATGTCCGTTTGTTCAAGACTAGACCTACACCATTTTTATTTTAAATGCTGACATTTGGCACCCCTGATACATATTGTTTTTGTGTTTTTCAATGAATAAACGAACATTCTTATAATATAACAACAACTGCAACACAAAAACTAATAATTAAAACATGTAGATATTACTTTCCATGATGATCACTTAACTTGTAATGCAGTACTACATTTGATAGTAAAATATGGTGTCGGAAATGGACAGTCGTTCCAGAAATTAATTGATAAAATTAGTCGACATTCCTCCTTCTTACAATCATAATGTGTAACGGAATTTGGCCTTTAGGCTGTGACATATTCCTAGCTTAGTGCTTAGCATATGAGCTTAACTTCGTGTGATTCCGTACTGATGAATCGGGAAATAGCAACAGGGGTGAATGGAGACGCCTATCGATCCTAGTTACGTAATGACATCGATGGCTATAGGCACCTATAGAGCCCTTAAGGTTAATGGGACTCAAATCTTCATAAATAAAGTCTTCGAAAAAATGTGCAAGATGGATCTTTCACTCTCACAGACAGAACAGTCCCTGTTTAATTGCAAGTGCAAATATTTAAAAAATAGCAGAAAGTCATTGCCTCAGCAGTTTTTCTCATTCAAGTCACACAAAACAATACAAAAAAAAGCTCACAGTTAACTTGACACAGATCGCTTGGTCATGTGAACCAGACAAAAGTTTGGCAGCAAGACTTTGAAACCCTCAGAAAATGTATCCTATAAAAGGCTTTTGGAATTGAACAGAAATTAAATATACACCTGTATGTTGCCAGAGTTTAAATGGGAGAAAAGAATACCGAAACTGAGACCTGATGTGCATGTTATCTTCTTCTTTGTTCGTTCTCAAACTCCTGCAGATTAGCAGGATGTAGTCCGGAGAACAGAATGCATTGTGTCATGGTTTACAGCATTTTTGCGATATCTGCGCCTTTCAGCCTGACACATCCGACTTCAGCATGGCTTTGGGTCACTGACCCTATATGGTATGGAACAGCCAACTCCATCCCATAATCTCCTTAGTCGCCTTTTACGACATGCGTGGAAGGTAAACAGTGTTGCTATTCTTTGCTCCCCTTTCGGGCCCTGGCAACATACGGGCGATGTGCATGTTATAAAAAATGACATAAGAAATTTTTGGGATGGGGTTGTCACAGAAACTATCCAATAAGCTATGCTGAACCACTCAAAAAACCATGCTGAAGTGGGATGTGTCAGGCTGAAAAGTGCAGACATAAACCAGGACATAATGTTTTCTGTTCTCTGGACCAATGCCTTCTAATCTGGAGTAGTTTAAGAATGAAATTTAGATAAAGAAGTGAAGTCATTCTAAAGACTAAAAGATATGCCACACGAAGCTAGGAATACGTCACAGTAAAGGTCAAATTCCGTTACACATTACGATTGTAAGACAGAGAAAGACGGATGATTTTTGTCGACTAATTTCTAGAACAGCGACTGGTTTTCCGTCTGCATATTTTACTGTCAAACGTAGTACCCCATGACATGGTTCATGATCGTTGTAGTAAGTAATATCTACATGTTTTAGTTGTTGTTATATTATAAGAATCATTTAGAATGTTCGT
The DNA here is from genome assembly GCA_034231615.1 of Meghimatium bilineatum. Lineage (NCBI taxonomy): Eukaryota > Metazoa > Mollusca > Gastropoda > Stylommatophora > Philomycidae > Meghimatium > Meghimatium bilineatum. The sequence goes on from CM067313.1 coordinate 36,617,958, forward strand.
TTATTAATTGAAAAACAAAATGTATCGGATGCTCCACGTGTCAGCATATGTATACTCCATACTCCACTTGTATGTCCGGATAGGCCTAGTTTTGAACAAATTACGTCATATGCAATTTCTTTATGTTTTATTAGTTTGTTTAGTCTATATTATATTAGTTTGGATATGAAACAACCTATATACAACAAGAATAGGTATTTAGGATTTTATCGATGTTACCGCATATTGCTCAAGTATTAGGGTCGTCAAGAAATAAATATCTGCGATTTTTAAAATGTTTTGAGATTTCGCCTCCAATTTTCAACTTCACAACTGTCATATCACACATACAAAAATAAAAATATGATTATATGCTTTATTCACTCCTTTATTTACATGTGCAAAAATTATTTTGATATCTTTACAAACAAAAATGTTATTGTGTTTACTAAACACTCATCAAAAATATGCACATTGTCAAAAGCGAATCTAGGTCCAAGGGGATATTGCGAAATTTTAATCTAAGGTCTTAATGGTTAATTTTATACTCTATTTCACAGAGCTTCCATGACTGAGATTTTAAAAGTTGTAACTTCGGATACCGATCTAGCATTTTGTGCTCAACGCACTGGCCATCCACCCTCCACTCAGTGTGCAGAGTGCATATCAAGTGATCGGAGGCTCTCATCGGGCAATGCATATAACGTAGGATGCGTCGGTATATGTGTCTTTATCGGAATTTCGTTCCATTCAATTCTGTTAGCTTTTTGTTCCTTAGAAACCTGGTCACTGATCCCTGTAGAGTACTCCACCAAGAAATAAGTAGGAATAAGTAATAGCTTTCACTTTCTAAACAAAGGCAGCCATTTAATCTTGTCAGAATCCGTAAGAAAGAAAAGTTGGAAATACCCTCACCTAAATCTGAGGAAGGTTATGAATGAGAAAATCCACGTAATTGAAACTTCATGAAACTTTAATGATAAAAAATATATACAGCAAGCAATAGTGTGATGAAATTAGGCCAATAGAGTTCTTTTATCCTTTAACATAATGAGATTTTGCCAGAGCGTTAAAATTTATATTAAGAAAACACCCAACTCTCAGTAGTCTGCAACTCTTTCAGATGAAGCCCTCCTATTATGCAGGGTGGCTTCCACAAGAAAAAAGCCTCACTATATAGGCATACCATCTACTGGGATTTTCTGCTGCAGGGAGGTTAGTCAAGTGTGCCATTGGTATGAGATATACAGACATTTTTGCATGCCGCATAATAGAGCCGTGTATATTGAAACAATTATGGTTTTCTGCATTTATCAAATTGATGTTTTCTGTTTTTGCCAGGTTATGTTCTTGGGTGAAATTGAAGAAATCTTAGATGTGATTGAACCTTCTCAGTTTCAAAGGATTGAGGAGGACTTGTTTCGTCAGATTGCTAAATGTGTATCAAGTCCACACTTTCAAGTATGTTTTTATTTAATTCATGTAGAAAAAAAAATGGGTTCTTTACGGGGAGAGATGCCTACATTTTTAGCAGAAAAAAATATATAATATTTACCGTCAAATTGCATATATAAACAGAGAATTTGAAAAAAGAGGGGTTGCTTTAGGGTCTTCGTCTTATACACGAGTTCAGTCAAAATAACAAAATAAAAATTATGTCAAATCACGGTAACAGAGCGGAAAAAAACTTAACGGTGAAAAAAATCCCCCAAAAACCAGTGAATTGTATGTTTATGTCAATAAATTCAAGCCATGATAAAACGCCTAGGGCTATAATATACCAGTATCTAATGTTATTTATTGGCCAAAATACGGTAATGGTCTGTGAAAAAAACAAATGAAATAGCCTAAGCTGATCTACCAGTAACATGTTTATCATATAGGCCTAGTCTTGTTTGCATCCGGGAAAGAAACATGGGGAAATGAAAGGAATGCCATTTTCTTACAGTTGCGAAAGTTTGTGTTAATTTTCATTTAGCAAGTTCATTCTGTCTTATGATGACGAAGTTCATTATTGCCGGCATTGTTAAGTTGGGGATGTCGGTCCATAGTCGGATCTTAGACTTTCGCCACTTTCGGGAAGGTATAATCAGGTTCTCGGCCTACAATCGGATGGATTTATACACGATTTTTACGGTAAAAGTTGGAATGTAGCGAAAAACTAAATTGGGAAAGATAAGCAGTGCTAACATAAATATTGATAAAGATGCAGTAAGCATTTCACAGTTGCTAGGACTGCTGCCGTATGCATCAATCTGCTTGCTACACACTGAGAGCCCCCTCCATGTCCCCCATTGGATAATCAATTAATTTTGTTTAATCTTTTCATCTCTATGAGTTTGTAACAAATGTATCGGTAGCCAGCATGCTCAGTAAACAGACATCTCCGATACAATTAGTCATTTTGTTTTTTTTGTGGCAACACAATTTTTTAGTGACATGATTTCAGTGACATCATGAAAACGGTGCACACTATAACAAAGTTGGAATTAAATTACACATAATATTAAAAAGTTGGAATATGGGCACCTTTCCCTATAAATGAACCTAAATATTTAAAAAAAATTAATTTAATAGCTCATTTCATGTAGAAAAAAAAAATTGGGTACTTTATGGGAAGAGATGCCTACATTTTTAGCAGAACAAAAAATAATGCCATATTTTAGCATTAAACATAGTACACATATAATGTTGCCTTCCTCAATTTCAAGCTAACATGATGTCAAGTATTCTAACAGAGTATGACTATGGGTCTCAACAACAACTTGCAAAAACTACACACAACAACAACACACACTACACACATTGCTCAAACTAGAGAGCACTAGTTTCTGCCATGTGCAGAAGGAACATCTACAGATTCATAGTGCTCTACTGCACACAGTGTTTCTCATTTTATGGAATTTAGTGTTTTGCAAGAATCAGATATTCCCATTGTTCATTATACAGTGGAATTCTGTTATAACTACTTGTCTGGAGTGACAAAATATGTATGTTTTAGCTGAAATTCACTATATTAAATACAAACAAAATAGAATAAATATAATTGGGGATTTTGAAAAGTGTTGTTATATAGGGAAATTTGTTGTAAAAGAATGTGCTATAGAGGGATTTAACTGTATTGATTAACACTTGTACATAGTTATAAAAATGGACATGATTCCTTAATCTTTGATTAAAATATGTTCCTAACTCACCAGGTGGCAGAGAGAGCATTGTACTTCTGGAATAATGAGTATATCATGAATTTGATTGAGGAAAACTCTAATGTTGTGCTGCCCATCATGTTTCCTGCTCTGTACCGCATCTCAAAGGAGCACTGGAACCAGACCATTGTGGCACTGGTATACAATGTCCTGAAGACATTCATGGAGATGAACAGTAAACTGTTTGACGAGCTAACAGCCAATTACAAGGCAGAGAGACAAAAGTAAGATTATTTTGTTGGAACAACAGAACTGGGATATTTATTTTTAGCATATCCTGTTTGATTAAGTTGAAACTGAGTTGTTTCTCTTTAAGAGCCAAATGTAAGGGGGTATCTCCATCTATCATTGTTATCACTAATATCATTAATTGCATATAGACAAATGATATACTACTGTTCTCCTTAAGCCCCACATTGTAAAAAAATTCAATTCTAGTGTCAGATTTTTTCAAAAGGATAGTTTCTTGAAAGGTATGCATAATGAATGAATCATACTTTAGTCTGCCCATATGTAATCTGTCCATATCAACAGAGTAGCATGCTGCCAGCCGATAGTTCAGAGCACTTATCTCAAACAATAATTCATACAGACCTCCAAAGAAATGTTCCTGCAAGCTAGACATTACTGTGCTGTTATCTAGTGCCCAGGACAGATAAAGATAGTCTCATAGCATATGCCACAGAAATGTGAGGTATGTTCTAGCTCTGTTGTGGACAACTTCAGACAAGCTGATGCTAAAAAAAAATCAATCAAAAGTCATAGAGGATTAACTTAATTGTACTCGGGTTTCCCCATATGTATTCTGCCTCTTAACAAAGTGGTGCGCTGCCTGCAGAGGGTAATCCCATAACATGTAGCTTCAAGTGATAACCCACAGGGATCTCTGAAAAAAATTCACTTTGAAACAAGACATCACAGGCCAGATCTGAACCAGTGTCCTCTTGAACCAAAGACAAATGACTTAACCATTGGAAGAAAGGTCATTGCTGCTCAATGTCTCACAGACCCTCACACATGCTATATAAAAAAAAATCTTATCATCCTGTTGGGGAACATTTTTAATTTTGATTGGCCAAAATATGTTTCCTGTAAAAGTCATGCTTCTAACATTTATTATATTAAATATTGTCAAATGATATTAGATTATTGTGGCCTGCGCAGATGAATCTGTAGCCCATTGTTGAAAAACTACTGATCTAGTGAATGTGTTGAATATTGTATGGATTGACATCATAAACTAACCTTTTTATGAGGTCTGTGCACTAAGTTTTGTGATAGATTCCCCCCCCCCCCCCCCCAAAAAAAAACCACTAATTCTTAGCACTGGTGTATTAAACACATGATAATTTTCTGCCACTATATGTACCAAACAAGAAGTTGGTTAATTTTGTGCATGTTCAATGTTAGAGTCTTATAAGTGAAGGTGACCTAGTAGTGCTTATCAGTTAAAAATGAGCATTAATATTCAACATATGTGCATTGATTTCTGATTTTGTGTTGGAAAAATGGGTTCTGAAACTTTATAAATGTAATAATTCTTTAGAGATGTTAAGTTGATCTATGAAGCAAGAAGACCTATGATAATGTATTATTGCCACTGATTACTAATATCACTAATAGCAAAAATACCAAATATAAAGTAACAAAGGAACAAGGACTTTTTTCACATTATGTTCCAATTAGGACCTTTATCAAGAAACAACAGTGAACTAGAAATAAACAATACGAATCAATATAATGAGATACATCATCATAGACGTTGTCACTTAACCTTTAGCAGGCCAGATTAAAAAATATGAAACGTCTCCCTGCCACCGGATTCTTTTTTGAAAATTTGCGTTATTGATGGTGACTGTTTTGAAAATGTGATAATTTTTTGGTTGTTAGAGATATTTAAATAATATTTGCACATATAAATAAAGAATTGAATTGTGCATATATTGGTGTAATTTATGTACGTGTGTGTGTGATACCAGACGTATGAGAAAGTGGTAAAGACGTTTTTCACAAAAAACATATATTTTATAACAAATAAAGAGGGAAAAAATAAGAAAAAAAAATAACTTACCTTACATATCGAATTCCTTGGCAACACTGTCAACTAAATCACGCAAATCTGTTGTATTTATGTTCTTTCACTGCGAAATTATCAAAATATAGCCGGGGGAACTGTATAAAACATGTAGATTTGCAGTAAAATCGTTCTTTGAACTTAGGCAACTTAGGCCTAGAGTTATTTTTTCTGCCACTTCAAAATATTCGATATCAAACGTACAAGTCCCCAAACCAGCACGGCATTCTGTATATTCACTGCTGTGAAACTAAATAACCTAATAATCCATGATTCAAGCCACGATTCAATGTTATTTTATTCGAAATACGATGAAATAAAGGTCTGTAAAACCGATCCATCATCATGGCATCGTACCGGTGTACAGATGTGGTCAGATTAATTGCTCTTAAACTTTTACGAATAGCTAGCCATTCTTAAAAACGATCATGTCGGAAGTGGTGGATGTACCGGCTTCGATTGCGCATGTCCCCAGTTATGTGCACGGACTGTGGTACGTGTAAATCTCACGATAATCTCGCTGGGTGGGACGGCCCGCCATCAGCGCGCGCGGCCATTTTGTTTTTCGGCGGCTGGATATGATATCGGCTCGGTGAAGGTTAATGTTTGTTATTGCTGTACTCTCCACCTTGTGGGATATAATCTGACAGTTTGTTTATTATTTATACTAAGTTGATCTAAAATATATGCGTGTCAATCCAATTTTAAAAGCGGACACAAATATTTTGACGATGACCTCTGTCAAGGCAGACCATCTACCTCTTACACCAATGTGATCATGACATGTTCAAGAAATTGTATGGTCTGACAGATGTCTTTGATTACCAGATTGCTGAGGATATTTGAATATCAATCAATCTATCTATCTATACGCTGTGTCCTTTGTTTGCCTTGCGGCATCAGAGGTGGAAGAGTTCTCTGGAGATGGCCTTCCTGTGTGCTGTTTGTAAGCTTGTTCCTGTGGCTTCTTTGATTTCTGTAATCCATCTTTTACATGGTCTGCCTCTGGCTTTATAACCGTTATGTCTATGTGTCATGGCCATTTGTGGCATGCTATATGTCGGTAGTCTGGAAGCGTGTGAAAACCTCTTAATCTGTTGTCTTTTGATGTGTTACAATACTAGTATTGTTTTGGTTATGTTATCTGATGTTAATGTTTCTAATTCTATCTCTTAATGACACTCCGAGTATTCTTCGTAGACATGTCATTTCTGTTGTCACTATTTTTCTTTTGTCTTGTGCTGTCATTGTCCAGGTTTGGCACTGGTAGCATAGTGATGGAATAATAATAGTTGTGTTGTATAATGCAACTTTAGTGCATTATATCAATCAATGTGAGTCATAAAATTGCAATGAAGATTTGACATTAGATGTAGTGCAAAGGAAATTGGATTGTACATCATGACAATGCTTCTGCACACAAGACTCACCACAAATTCATTTTTGATGCTATAAAGGGTTTTAACCTTTAGGGCTCTGAATTAAAAATTAAGAAACATCCCCTGGGGCCTGAATTCTTTTTTGGAAAATTTGCGTTATTGATGGTTGGTGTTTTGAAAACGTGATAACATGTATGATATGACAGTTGTGAGCAAGTTGTGAAGTTGAAAATTCGGGGGAAAAAATCACAAAACGCCATTTTCAAATCGCACATATAACTTCTTGACGACCCTAATATTTGAGCAATGTGTGGAAACATTGATAAATTCCTCATAAATACCTATACTTATTGTATATGTATTGTTTTATATCAAAACTAATATAATATGAAATAAAAAAACGAATAAAACTTGAAGAAATCGCATATAACGTCCGTCCGGTCAACACTGGGTCTAGCCAGACACACAGCGTAATTATTGTCTATGCACACTCGTGGCACCTCTGATACATATTATTTTTGTGTTTTTGAACGACTACACAAACATTCTTATCAAATAACAACATATTAAACACAAAAAACAACAATTAGAACATGTAGTCACGATCACTTAGCCATGCCATGCGGTACTCAATTTGATACTAAAATACGGCCCGAAAATGGCCAACATCGCTCTAGAAATTCGTTGACAAAACCAGCCGGCTTTCTCCTTCTTGCAATCGTAACGTGTAAAGGAATTTGACCTTTAAACTGTGACGTATTCCTAGCTTTGTTTGGCGGGTTTTATACATCACATGATCATTACTTCGTGAAGTTCCGTACTAGGGAATCAGGCCATATTGTATGTAGCCGATTTGCGTCAATAGGCACAATGGGGTATACACTCATTGGCGCAAATCAGCGCCTATAGAGGCATAAAGGGTAAAAAAAAGCTGTTTAAACCATTTTGATGCCATACAACATTCCATTGTTTCCACAACCTTCAGACTATCCTGCTCTGTGACTTTCTTGTTCCTAGAACTTAAGAAAAGTTACCTATTTGATGAAATAGAGAAGATTGAATCCAAGACTAGACAAATGAGTGCCATTTTGAAAAGTGATTACCAGTATGACTTTCTTCAGTGGTAGAAGTTACTGAATTCTGCTGCATCTGCTCTGTGATAACCAACAAGAATGTGTGTGTGTGATTTCAACTCGGGGAGCATGAAATATGCTGTACTGGTAGATTAACAATGGTTTTACATTATTTTACTCCTCCCCTTATCCAGCACATCCATTTCTGGCATGAGTACTGGAATAAGTGCATACAATCACAAAGGGACTACTTTGAAAAAGATATAACCAACTAGTTTATAAGTCTACTATTCCCCCTTCCCAATGTATCTTTCAGAACTTGGTGAACATCCCCTTGTATAATCAATTACTTTTGTTGATGTCTTTCTTCCTTCATGTAATAGCTTTTTAATAGAGGTGACAATTTGTTTCTTGTCCACAGAGAAAAGAAGAAAGAGAAAGAAAGAGAAGATTTGTGGAAGAAGTTGGATCGTTTGGAAATGAGCACTAGGAGAAATAAGAAGTCTTAACATTGCTGGGTCTGTATATGTGACATGAAAGTGTGAAAGGCATGGAGTGCCCATTTGTTATATATTTATTTTATCATCATTAATATAAATATTATGAATAATGATTATAAAAGAGTTCTTTGATTTTTTTGTTTTGGTTGTTTGTTACATGATTGTGTATTATTATTTGATTGATTATATTCAGTGGACTGATGACAGCGTCAATTGTATATAATTATTATTTTGTGTAAATGTCTCTGTGGCTGCTTCTGGTAGTGACCCTTGTGCCAAAACATATTTTGATTGAAGTTTGTGTGTTTCTTATGTGTGTGTATTTTTTAATTCAAGCATCAAGTTCACTTGAAAATGAATTAACATTGAGTTCAATTGAAAGTATGTTACCATTTAGTTCATCATAGAAATTTGGATTAAGATTGAGTTCATTTGAAAATTGGATTGGAAATTGAGTTGCTTGAAAAAATACTTTTAGAAGTATTTTGGTTTTTTCTTTGCATGAAAACTTGATTACATGTAAGTTCACTTGACAAACAGTATTGCAATTTGTTTTCATAGATTATATAATAATTTCTTTTGCAATATTGGAAATCTATCAAATTACTTATAATTTTGTTTAGTCTGCAATAATTCACATTTCTAATTTTCAAATGTGTGGAGATTGTGACTGCAACATTTTAACAAAAAATAGCAAGATAGTAATTTAAAACCATTTAAAATAATTAAATATATGCATATCAAATGTTCTTGGCATATAAAGAAGTAAGACATGTTGTTAAACATTGTATGTTTATCACCATAGGAGATAAAACTTTGTAAGATGACACTTTCCTAAAGACAGCTCTAAACAACAGGCAATTGCTTTTAGTTTGTAACAGCCAAAAATATAAGAAAAACTAAGGTTTCGCTAGTGTGATGCACTGAGTCAAATATAATATTTGTTTATTTTTAAAAATTGGTAGCAAATTCTATCCAGGATGTAGCCATCAATCCAACATTTTTTGGCTGTGGTAATATTCTAGACAATATAAATATGTTCAGTAGTTTACCATTGCTAAACAGTGAATGCACAATTGCCTGCGGTGGGATTCAAACTTGGTACTTTGGCTATCATAGAGGCTTTCTATATCTCATCACCAGAGAGGCTTTTTTATATGTATACAGAAAATACTATCTTCCATACTGCCGAAATCAGATGTGTCAGACCAATGATGCTGAAAAGACTTCAACAAAGTACATGACATGCCGTTTATGTTTGGCATCAAGGTCTGTGGCAGATATTGGGATAATATAACTGATACAAACATCATTTAAGTTATTGAAATGCTGTATAAAGATGCAAGCAGTGCTGTTTTCATAAATAATGACATTGGTGATTTTTCCACGATGGATATAGGAGTACATCAGGGTGTCATATTTTCCGTAGTATCTTTTAACATGTATCTTGAAAATGCAATGCAGGAGGTATTACAAGATCTCCAGACATCAATAACTATTGGTGGTAGACTACTTTGTCAATTGCATTATCCAATGATATCAATCTCTTGACTGGTTCCGAACCTAGAAATTAGCATTGATTAAAAAAAACAGATATTGGTCACTAGTGAAACCAAGCAATCTTGGGTCCCAAATATGTGATGATGGCAACTTGGGAAATGAAATTAAGGTGAGACTCGAGATTGTGATTGCTGCCATGGCACGGTTGAATATTATTTGAAAAAGTAAGATCAGTATTACAGTAAACATCAATTCTATTCAGATCACGAGTGCTAAGTATATGTTTGTACGGATGTGAAATTTGGACATTCAATGCAGATTCAGAGAAGGGTACCCTAACATAATATACCGTAGCCTTCTTATGTTGAGCAACTGAGCAATATTTTATATATCTAAATGTGTAGATTTGAACAATATATTAAGCAAACTTGATTGTATAACTTTATAAACAAAGAAATATACAAATAGCATAAAAAGTGTATTGTGAATTAAATTGTTACACTAAACTTTGAGAAAATGTGTGAATTCTGTATGAACATTATACTGGTATTAAGCGCCAAAAAAATTCCATCAATTCTTCAGAACATTCTTTTACACACAGCATATACACATTTTTTTTGTATCATGTTATTTTTGTGAAAAATGTAATATTTAGAAACAGCTGAAAAATAGCAATTTAAATCAATATTCTGTCATAGAAATTGTAATTTAAATGAACATCCTGAGAAAGAAATAGCAATTTAAATATTCTGTGAAAGACATGTCAATAAACATCCTGGGAAAGAAATTGCAGTTTAAATAAATACCACGAGAAAATGGTCTTCCACTACTTTTTTCATTTGTCTATGATACAACCAACAAACTGGTCAACTTTATCATACCTCATTCATTCTTTAATTGTGTTCATCTGTCATCGCAGGATGTGCTTTTTGTGAGAATGATTAAAAAGTACTACTAATGCTTAGAAGGAGGGGAGTTACACCCCCTCTACATCAGTTTTATATATATATATATATATATATATATATATAGGCACACTTGATTTTTATATTTAAATATATGTTATCCTCAGAATCATTTCATACAAAAAAACAATGATTGCAGACCAAACCCCATCACACATCAATGAATTGGTTTTTTTTGTGTTTTATAATGCATGCAATTTTGACATGATGATGTCATGTTTATGAGCTACTTTCTGCAAGCCGAATTAAACACACTAAATGATGACATCATCATGGGATAAAATTGTCCGCATTATGTGTTCTGTCTTGCGTTAGAGGTTAGGATTAGAGTTTCTTCTTACTGAACATTTTCTGGAGGTCAGTATTTTGCAATGTTGTGAAGAGAGGCTTCAATAACACGTGTGTGGCAGTAATTTAGAATGCCAGATGAACTCTATGAGATAGCTTTCAAATGGTGCCTAGCAGTTCCACTGTTTTTTTATTCCTCCACTTCGCACTCCTCCACATCCTTTCCACTTATTGAGTATGCACTGATGTCTTGGCGTCTATAATGTGGTAACGAAATCTTTCGTCGACATGCATTCTAAACTCCATAATACAGAAAGGTAACAACATGACATTTTAAAAATATTTTTAAACATTAAACATGTGCCGCTGGTAATCTCCCTCTTCTGATTGTGCGGACAATCTGGACACACCCAACACAATGGTCCCCAGCAAATTTGTAGATTTTCATATTGTGGCCCATACTACATATTCTTTCACTGGGCAAGATGCCGTATGTTTGCATAAATTCTTCTTCTGCCTTTTCATTTGCAGGGGTAACATACATGCATTAATTTCATGTGACATGTTCTCAATAGCAGTCGCGTTGCTATCCATTTTTTCATTTCATTATGTTTTGTCTTTGCGTTCATGAATGATGCGTCTCAAATACCAGATGGTGCGACAATGATATCCACTCTTATTTTTCCCCACAACGTATTGAGGGTTGGTCTGCAATCATTGTACCATATCAGCCAGCAATATGTTCCAGTTTTTAGAAATATGCTTTCATATTATTATTTGTCACACTTATTCTGTAGATATTCCTTTCTTGTAGCATCTAGAATGAATTTTAAGCAGAAGTTTATTTACGCTAACCATCGATAATCGGTAGAACTGCAGAAATTTTGATCTGGTGGAAATTAAAAACACAGGGTAATAAAGTGAGTCACTGGAAACAAATAAATTGGAAAACAAATAAATTGATGTTTTGACCAAAGGGACTTTAACGAAAACACAACATAGCACATGATCAGTAAAGCATGAGACTGTCTGTGATCACAAAACTAAATAAATGAAAAGACAAGTGCCAGAAGGAGATGGTTAAATGCAATAAATGGGACTACAAAAACCAAAGAACAGAGGCAAAACAAAATGGAAAAAAAATTGACAGTTGCTAAGAAAGCTCATAAAATTATTCACCCTTGATGCAAGTGGTGAACAAATCTTTGAAAAACACACATTGGGTTAACACAGGGAATTGCCATTAAAATGTTAATAATTGGTTGAATATAATTTCTATTTTAGTATAGTTCAGATATACGACTGTGAGCCACTTATGGTGATGTACCATAAATATGGTGCTAATTCTGATCAACTGTTGGTGACATATCATAGTTTTGGTTTAACAGTATGTGAGTCAGAATAATTTATTGTCATGCTAACTGGCATATTGATCAAGTGAATGTTTCTAATTTTTTCATTATTTTTACAACACAGGCTGAAAATTTATTATTTGCAACTCTTTGTTGACAACTTTAAAAAAGAATTTATATTAAAATTGTTGATAAATAAAACTCATTAGTAAATGGTTATTTGGCTCCCTATACACTTTCCAAATGGAGCAGAGAGCCACTGAAAATAGAGTTCAAAGATGTAACTCAATAGCTATGACAATAATTTTCCAGAGAACTCTGAAGAAAAACACACTTTCTAAACATGACGTCACAACCCAATTTAAAATTCAACTCCCTAAACACAAGGAAAATTACCTGACCATTATGCCACAGAGGTAAAACTATAGATACAAGCTGCCAGCAGAGCCAACTATGATGTCCAGTGTGTTGGTCACTAATAAAACTGACCTGGTGCCTAACAGTTAAGGGATATTTATTTAATACATATAGTGTTTGTGTGTGATTTTTACACCTGCCTGCTTCATTACCATCTGTAAAGATAAAAATTGCCATCATCACCATCATGTGTATTGATGTTGATGTTCCTCTTGACAGTGTGAACAGGAATAACGATAATCTTAAGATGAGGGAAATCAGACTTATTTTGTTGTGTCTGCCCGATGCAAATTGCAAAGTGTTTTAATTCCTTTTAAAGCTTTTAATACCCACACTGTTTTGGCAATGTCAGACTAGGTGGTCAAGAGCTGTGGTTTCCCAAGAGCATGTTTCAATGATGCAGAACGTGAGAGATATCTGCAAGTAATCTATGAAACATTTTATTCATATGTATTCTACTTATGCATTCATTCTAAAATTCTAAAACTTCTGCAAATTAGCAGAATGTAGTCTAGAAAATGGAATGTATTGTGTTATAGTTTACAGCTTAGTTGCAATATCTGCACCTTTCAGCTTGAAATATTCAACCATCATAGCTTATGGATCACTTTGACCACAACCAACTCCACCCCAAAACCTCAGTAGACATCTATGACATGGGGCAGGTGACAATGGCACTAATCTTTACTCCCCTTTTCGACCTGGCAACACATATACTATACATATGTATATGCTAATAAAAGATATCAAACAGGAATTAAAATTGAGTTGCTAATAGTGAATGTGATACCTGCTGGTGTTTTGAGAATTAAAATGGATATTAGAGTTTGACATATGTCTACAGTTGTATTTGTTTGTACATTTGTGATCATGGTTGAGTATTGTTATTTGTATGTTCAAGTTATGCATTATTTCTTATGTACATATTACTATTATTGTGTTTCAATTGAGTTTAAACTAGTCCTTTTCCAGATATAGGTCCTGCAGACTTCATCACTTATTGTGGCTGATCCTAGCATTTTATTGGTCACTTTGCGTATATTTTGTTTTACCAGCTAATGAAAAGTGTGTATCAGCCAACTGGTGTGACTAGCCAGCAGGACATAGATCTGGAGAGAACTTGGTGTAAGTTCTGCTATTAATAGATCATCACCTCTTCAAGACTGTACAGAAACACCATTTATGTACCTTCTGTAAAATGTGCTCATAAAGTTCAACAATTTGAATTCATGTCTCTGCAGCATGATTTGCAATACACAATTACAGGTCTATTTAGATGTATCAAATGTATAATTAACATAGGCCTATTTCTTGAATTTTTGGTTTCATCATAGATTTATAACACATTTTTCTTCATAATAGATTTTAAATATTGTACTAGACAGTAACTATTACTTGTTATTTTAACTCAAATGTTTTATAAATGTATGTTATAGTTCATTATTTTTCTTTGAATGCTCAAGTAAAATTTTTAATTTTTGCTTATTTCTATCCTAATTTCTTTTAAAAATAAAATAATGTAAACTAATTTTACAACAGATAGAAACCTTCCTCATACATTTTAGGTATACATTTTTCAAAAAAAGGTCAATTGAAAAATGTCACTACCTAAATAGAACTGGTACTATCCTGAAATCCTCCCATTCAATGTGAAATTTCATTATTATTGTTCTACATGGGTTTCCATACATAATATAGGTCACTAAATGTTGAATGGTTAGACAGGCACAGCAAGTCACTATTGAAGTGTTCATGGAAAGTTTGAGGAGAAAGATTATTGGAAGGAAGAAAGATGTAAAATCCATAAGCTTCAGGAGCTATCAGAATACATATCCTACACTATCTGCTAAAAGAGAAAGAAGTTTTATGGGGATAATCTAAGTGTACCGCAGTCATTTTGAAAAATATCAGAGATGCGATCACAAAAGTCAGGGCATTTTTGGACAATTATTTTTATGTAAACTCAAGAGACCAACATTTCCAAGCAAACCTTTTTGTCCACAGAAATATAATGTATATTCAACAAAGAACAGTAGAGACGGAGAAGACCAAGTAAAATATGAATTGATAATAATAACTTTTAGAAAACTGTCTGCGACCAGTCACCAGACTCAATGTATTTGCTGCTGCTGCTGCAAATGAGCTGTGAGCTGCTGCTGATGTATGGGGCCCAATGCTATTCACCTCCTCTTTCAACAAGGAAATCACAATTGTAAACTAGTCATTCATCAGCATAACACAGGAACCTGAAATAGACATAATTTAACTTGTTTCCATTGGTTTATCTAAGCAGTATGTCTAGATGTTTAGTGGATATTTTTCTCTGAAATTTGTCAAAATCATTTGAATTGGCATTAATGTTTTAGGAATATTTGTCAGATTGATTGTGAGGTTCTTTCCTAGGAGATGGAACTACAATTCTCCCAGGATATGGGACGAAATATACACCAAAAAAAAAGAATAAAATTGTATTCTTCATGGTTTTTATGGATTATTTCCCTGGTTTTAAATACCTCCCCAATCCCAGCTCGATCTGTTGATGGTGCTTTTTAACAGCACAGTTCCAGGTAGTCCTTCCCGCAGCGTAGTAGATTACGATCAGAGTATGTCCCATGTGTATATCTTAGCATATGGTACCAGCCCTTACAACGGTAACGATGACTTTATCAGTTGAAAGAAAGTTCAGCAAAATACGGCAGCCATATTGTAACTAAGAATGCAGCAACAGAGTGACATCACAAATTACTTAAAATTTCAGATCGGGGTAGATTTCTTAAAAAGTGAAATGTAGATCCGTCTACTAGGAAAGAACCAATTCTGATGATGAAGTATTGATTTTATTAATGTTTCGCAGCTGCATACAGTCGAGGATTGGGACAGCAAATCTTTATCGAATGTGTCTGGCAATGAAAAGTATAGTAGGATGTAGTCGATTGTGCCCCTTCATGTTACAATCATCTCTGGCTTCGTAACTTTTCAGAAGTTATAGAACCATTAGGCCTAGCTGATAATATTAGTGAGATTTACGTTTTTTATTTGTTTTCCCAGATGATATGAACGCTTTAGTTTGATTATGATTTGATATCAGAAATAGAATAAGGCTAGGCATTTCGTGACATATCCAGTAGTGAATGTATCGAACAAGAATGGGAGAGTCACTCATGTAGTTTCTTTGTGTGCATTTTTCATGTTCACATTTTCCTCACATACCACATACACCAAAAGAACTTACACCAGTACATTCAGTAACCATTCCTTTTTTTAATTTTAAATTAATATACTATAAAAAGCTCCAAAAACAAAAAAAGTTATTAAAGTTTTGCAAATACTCTCCATAAATAATGCATATAGTCTAAAAATAATGCAGAGTTAGAGGGAACATAAAGCAGTTATTAAAATAATGCAGAGTTAGGGGGAACATAAAGCAGTTATTAAAATAATGCAGAGTTAGGGGGAACATAAAGCAGTTATTAAAATAATGCAGAGTTAGGGGGAACATAAAGCAGTTATTAAAATAATGCAGAGTTAGAGGGAACATAAAGCAGTTATTAAAATAATGCAGAGTTAGAGGGAACATAAAGCAGTTATTAAAATAATGCAGAGTTAGAGGGAACATAAAGCAGTTATTAAAATAATGCATTTAGTCTAAAAATAATGCAGAGTTAGAGGGAACATAAAGCAGTTATTAAAATAATGCAGAATTAGAGGGAACTTAAAGCAGTTATTAAAATAATGCAGAATTAGAGGGAACATAAAGCAGTTATTAAAATAATGCAGAATTAGAGGGAACATAAAGCAGTTATTAAAATAATGAAGCACTTATTGTTGTGAACACACATGGCCAACCACATGTTTACATCTACCATATTTTTTTTTATGGTGATAATACTATTGAATGTCCCCTAGAAAATAACCAAAATGTATATAGAATACCTTAATCTTGAAGTTATTTTACACTCCTATGTTTATTTTTAACTTGCTAAAGCATATCCACATAGTTCATGTTCACAACGATAACCAGCTTCCAACGATAATTAACTACTACACACATTTATCTCATTGATGTGTATGATTTGGGTGATATCGTCTATGGAAACCCTTGAACAACAACAATGAAATTTTGTGCTGCGTGGAAGGATTGAACAAAAGTACCATAGAGATAAAAAATGTTGATGGTGTACAGCAACTTTTGTCTTGCTGGGATATTTCTATAACATGTTCCGTTATCATTTCATCAATACTAGCAGTTCCTATCTTGAATTTCTTGAATACTGTATCGGGGTCTATTGTAACCAAAGTGGTGTCAAGATTGAAATGTTTATTTATTTGCTATATACATTTTTAGATGTAAGTCCCTGTTTTAGTTTAAGATGTTGGTGTCCCTGGTGTTTTTTTTTTTGTTTGACTTAGAAAGACATTTGTTGATGTTCTGTTGTAGTCAATTTATTACTGTGTATGACACATCCATTTTCAGCTTGTGATGTTTTATTTCCCTCTTTAATTCCTAGTCACATCCAGATCGCATTGTTGCAGTTTGCAGTATATGAACAGGAACATGACTTGAAGGAGCAGTGTGGTCATCTCTTGTTCCTGTGGTGGACACCATAGCTTTCTCTTACCCTCTATTTTGCATTCATTTTCATCTATTTTATTATTAGTGGTAGAAAATAATTTTGTACACATCCCCCCACCCAAATGTTTGATTTCTCATCTCATGTTTCTGAATCTGGTAATTCAGTTGTGTAAGTACAAGTAAAAGCTTCAAGTGTAAATATAAATATCTTATTTTAGGAGCCTAACTAGTGGTTACGGTGTTCCCTTTGTGCAAAGAGGTTGCAAGTTTGAATCCCACTCGTGACATTTCGTTTACAAGGTGTACTTTTTCCAGATTATAACTTGAAATTATGGAATTATATGCTATGAATGGTTATCTTGCAGGTGGAGTGCCACTTTGTTGAGAGGGATGGCGTACATGAGGTAACCCGAGTACAATGAAGTCAATCCTCTACAACTTTAAGGGTGTAGCCATTTATTAACGTAACATGAAATACTTTATGGCAGTGTTTCCCAATGAGGGACTAATTTTCGTTATAGTTGTCTTGTTTTGAAAATTTACTAACAGTTTTGTATACTGTGTATAAGAAATGATGACATCAGAAATTTTATAGGAACTGTACCAAGCATCAAATATATAGAAAGAGAACAGATGAAGTGTTTCGATCACCTTATAAGAATGGAACCAGATCACATTCCAGCTGTGGCCTGTTACAGAAGAATATCTGGGTACAGAGTGAGAGGAAGACCTAAAAGCAGATGGACTGAAACAGCAGAGACATACTACAACAGCATGGTATTACAACAAAAATGCAACACATTTGGCATCAGAAAGAAGACTTAGGTTTTCCAGGATGCTTCACTGTATTTGTGGCTAAGACAAGACTCATTGTTTTTTCTTCATAGTTTCCTAATTTCTTCCTAAAACCTAAGTCTTGTAACAAGTTGTATTTAGGCCATTTAGAGAATAATGCAATTATTTAATATTAAAAAAAATATGTTTATGTTACATAGGGGGGGGCATCAGAGTTTTAGAAAGACTTAGGTGGGTAAAAGAAAATGTTTGGAAACACTGCTTTAAGGGTTTAACCATTATTAACGTAACCCCTTAGCTGCGGAGGTATGCTTAAGGATACGATGAGGGGTTGCCACCATTTTGCTGAGATCTTAGTTTCCCAGGGAGACAGGGATGTTTTATTATAAGCATCCAGACGGATTTATTACCTAGGAAGCTAAGAAGAGGAGGATCTCTGTAAAATGGCAGGTGCTTTTCATCATATCCTTAAGAACATCTCAGCAGCTAAGGGTTAACATAAAATGCTTGCTCTTGCTTCCATCAACTTTTCCTCAGAACTTCTCATATTTTATGTATTATCCAGTACTTCTATACATCACATTGCTGTGTTGTCATTTTAGAGTTAGTTGTTGGTAATTGTCTGCATTATTGGACTTAGTACGCCGAACAATTATGTCATGTTACTGGCAAATATATCTGTCAGCATGTGACATAACAAAAAGTGTGAATAGTAACTACAAGAATTACGAATTTGGTGGCACAGTATGGTCATTTTCTGAAGCACTACCTCATGCATGCACTGTACTGCCCCCTACACTTCCCAACCAGAATATGTCATCAACGTGAAGCCATGTTTTGTTTTCCTAGAAATAATAAGATTGCATATTCTTTTTAAACAGCATCCATATGAGTTTGGAACTTATGGAAGGAAAAGCTGAAGATTCTGTCGAATTCTATATTGGAGAGCTAGTGAGACAGTATAACAGTCCCAAGTAGAACTAGCGAGAGTATAACTGTCCCAAGTAGAACTAGTGAGACACTCTAACAGTCCCAAGAAGAACTAGTGAGACACTAACAGTCCCAAGAAGAACTAGTGAGACAGTCTAACAGTCCCAACTGCCATAAATTTGGTTGTGATTTAAGCGTAGCCAAAAATCGTAATGTTTCATAGAATTAATACTTGTAAAGTTACTGGAACTGTATACGAAGTGTCTAGTAAAATTTGATGTCCTATACAGAATGTGCTTCAGTTATTATCATATAATGACAAATTCTATCAATCCTAACCAGTGTCCAGTCACACTAAATCATCAGCACTTGTACTAAGAAACTTTGCTTGTCATGGTACTTCTTTACTCCAGGAAATAGTAATCATAGTCTTGTCCTACAGTGTGGTGTATTCTATATCGCAGTGCTAATACAGAGGAATTCCTCAATAGGGCATACGTTTATAACAGATTTCCCTATTGAACAACTTTTCAAAATCCCCACTACCTACCGGTATATTTATTTTCTATACTGTACATAGCAAATTTCTGTTATTACATAAATATTTCGTTAGTTAAGACAAGTTGTTATAATGCGATTTGACTGTATAAGAATAATAGAATAACTTCTATGTCGGGGCCAGTTCTTTTCATCGTTTTTTTTTTTCCTTTCTCACCTTTGAGAGTTGGGTACTTAATTGTAAAGCTAGGATTACTAGAATGGCTGTCCCAAGACTTGAATGATAAAAACCTTTGGATGATAAGGCAGTATATTATCTACTGAGCTAATCCTAATTATTCCAGACATCTAGCAAATGTAAGTTTATATAAATATTATTCCTATTCTTGACATAATCCTGTAGGTACAGCACTCACTGTAGTGTAGTGTTAAGCCATTCACCAGCTGACCTGAGTTTCAAGTTCCACTTGTTATTCATGGTTTTAAATACAATTACTCCTGTGGTTCACTCAGCTACATGGAAGTAGAGTACCAGGGCTCATTCTCTAGGAAGGTTAAGGAATGGTGCCATCATTATTGAACAAGTTTGGTAGATGATGCTAATCATTTTCTGGAGGCTACGACTAGGATACAGATTATTCAAAAATCTACAATTTATACTTCTACAGTAGCATTATATGCTGTGATATTCACACCGCGGTACAGTGTTCCCCACTATGTAATATTTTTCACACCGTGGTGAAGTGTTTTCCCACTATGTGATATGATTATTCACACCGCGGTGTGGTGTATTCCCCACTACGTTATATGATTATTCACAGCGTAGTGCAGTTCCCCACTATGTGATACGATTATTCACACCGCGGTGTAGTGTATTCCCCACTACGTTATATGATTATTCACAGCGTAGTGCAGTTCCCCACTATGTGATACGATTATTCACACCGTGGTGTAGTGTATTCCCCACTACGTTATATGATTATTCACAGCGTAGTGCAGTTCCCCACTATGTGATATGATTATTCACACCGAGGTGCAGTGTATTCCCCACTATGTGATATGATTATTCACAGCGTAATGCAGTTTCCCCACTATGTGATATGATTATTCACAGCGTAGTGCAGTTTCCCCAATCTTTAATTGTTTAAGATCCACCTCAACATCTCATAAATGTTGGTTCCCCCTACAGCATATGAAACAAAGTTTTGAATAAAGCATCCCACCGAAAATGGATGTGTTGAGCCATTGCCGAAAATAAAATGAGGACACAACGCATTTCCATTCTCTGGACTACATCATGCTGGAAATCTAGTACAGCTGGAAATCTAGTACAGCTGGAAATCTTGTACAGCCATTGACCTGCTACAAGAGAGAACTAGCGTTGAGAATGAACACTGAAGACGAAGAATAAAGCATAATACTTCCAATAATAAAGACACTAGTATTGCCCCCTAGGAGCACACACATATCACATTAGAAAACACTGTTGTAGTTGCAGATTATACTTGCAGTAAAAACAACACCATAGCCCATTTATCTTTCCAATTATATCTTGCGCACGTATGTTGACAATGTATACACATACACGTAATAGTTGAAGAATTCTGAAGTAACAAGTTTTGTGTGAGTGTTTTTGTTAAAATACTTGTTATGCTATAAATAAATTGAATGTTCCCAGCTGGTTGTGTTGATAAATTATTCCTACCTGTTAACTTGAACAGATAAATTATTCATACCTGTTAACTTGAACAGATTATCTGTATTTTGTACAGAATATACTCAGGTTTCATTGAATGCGCTCTTATAGACCTTTAGTATAATAAATTTAATATAATTCTTTATACACAATTTGAGTTGTACAAATGATAGAGTTTAAGGCCTGCCTTCCACTGGAATCAACTTCACACAATTACATGCATAATTGTGCTATTGGTACAAATGCAGAGGGTGCTGTGGAACCACATCCCTTGCAAGCGCAGGAAATAGGTTGCTCAAAATCGCTCATAATGGACACGGTTCCATACCACCCATTGCATTTGTATCAGCTATGTGATTTAGCACATATACATGTCTTTTAGTTGCTTCCAGTGGTTAGGAACTGTAAGAGTTATTTAAGTAGAAATACTGAATGAGCTGTCTAGAAGGTAACAGGTATATTATTTCATAATTGATCAGACTTTGAGTTACTTTAAAAAATAATAAAGTACCAGATATTGCGTGATTCCTACTACACATATTACAATTGTGACGTTACACAATATAGTATTTTAAAAAAGATGTAGGTGTATTTATATGTGACACTCAATTCTATCTTCAGATTCCAATATTGCTAGAAAATATGTACTTAATACTTGAACACTATGTCATTGTTAATGCAGGGTTGCCAGAATTTGACCATTTCAGGCCAAGTTTGGCCATTTCTAAATGTCACTGGCCATTGAAACTTATGATTTCATCAGTTTAAAGTCAATTTTAAAATGTATTAAAAGTTTAGGAGTTTGTAAGTTGTTGTCCATATTTTACCTGAAATTTGACTATAATCAGTTTCAACATCTGGCAACCCTGGTCGAAACAGTGCCATAATCCTTGTAAGATGAAATCATTAAACTTATATGTACATTTTGTTTTACATATCAGATCAGACCTTTGTTCTCTATTACAGCATTGCTTAATCCATTTTATGGTCTCGTACAAAATACTCATGTTAAATGCAACATTTGTTTTCTAGTGCCCATTCTAATTCAGTTTTGTCATGTTCTGTTTCCTGTTAACAGTTACCGTACTTATGTCAGTTAGTGTATATTTCCTTGTCTTGAGATAGCTTCTCGTGTTGCACATTTGATTTATTAACACTTTGAACCATTTCTGCTGTTGGTGTATCCCTCTTTAATTTCTTATATTTGTGTCATCTTCATAATCATTCTCTTGTATCTTGTTACCAATAATAGCTGGAGTGTGAGGGTAAAACTTGTTTGAAATATTAAAATTATGACAGTGAGGGTAAAAAACTTGCTTGATACACTAAAATTATAGCAGAGAGGGTAAAAACTTGCTTGATACACTAAAATTATGACAGTGAGGGTAAAAACTTGCTTGATACACTAAAATGATGACAGTGATCAAGGCCTTGAACTAGATCAAACAGAATGCAACTCATATCCACATCCTCAATGAGGAAAATAATGAGAACAATACAAGTTGGGCTGCATTCATGAACAGTGGCTTGAGGCAGTGTAGAAGTTGGAGTCATATTCAATTTCCTGTCTAGTTTGTGACACTCAGAGAACAGATTGGCTGGTGTGCACTGTACTGTATTGGGTAGTACAGCAACGGACTGGGCTAACATACTGAACTCATGAAAATAGCATGGAGCAAACAAAATGAATGAGGGTGATGACTCCTTTTCCATGTCCAGAATAAAGCAGCTGGAATTGAAATGTGGCATCGCCTGAAATGAACACCAAAATAATGCCTTTCAGCCAACAGAGATCTAGGTATTCTGGAACTGTCCATCATTTATGATTGTGAATATACTTGAGAGATCAAAGCATCTATGAATGTATCCGGTGTGCAATGATTTTACATGTAAAGGAAGTGAACACCTATGGTATACCTTGAGTGCTGAAACTTCTGATTTCTAATCAGAAATCTCTAAAGATGACAAGTTCCATTGAGATCACATCTAGTACTCATTATTACATCCTGTGCAAGCTGTGATCATGATATTAACTTATTTGTTGTATCTCTTAGGTGTTTCCATCTCTGTAGCACTACTGTCCTTGTTTCTCATCTTGAACTTTACTTCCATTGTTAGTTGCCAAAACCTGAAGGTGGCAAATAACCGTAGATCCTTGCTTGTTACAACTTTGGTCAGCATGTTCGCTGGATGGACTGGGATCAAATCTCTTTCACCACCTAATAATTCTTAAAAAATAGTTTACAATAATTCTTCAAATCTTTCTATTAATGTTATTCATTTACTAATGTAATTAGGCTCTATGACAGAATGATACAGGGTACATCCAAATTCAAACCCCACTACAGGCAACTTCTCCCTGACAATTCAGAAAGCAATGGCAACATGCTGAACTTATTTATATTTAGAAAATACTACATTCAAAACATGCTGGGCTAATGGCTACCAACTACCAAAGCTGTCCTGAATAGAATATGCTACTAACTTTTATTTACAGTACAAGTGTTAGTTACTAGAGAAGTGCATCTACCTATAATTTCTTCCTTGCAGTCATAATTCTCATGTGATCGTTATTTTAGTGCCTCATGCATGCCTTGCTTTTTATGTCTCTCTTTATGGCATCCTGAGAATGATTCTGTAGGACTGTCAACCTTTTTCATTTTAAAAGGTTTGTGGTGTCAGAACTGCAATTTGCCTCTGTATGATGTCAGCACTAAAGTTTGCTTGCTTGCTGGATGTCTGCACAAAATCATTACAGTGCTCTTATGATGTTGATTTCTGTAGCAGAGTTGAATACCCATCTTATGAACAACAACCAATTTGTAACTAATGCACTTTTCACTAGTTTTCATCCTCTGGTTAGTCAGCTTTCAATTGTCTGCATGGATATCATCCACGCACGATGTCATTCTCTAAAGTTTTTTTTTTTTCAGTTGTTCGAGTCATTCATATTTTGCAATAAACAAAAAAAAGTAAATAAAAGATGTGTATTTTGTACTATTCTATTGATTTTCATTTACTGCACACATAAAACTTTGTGCTTTAAATTCATCTTCGATTTTTCAATCTGAGGGAGTTAAATACATGTGCACATAGGTATTCTGTTTATCATAAGTCATAATAGCCATTTGTTACATGCACTTCTTGAAATTATATTAGGGGTATGTCCATGTCTATGAGTTTGTAGGTGGTTGATAAACTAAATGGTGGTATTAAACTGGCCCCTTCATAGAAGCTCTTCCATTATTCTTATACAGTCAAATCGTATTATAACAACTCGGTCCTAACAAAACATTTATGTAATAATGGAAATTCGCTATGTACAGTATAGAGAATAAATATAGGTAGTGGGGATTTTGAAAAGTTGTTCAATAGGGAAATCTGTTATAAACCTATGCACGATCGAAAGGTCCATAGACAGGTTGTACATGGGATGATCAGTTTAGATTTTATTTGATTTGTCCTTGTCTTTCTAACCAGCCTTCACCATTCGGCTACAGAATCTCTCCTTTTTTATATATATATACAATAAGTCGCAAACTAATGTGGGAAAGAATTGAAATGTAATATGCGATTATTAAAGGTTGGGTTGTGAGGTTACAACATCCAGTGATATATATATATATATATATATATATATATATATATATATATATATATATATATATATATATATATATATGATATATGTATATATATATATGATATATGTATATATATATATGATATATGTATATATATATATATGATATATGTATATATATATATGATATATATATATATATGATATATATATATATATATATGATATATGTATTTGTGTGCGCGCATGTGGTAGATGATAGTTGCAGTGGCAGTTGTACATGTATGTGAAGCACACATGCAGAATGGCGATCTTGCTCAAAGTGTACAAGGAATGAATAGCATATAGTTGTGCAGTTTTTTTTGTTTTTTTGGGGGGGGGGGGGTGTTTCTGCCAACGACTTCCTATTTACCCCAAGAACTATTTTATCACATTAAGTTATGCATAAATGGGTAATTATTGGGTGTACTTCACAAGGATTCACATCAGCTGCTGCTGGTCACCTGTTGAAATTGTATCAGATGCAACCACTGAGAAAATGATTCAAGCTGACAGGCGAAGCAGACAGAGTAGCAAGCAGGATGTTGACATGGTATAACATAATATGTTGTTGAAATGAAATGCTGGAAAATGTGCTCACAATATGTATCCAGAGAATGACAGATATTTGTGCATTAATGTTGGTGGAAATTATGTGGGGAAATAGAGGAACAATATCCGTTAAACAATTACAGTCAAATCCCATTACCGCCCGTGTGCTGCCAGGGCCCGAAAGGGGAGCAAAGAATAGCAACACTGTTTACCTTCCACGCATGTAGTAAAAGGCAACTAAGGAGGTTATGGGACATATAGGGTCAGTGACCGAAAGCCATGTTGAAGTTGGATGTGTCAGGCCAAAAGGCGCAGATATCGCAGCAATGCTGTAAACCATGACACATCGCATTCCGTTCTCTGGACTACATCCTGCTAATCTGCAGGAGTTTGAGAACGAACGCAGAAGAAGAAGAAAAATCCCATTACAACAACTTGGTCTTAACAGACAAAATATGTATATAACAGAACTTCACTATATACAGTACAAACAATAAAGAATGAGAAACTGCCAGTAATTGTAGATTTTTAAATAGGGTAATTGTGTGTACACACATTTCAACTTTTTAATATTAGGCTTGATTTCATAAAGCTTTCATGATGTGGAGATACAAAAATACACAGTATCTGTTACCGATCATTCAATCTGTGCACTGAGAGCAGCCTCCCCGTTCTTCTAGGGTCTCTCAGCGCCTTGTGCTCAGATTGATGGATGTTGCGTTGTATGCGCCTTTAGCGCAAGTTTGTTGCGTTAAATAATGTATGTGTGATTCATTAAAAGTGTGGATGCATTGTCCCGTAAAGTGTCATGTGACATATTCTCTCCAGAATACTTCTTCCCAATGAACTCCCTGAACCCTTCTCGGTCTTGGGTTATGTGGCTTGCATTTTCCTTCAATGCATTCATGTTATCTTTAATGTTGTCAGTCCATCATCTTCTTGGTCTGCCCTTCTCCTCTGCCTTCCATTATTTGTCTTCTTAAACAGTTATTTTTCTTACGATAAAATGGGTGTAGTTTTCTTTTTGTTATTGTGTTTAGTAACCAACACTCTGGCATCTTCAATGTGTTTATAATATCTGAGTTTCCCTTTTTTTCCCTTCCATGATAATCTAAGCATAATTCTGTTGCATTTCATCTCAAAGGCGTTGATCTTCTTTGCCACTGTTTTACTTAGGGTCCATGTTTCACAGCTGTATGTTGCAACTGGAAAATAAAAGTTCTTAGCATTAGCAGTTTTGTTTTTATTCTGTTGTTTTTCCAGATGTTTTTTCAAACTTGTTATTTTACAATATGCAATTGCCAATCTCTTCCTTATCTCTGCCATGCAGTCTCATACATCATTGATGTTTGCTCCTAAGTATTCAAATTTATCCACGCACCCTATCTCTGTAAAGTACCATGAAATTTGGTATAAAAGAATGCTGTATAGTTGGAATAGTTTATAGCGTTCAGGTTCATATAGACTTAATGATTTTCTCTAACCCCCCCAGCCATTTGTGACTTACTTCTTGGCTTGCCCTTGTATGTTAAATATAAATATTCCAGAACGTACAGTATCCACACATTATTAGGCATACCAAAACTGAGATGAAAATAGTCTGATGTATTTTTCACCTGTTTATACTTCACCATTTTGAATATTTTCAAAGTAATCTTTAGTTCATTCTATAGTTTTAGAAAATCTCTGTAGAGTACTGCAGTCTAACATCATGCCTGTAATATAATTCTCCTCATATCCTGTTTTTACTTTGCTGATACAGTGGAATCCCATTATAACAAATTGGTCCGGACTGACAACAATATAGTATAATATAGTATAGACAATATCGAATAAATATAATTGGAGATTTTAAAACATGTTAATAGGTAAATATGTTATAAAAGAATGCACTATAGAGGGATTCCACTGTATTAATCAGAATTGAAAGGAACAAAACATTTTGAATACCAATATGTAACCATTTTTTGTTCTGTATCTATTTCATGAACATGGTTTTACCTAATTATTTCTTGATTACAAGGCTCCTTCACATGAAAAGCTTACAAGTGTGATAGAAATTAGAATATCATTGTCTTGTAACTTGTCAATATTGTTTTCTGAGTGGAGTAGGAAGTTTTAAAAATGGTGTGTGTTCTGTGACAGATTGTTCACGACTGGGTCAAGCACAAGATTTTGAAGCTTCCTACTCCACTCGTACACTTGATAGTGTATTGACGGGGCCAGAAAGGGGAGCAAGTAATAGTAGTATTTTTATCTGCTAGATTTGTTGTAAGAGTCTAATAGACAATTAAGGAAGTGTGGAGAATGGTATTGGCTATTCATCCCATAGATGGTTAAAGTGACCCATATGCCACGCTGAAGTCGGAAGAACAGCGCACATATTGCATTTAAGCTATAACACCTGATGGCACATGCACATTTTTGACACCCTTATTATTGACAAGTTACAAGACAATGTCTTGGTTTAACTTCTATTATATTTTTATTTTTCATTTTAAGAACCTGATATTATTTTTATATAAGTATTGTATAGACCCCACACCTGTACAGCTTATCATTCAGATGTACAGGGCCGGCCCTAACAATTGCGGGGCCCAATGCGAAACGGATTGCGCTGGTCCCATTCTGGGTAGGGAAGAGGATAATAAAATAAATTCTAATATGAATTTATGGGCCTATGAAGTGCAGGGCCCACTGTAGGCCGCATAGGTTGCAATGGCCTAAGACCGGCCCTGCAGATGTACCCCAATATTTTAAAAAACATTGAATAATAATATTGTAGTTAAGTTCTTGTCCCTGAGAGATACTAGTAACATCCATGCAAACTTTAACTGATATCTTAGATACTTTTATGAAATTTGTTTAGCTCTTAATGAATTCAAAAAGTTCAGTTGGTCTTCATCTTCTCTATCCCATATTTCTCTCAAATGATTTTCGCTGACTGATTGACAAACATATCACGAGTAAGGTATAACAGTGGTTAGTGCGTAACCAAATTTTCACTCCCAGCCGATGTTTAAATCCATTCCTGAACAAAATACAGTGAAATAACTTTATAACAAATTGCTCCTGAATGACAAGATATGTATGACCATTTTGCATCTTACAGTCATTTAGCAATAAAAAGAAGCTATCAGTTGAATATTTACGCAGGAATGGGAATTTTTCAAGTGATCATATCATAGCAATGGAAGATTTTTGTTCACACCTTTCTCTTTATACTTCTATATCTTTAAACATAATTATTTCTGAACAATGCTGCTCCTGCAGGCAGGTTCTGCCTCCAGATATCCCTAGTTTCGACCATGATTTCCTAGTTTTTGGATTCTATTTGGAAGCCTTTCATTGAGGATTTACAGATGCCATTATACCTCTGAATTTGTCTACTGCGAGCTTGATCGATGAATAAAACTGCTTCTCTTCGACCTTCCACTGGCTAGGTCACCAAATCTTGTTTTCATTGGATGTACTAGCATGCTCTTGTACTTTTCTGCATGGATCATGGTCTTGGTGTCCCACCTGTATGGTAAGGGAGTGATACCCGTAATTTTTTCATTTAATTTATAGCAGAGGTCTTCTGTCTGTTGTATTTTTTGGTGGGATATTTAAATTTAGTAAGTTTCCATTGCTGAATGGTCATGAAACCAGGAATCGGGAACCTGGCCGGGAAAAACCTCGCAGCTACAGAGCTGGGCATTTTAGAAAGTACAACAGATGAAATCAATTAACTACCGAAAGGGTATTTCACACAATAAAATGGAATGAGACATCAATAAACTCAAATATAATGATACAGTGGAATCCTTCTGTAGCGCATTCTTTTATAACAACTTTCCCTATATAACAATATCCCTATATTACTTTTCAAAATCCCCAATTATATTTATTCTATATTTTTTGTACTGTATATAGCAAATTTGTTATTTTTAAAATAATTTTTGTTATATGTCGACACATATTTTGTCAGTCCGGACGAAGTTGATATAACGGGATTCCACTGTACCATATTCCTAATATATACTATACAACTCTATGAAGTCGAAATTGAACTATGATAGCAGACAAACGCAATACCAGGAAAACTAGTGACCTGTCTCTAGTCTGTTATACTTGACAGAACTATTCTTATCAGTATTTCAAGTTTGTTATTTCTGACTTTTGATCTATAGTTCAATAGTCTTTCATAAATGAATACTTGCACAGAATACAAGGATTGATGTATGACAAGGTAACATAATAAGAGTGGCTCTGATATTAAAATGATAACTTGTGACTGAAAATAATGGTGTATGGTTGTTGAGCGCCTGTGTTCGAGAAGAGACTGAATGATTATACAGTGGAATCCTGTTATAACAGCTTGGTCTGGACTGACAAAATATATATGTAATAGTAAAATTTTGCTATATACAGTACAAACAATATAGAATAAATAAAAGTGGGGATTTTAAAAATTGTTGTTATATAGGGAAATTTATTATAAAAGAGTGTGCTATAGATGGATTCTACTGTGTATAGTTTTGCTGCAGTCTGACCTATTAATCAAGTGTACACATGCAGATGGTTCATATAGTTCATTATCACACAACCTCAGGAATCTATTTTTAAAACACGACCATTCTTGTGAATGACTGGTACTTGAAGCAACTGAAATTTCTGATAATGTAGCATGACAGCAGGAACAGCAATGTTAAATGCAGTTTTCTCATGTTCTCTTCAACAGTTGTCTTGTCTTTCCACAGTTTTATGATCAGAGTCCATTCAACAGTTTTAAGTGACCAGGCTGCCTGCTTATTTAACAGTTTTAGTGACCAGTCTGACTGCTTATGTAATAATTTAAATCCCAGTCGGACTGCTGATTTAACAGTTTTAGTGACCAGTCTGACTGCTTATTTAACAGTTTTAGTTTTAGTGACCAGTCTGACTACTTATTTAACAATTTAAGTGACCAGTCTGACTGCTTATTTAACAGTTTTAGTGACCAGTCTGACTGCTTACTTAACAGTTTTAGTTTTAGTGACCAGTCTGACTGCTTATTTAACAGTTTTAGTTTTAGTGACCAGTCTGACTACTTATTTAACAATTTACGTGACCAGTCTGACTACTTATTTAACAATTTTTAGTTACATATGTGAGATCGTACTCATCTGTGTAAAATAGTTTTGCATTCTCAAACTCCCATTGGATCTCTTGTAACAGAACATATTCCAGAGAATGGAACGTTGTGTCACCATTGTATTTGTGTCAATGGTCTGACACATCAGACTTCAGCATTATTTGTGTAATTCATCTGAGACGGTGCTGCAGGTAGACACTTTGTCCAAACAGGAAGTAAGATAGTTTTGTGAATGGGTTGAAAGGGATATAAGATTGACTTTATTATACCCAGGTTCCCCATTCGTACTCTGTCCCTGTCAACAGAGCAGTATGCTCTGAAAAAAAAAAAGCATCACACAGAGGTTCTAACTTGAGAGTGGTAATTCCTCCAAAAAATGCACTTGTAAACTGGACAACAACATCTAATTGTGAGCCTCCAACTTTATGAACACAGGTAAAATGACTTGATATTTCAAGAAGATCTCCAACAAATTACATGGGTCAGCAGAAAAATAATGCATAGTCAAATGAAATGTAAGCGTACAAAGCTTTACTGACATCTTTTAGCTATATTTTCCCCAATATAAACATACCAAGTCTCGTTGAATCTTGTTTTTTGTGTGTCAGGAAGACCTAGTAAAAATAGATGAGACAAAATTTCTCAGCTAGATATTGGAAAGATCTAGAGAGGAAATCGAAGGACACTGTAAATTGGAAAGAATTCACCCAAGGTCTAAGCTCTTATGAAAGCCAGGTGCTTGATTGATTAGTGAATTGTTTGTTAAAATGTCTCAAGTATTTGTACATTGGAAAGTTGTAAATAAATGAATTGTAATGTGATAAGGCTGAAATGCTGCCTAAACATTGTCTGGCCATTATAGAAACTGAATGTAAAATGGTTTATTCTACCAAGTCTGTCTCAGGATCTTTGCTTCATTAATGTGTAACAGATAGGGAGCCATGAGAGCTTAGTTGCACTGGCTTCATAGTCCATGGTTCAATTTCTAGCTCAACTAAAACATTTTATTATTTTAGGAAATGGATGGTACCAGATTTTTTGGGAAAGTAAAGTTTGGTGGTCTGACATCATTTTTAAGTATGTTATTGATCCGGAAAAATATGGGCCTAACACTGTATTCCTTAATATACATCGATGCCATTGAAAAACGGCACTTATATAACAGGTAGTTATTGTGTGACTTATTTCCGTTATCTGCGCTATAACCATTTTCAAAGTGATATGTATGTTTGTTTTTGTAGTGGCAGTTAACCTAGAAAGGGTATGTATAACGACATAATGCAAAATCAGTACTTTATCTTGTTTACTGTCATTGCTTGATTAGATTGTACATGTATTTTTCCACACATGCTTATTTGAAGATTTTGTTTCAATAATAAAATTTAAAAATAACATGCTTATCGTGTATTTGATTTTGTGTATGTCATGTCATCTGCATGCCAGACAAACTACTTTCAAATCTTTAACATGTTTGCAACAAATCAACTTCGCAAACTCATCTACAATCAGAATGTGTTATTGAAATATTAATTCTCTGGAGGGGTGCAAAGGGAACGCATTGCTCTAGTCAGACCCAGGGTTAGCAGATAACCAAGATCCCAAATGTACCTCCTCGCGGTGCACCCTGGTAACAGAAATACAGCAGCTCGAACTGATTCTGGCCAAATCATTTGGGGATAGTGTCCGAGAATGTGGAGGAAGCAGATGGAAATAGATTTGACTGCAAATGAGACAGACAATACCTCCGACACCATTTGCATCACCACATGCAGCGACACTGTCGACATACAGTGACGCCTGTTAGTCCAGTCAGAACATTACGTGCCAATGTAAAAGGCACGTAAAGGTGGTTGCATGGAGAGAAACAAATATATGTCATAATGAGTACAATGAAAGGGCAGAACAGCGCCAGAGGGCAGCGTGAACTGCAAATGAAAAGTGAAACGTTCCTAGGGAAGGGGAACTATAAGTTCTGTCAGCTCGAGACAAGCTTCTAGTTACCTGTGATCCTTATAAGCAGAGACCCAGACCCAATCGTGGGCGCTCGGAAAAGCAGGAAGACCTAAACCAACTCTAATGTTGAGCCTTCCTAAGAGAAAGGGTTCTGAACCCGATGGGTTTAGGCAAGAAGGAGACAATGATGGCAGTCCTGGCCCAACTCTACTGTCAAGATTTCTTATACCGGAAATACACTTGCAGAGAGAAAGGGTTCAGTACCTGATGAGCTCAGGCGCTATTGAGACAAGGTCGCTCAGCTCGAGAACGCCTTGCTCTCAAACGCGTGGTGTGAGACTCAAACTTGTGCGAGGGGTTCACGATGTCCGTGAACGACGCCTCGGGTAGGAGGGCGAACGAGCCAGGGTCCAACTCTTCTGGCGAGTTCTTCCTCATACGGAACCAGGCTTGCAGATGAGAAAAGGTTCAGTACCCGATGGACACAGGCAGAGTTCGTCTAATTGCACGAGATGGGTTTATAGACGGTGGAGCACCTCGTGCCAGATAGACGCTCTCGACAAGCGTCTTGGCGAAGAGGCATTACACACCAGCGTGGCCAGCGACAGATACACAGGCTGTCACGGACTAGGGACCAAACCCGAAAAAAGGAATGATGAAAACGGATGTGCTGACCTCGGCCGTCCTGACCACAAGTGGCCAACCGGGGTGCAAATAATCACAGTTTTACTGTTGAACTTGCAGCACAACGTACTTCATGCTCCCTGGCGGAAATCACACGAAATATTCGTTGTGGTTATTTGAGAGCGAACGCTGAAGAAGAAGAATAATAATTCTCTGGAAAGTTGCAAAAAGAGTTTGGATTTTACGTTTTAAAAAGTCTCAGGGGGTCAGAATCTTGTGTGTAAAAGTAGCACCTGATTGCAAATACCTGAGAGACAGATAGGAAAATGATTATTGGAATGTTATGATATTGAATATTTGGACGAATCATGAGTAAAAGCTCACCCATACTTATTAAAAGAAATAGCAATCATACTTATTAAAAGAAATAGTAATCATCTAACAAAATGGAGAGAATGTAAATTACAAGCAGTAAAGTGTAGCAAATTATTCTAGAACATGCTGGCAGTAAATAGAATGGACTTCTAAAAGAAGCATAACTTCTTTTTCAAGGAAGGCCTACAGGTGGTAGGGATTGAGATAATGAAATGAATGGGCTAGTAGTGAACACTCTTCTCTCTACATTGGATAAACATTCATATTTGGTAATGAATAATGCATCCTACCATAACATTGTAGCTCAGGAAGACATAGTTCCAACGGCATCAAGTACCAAAGATAAATTAGGACATGGTTTGCAAAGGAAAATGTCCCTTTGGACAACACTTATTTGAAACCAGAGCTGCTGCAACTTGTATGGAATGCAGATAAGACAAAGGTGCATCTGATTGATAGAATCATTGAGGAGTATGGCCATACATCTCTTTGATTACCACCTTACCATTTGCACCATAACACTTTACTGCAACATAGTTTTCAGTAACCGATTTCAGCTGTGCTAAATTCTTTCCCCAGTGACTCCTATCCCCCCCCCCCCCTTCCTGCTGATTCATTTTCTCCTACAAAAATAGTAATGGGCACTTTTTATTGATACTAGAAAATAGATGCTGCATGGATGGGATGTTTGATGCATACTGACACTTGGCGATTTCAGAGTGAAATTGTTTTAGCAATGAGGGAATAGAAGCTTTTAAAAAAAACCTGTTAACTCAATAGTAGTTAAGATAGAGGAGTGAGTAAATTTGTGCATAGCAGCAAAAGGGTTACAGGTAAATCACCAATGGCATGTTAAGTGATAATATTGCCCAAACATATACGTCAAGAGTGTTCTGAGCATGAAACGCTGAGGCATACATATTGGCCAGAGGAAACAACACTGGAATCAAAGCTCTATGGGACACTGTATGAACTACAAAAGGCGGTGAGTTTTATTAAGGAGACAGAATTACAGATATAGACATGTTTCAAGTGAACGAAAGAAGAAGAAAAATAATATTGCCAGCATAACAATAATTCACTATTATTTTTTCAGAATGGTTTTGGTACTTATTTATCGAAACTGGGTTTATCTGGAAGTCATTTGAAGTTTTAAAAAAGTCCATAAACAACTGAAAATCAAACCTAGAACAGCAGCACAATTATGCTAGTGAACTAATCACTGTACTAATGCCTGTTACCCCCTAAATATCTGCAGATGTTTAATAAAATAGAGGCCAGCTATAATGTATTAATGGTTGAACTCAGAGTTAGAGATAATGACACTAAATGTCCATGTGAATACATCTGTGTCACTTTGAATCTATATTTAGAATATGTACGGTTGCAATCAATATTATATTTAGCATAAGGGAGATCTGCGGTAATCACAACAAAAGTACCAATTTTTATTTCCATTACTTAGCACCCTATAAATCTTAAACATGTTTTTGTTATACATTAGTGTTATACGTGTCACCTAACCTTTACAACAAAAATTTCACGCATGTGACCTCTCTTAAAAGATTGCAAAAAAAGCAAAGATTTATTGAATTTTAAGATTATAAAATGAATATTTTCATTGTCTCATAAATGACAAGTATCGAGTCATAAGCAGGCATAACAACGATGAACTCTCCAGCACACATATTTCACAATATCAAATCATTTACAGCAAGTATTATTACAAAGTGTTCCATAATATGGAGAGGAGTAGTACTAAAAAAAAAATAAGATTAACACAGATTATGGAATTCAATTGAAAATATACAAAATAATATAACAAATTTTTGAATAATGATGCAGATAATATGGCGGTACTTTAGTGTTAGATGGACATACAATTTGTTACAATGAAATCATACTTTTAAATATACCTTTTTGATGACAACACATGTCAATATATAACTTTTAATCTCACACAGCAATAGTAAACATGGATGTTGTGAGTCTTCCATGTACAGTTAACAATGTTGGATCTCATATTTCGTTTGTCCTCACCGAATTTCTCTTATAGTATGACAATGGTTCTACTAGATTTTCAGCAGGATGTAGTCCAGAGAAAGGAAATGTGTTGATCCGCCATTTCACCTGCGCTGTTTATGGGGTGGAGTTGGCTGACCCATCCTGAGAGCCAAAATGCTAAAGTTGGATGTGTTAAACCAAAAGGTGCAGATATCACAGCCAATCTGTAAACTATGACAATGTATTCTATTCTCTGGACTATATCCTGCTAATTTGCAGGAGTTTGAGAATGAAAGCAGAAGTGATTTTTATCACCACTGAACGGTAGGCATCTGTAACTACATCACTAGTAGAAGTCGTACGAGAGAACTGGTTCTTACAAGCTGGTCACCAACCTTAAAGTTAACCGTGGTCAAGCATATTTGACAATTTTTCAGCTATTTTGAGTTCTATCGACATAACCAGATGCCCATGAATCTCCGCTTAAATCTGAAGGAATACTCTGATCCGTGTAGTTGTGCAGACTCTGTCATCATAAGAGATACTACATACTACATATGAGATAGAATCCATGGGAAGTGCATTGTGAAACAGTGGCTCTCAGTTGTAATAAAAGGCTACTTATCGGCAGAATTTATTGCGTCCTAATGTTCTGTTCTGTATTTGCGGTTCATGGTTGGTGCCCTGGTTACGTTATATTATGTTTTTCATTAAATTGTGTTTAATTTGTAATCACACTTAACAGAAACGTATGAATATGGCACATACCCGGTGATTGAAATAAAGATTCTCTAACAAATGACAAAGATAAAATTATCATCAAATATCAATCTTCTAAACTAATTACATGGAATTGATTTTCTAATACAATTTTAAGAATAATTAACAAAAATGTTGTTCTTTGTGCATGAGTTGAGATCTTACAAGAAAAGAAAGTTGCTGGTCTTTGAATACAATTGCTAAAGACGTGTGTTCAAATTTGTTTAAGAGAACATTACAAAAATGCATTTGTCAGAGACAAAATAGATGAACTTGCAGGTCGACAGGAACCACAGCTTACGGTGGTGAAACTGCATAAGCTTTTGCATGGTTTGGACATGTGGTGAGACACAATTCACTTTCATAGATTGTCCCGCAAGGAACAGTTGAGAAAGAAGAGGAAGATGTAGAAAAATAAAATGTCTTGATAACATCAAGGAGTAATGGACTGATTTTTCTACACAGTCCATTATAACAGAAGATATGGATGTTTGACAGAATATTTGTTATAACAGAAGATATGGATGTTTGACAGAATATTTGTTATAACAGAAGATATGGATGTTTGACAGAATATTTGTTATAACAGAAGATATGGATGTTTGACAGAATATTTGTTATAACAGAAGATATGGATGTTTGACAGAATATTTGTTATAACAGAAGATATGGATGTTTGACAGAATATTTGTTATAACAGAAGATATGGATGTTTGACAGAATATTTGTTATAACAGAAGATATGGATGTTTGACAAGATATTCGTTATAACAGAAGAAATGGATAACAGAAGATATGGATGTTTGACAGAATATTTGTTATAACAGAAGAAATGGATGTTTGACAGGATATTTGTTATAACAGAAGAAATGGATGTTTGACAGGATATTTGTTATAACAGAAGAAATGGATGTTTGACAGAATATTTGTTATAACAGAAGATATGGATGTTTGACAAGATATTCGTTATAACAGAAGAAATGGATAACAGAAGATATGGATGTTTGACAGAATATTTGTTATAAAAGAAGATATGGATGTTTGACAGAATATTTGTTATAACAGAAGATATGGATGTTTGACAAGATATTCGTTATAACAGAAGAAATGGATAACAGAAGATATGGATGTTTGACAGAATATTTGTTATAACAGAAGATATGGATGTTTGACAAGATATTCGTTATAACAGAAGAAATGGATAACAGAAGATATGGATGTTTGACAGAATATTTGTTATAACAGAAGAAATGGATGTTTGACAGAATATTTGTTATAACAGAAGAAATTGATGTTTGACAGAATATTTGTTATAACAGAAGAAATGGATGTTTGACAGAATATTTGTTATAAAAGAAGATATGGATGTTTGACAGAATATTTGTTATAACAGAAGATATGGATGTTTGACAAGATATTCGTTATAACAGAAGAAATGGATAACAGAAGATATGGATGTTTGACAGAATATTTGTTATAACAGAAGATATGGATGTTTGACAAGATATTCGTTATAACAGAAGAAATGGATAACAGAAGATATGGATGTTTGACAGAATATTTGTTATAACAGAAGAAATGGATGTTTGACAGAATATTTGTTATAACAGAAGAAATGGATGTTTGACAGAATATTTGTTATAACAGAAGAAATGGATGTTTGACAGAATATTTGTTATAACAGAAGAAATGGATGTTTGACAAGATATTCGTTATAACAGAAGAAATGGATAACAGAAGATATGGATGTTTGACAGAATATTTGTTATAAAAGAAGATATGGATGTTTGACAGAATATTTGTTATAACAGAAGATATGGATGTTTGACAGGATATTTGTTATAACAGAAGATATGGATGTTTGACAAGATATTCGTTATAACAGAAGAAATGGATAACAGAAGATATGGATGTTTGACAGAATATTTGTTATAAAAGAAGAAATGGATGTTTGACAGAATATTTGTTATAACAGAAGATATGGATGTTTGACAGAATATTTGTTATAACAGAAGATATGGATGTTTGACAAGATATTTGTTATAACAGAAGATATGGATGTTTGACAAGATATTTGTTATAACAGAAGAAATGGATAACAGAAGATATGGATGTTTGACAGGATATTTGTTATAACAGAAGAAATGGATGTTTGACAGAATATTTGTTATAACAGAAGATATGGATGTTTGACAGAATATTTGTTATAACAGAAGAAATGGATGTTTGACAGAATATTTGTTATAACAGAAGATATGGATGTTTGACAGGATATTTGTTATAACAGAAGATATGGATGTTTGACAAGATATTCGTTATAACAGAAGATATGGATGTTTGACAAGATATTCGTTATAACAGAAGAAATGGATAACAGAAGATATGGATGTTTGACAGAATATTTGTTATAACAGAAGAAATGGATAACAGAAGATATGGATGTTTGACAGAATATTTGTTATAACAGAAGATATGGATGTTTGACAAGATATTCGTTATAACAGAAGAAATGGATAACAGAAGATATGGATGTTTGACAGAATATTTGTTATAACAGAAGAAATGGATAACAGAAGATATGGATGTTTGACAGAATATTTGTTATAACAGAAGAAATGGATGTTTGACAGAATATTTGTTATAACAGAAGAAATGGATGTTTGACAGGATATTTGTTACGACAGAAAATAGTACTTACGTAGAACACAAGTAATGTAGTCTTATTGGATGATAACTAAGATGCTATTGATGTGGAATACTGATGTGAGAGAATACACACAACAGTACATAGCATCAAAATACGATGAGTAGGAATGACATGACACACTAACATGTTTTCGATCTAACACATTTGTGTGTCATTTCTACTCATCTTTTGATGTTAGGCCTATGTGCTTGTCGTCTTGATATAGGCCTTTCGGTCAAAACGTCTATTGTGTCCTGTATACTGTTATTTGTATGATTGTGTACTGTTGTGTGTATTCTTTCATGCGAACATCCAACATCGACAGTGTGTTAGTTGTCATTCAGTAAGACTACATTACCTGGATTCTACATAAGTTCTTTTTTCATACAGTTTTACAGCAGTATTACCTTTTATTGATTATGACAGAAGATATGGATGTTTGACAGGATATTTGTGCTATTTCCAATGGGATTGATTATTATTACCATTTTATTAGACTTTTTTATTAATATACATTTGTTTGGCAGGCTGGGAATATGAATAAGAGATCCCCAGGTATTAGTTAACAGGAACTATCTATAGTGTAACATAACCTTCATGCTATTAGTTAACATGAACTAACTATCTATAGTGTAACATAACCTTCATGCTATTAGTTAACAGAAACTAACTATCTATAGTGTAACATAACCTTCATGCTATTAGTTAACAGAAACTATCTATAGTGTAACATAACCTTCATGCTATTAGTTAACAGAAACTAACTATCTATAGTGTAACATAACATTCATGCTATTAGTTAACAGAAACTATCTATAGTGTAACATAACCTTCATGCTATTAGTAAACAGAAACTATCTATAGTGTAACATAACCTTCATGTAGTGTAAAATGATACTATAATAAGGAGGAGAGTAATGAGTAATATGAACAAGATACTTCATAATGGACAGGGACAGCAAAGAAATCTAGACAATGTTTTTTTGTTGTAGATGTCTAAGTTCCTTGTTTGTACTATATCCATGTCTGTTCACAATGTTAGGGATGTTATCTAATGTTAGTGATGTTATCTAATGTTAGTGATGTTATCTAATGTTAGTGATGTTATCTAATGTTAGTGATGTTATCTATCCATTTCTTTCTTGGTCTTCCTCTAGCTAGTTTTTATTATATGCAGTTATAGGAAAATAGGAAGTTAATTGTATTCCATTTTTATAAAATATTGAAACAGAAGTAGTTGGTTTCTCTAGATATATTCAGTGCATGATATCATGTCTATTCTATTTCTGATATCATTTTGTAACTTGTCTAATCTGGTAACTCTGAATGCCTTTCACAAATATTTCATTTTCCTATATTTAACTTTTTCTTGTGTGAAGATGTCAGTGTTCAAGTATGGTATTGGTAACTGAGTGTTGGTAGATATATTTTTGTTAATTTTAGCCATTTTGTTACCCACTCAAATTAATGAATGTCTCTCAACCGGTCGGTTGAGAGACACATCAGGAGTTCCTGGGCTTTCACTGCTCAAAGGTGAGGGGAGACTATCAGAGAGGAAAGTGGTGCATTCGTTCAGACGACAAGCAGCATGACAATGAAAATACTGGCAGTGACCAAAGCTTTGCAATGGGTCTGCTCACTGTCTGTGAGCATGCCTGTATACTCAGTGACTCCATGAACATGATTGTGAAAGTTCAGGCTGGGTACGTTTGAGAACAGTGGCTGGATGCAGTGAATAATTCCTGTGTGCGTAGAGTGACTTTTATTTTTGTGCCGGGACACGCGGGAGTCCGGGGTAATGAGAGAGCAGATAGGTTGGCCACCCACGCTGCTACTACGGCTGTTAGTGGAGCGATGGATCGGGCAGACATTTTGAATGCCCTACGGGAAAACGCATGAACAAATGACTGTACAAGTGACGATGACTCTTGTTCTATGATTAGAATAAAGGAACTTGGTTTGAAATGTGGTGTCGCTAGAAAGGAGAGTTTTCGTAGGTGAAAAAGAATGATGGTCAATCAACGACGTACTGGGACTGTCAGTCAATGTGTAATGGCGGATACACTCAAGGAAAGATCTGAGCACCTATGGACTTGTCCGAAGTGCAATGACGATGATCCAATGACTAACTAACTAACTAACTATTAATGAATGTATGCAAACTCAATACATGACACATACATAATTACTGATGTGAGTTATACACACATATTCACACACAGAGTTCATAAATGATATGCCCTATTGATAAGTGAATGTACACAATTAATTAGTCACACACCCATGCATGCATGTTAGAAATGACCGTAGCAACAGCAGACTTATAAAAACAACAATGGTAAATTTGCCGGTAGTTAAAACAACTGAAACATCCCAAATTTTCTCACAACTGCAGCACACAAGATAATGGTACACACAAGATAAAAATATTTGACTTCACAAATTTTATATTGCTTTAAGTATGGAATGATAATATAAAAATTAATAATTTGCTAAAAGTGCATCAAACTTCACCACAGACACAGATACAAATAGCTAATTGAAATAAAATGGCATTGTCATTATAACGATACTGTTAACAGCCATCAATATCTGAAATACAATTGAACATTTGCAAATACAACAGGAAACTAATTTCATTATCACAAGCTCATAATAAAAATAGTTTTCATATAGCTTCATCATCTGCATCATCCTGTGATCTCTCATTACT
This sequence comes from Meghimatium bilineatum, assembly GCA_034231615.1. Classification (NCBI taxonomy): domain Eukaryota; kingdom Metazoa; phylum Mollusca; class Gastropoda; order Stylommatophora; family Philomycidae; genus Meghimatium; species Meghimatium bilineatum. The sequence goes on from CM067313.1 coordinate 36,659,587, forward strand.
TCTGGCACATCCAAGACACATGGCTACCTTCTCTATCATTGCATATATTTATTGATTACAAGTGTGACTTCCTCATATTAAATTCTCCTGACACAGTCTCCATATATGCAAGTGTATGTGAGCTGTTGTTTTGTTTCATATAAGGTGTTCTATTTTTCTGGTGTCAGTGGGGGATACTTATGATAAGAGAAATAAACAATCAAATACATATCAAATTCATTACCTGTGTTCGTTATCTTGTCAAGGTACTCTATACTAGAGCGATAAGTATCATGTCAAGGTACTCTATACTAGAGCGATAAGTATCATGTCAAGGTACTCTATACCAGAGTAATAAGTATCATGTGAAGGTACTCTATACCAGAGTAATAAGTATCATGTGAAGGTACTCTATACCAGAGCGATAAGTATCATGTCAAGGTACTCTATACCAGAGTAATAAGTATCATGTGAAGGTACTCTATACCAGAGTAATAAGTATCATGTGAAGGTACTCTATACCAGAGCGATAAGTATCATGTCAAGGTACTCTATACTAGAGCGATAAGTATCATGTGAAGGTACTCTATACCAGAGTAATAAGTATCATGTGCGAAGGTACTCTATACCAGAGTAATAAGTATCATGTGAAGGTACTCTATACCAGAGCGATAAGTATCATGTCAAGGTACTCTATACTAGAGCGATAAGTATCATGTGAAGGTACTCTATACCAGAGTAATAAGTATCATGTGCGAAGGTACTCTATACCAGAGTAATAAGTATCATGTGCGAAGGTACTCTATACCAGAGTAATAAGTATCATGTGAAGGTACTCTATACCAGAGTAATAAGTATCATGTGAAGGTACTCTATACCAGAGCGATAAGTATCATGTCAAGGTACTCTATACTAGAGCGATAAGTATCATGTGAAGGTACTCTATACCAGAGTAATAAGTATCATGTGCGAAGGTACTCTATACCAGAGTAATAAGTATCATGTGCGAAGGTACTCTATACCAGAGTAATAAGTATCATGTGAAGGTACTCTATACCAGAGTAATAAGTATCATGTGAAGGTACTCTATACCAGAGCGATAAGTATCATGTCAAGGTACTCTATACTAGAGCGATAAGTATCATGTCAAGGTACTCTATACCAGAGTGATAATTCTGTATGTCAAAACAAAATATCCTTTAAATTCTGTATTTTTACACATAATTATGTCCATATTCTGTATGAAGAGTAATTAACTCAAGGTTGGAATGGGCATTCAATTAAACTATAGTATTTTCTGCACAAATACAGACAAAATTGTAAGCCTTTAGTTGATAGCATGATGTACTCGTCTCACTAGCACTGTGTACAGATGTTTTGATTGTTTATTTCTCTTATCATAAGTACCCCCCCCACCAAGACCAGATACATATAACACCTTATATGAAACAAAACAACACCCACATATACTTGCTTAAATAACACACAATGGCATTGGTGGTGATCCACGATGAGCCCATGGATTGTTGGATTTGTAAGCAACCATCAGCAAAAGCACATGATTGTTATTGCTAAGAAAATACACAGGAAAGTGTGAACACATCTGAAGTGCTAAGTATCAGCTATCACCCCAAAAAAACCCTATGATAAACACACCGAGAAAGCCTAACTTAGTTTCATGAACGACTACAATCTGATAATCAGCTGAAATATCGAGGTACTGTTAGATCAGCATATTTCGACTGGAACTGGACACGATAAACTAAGCAGTCTTATGTACAAAGAATATAAATTGGTAACAAGCAAGCCAAACTGCAGAGCATATCCTTCAAGAATGTGCTAACTATGAAACATTAATGTGTGCATACTGACCCACTGATATGCCTATGAATGTAAAACTCTATCATACAAAACAAGAAATAAAAACACTTAAATTTAAACAAGAAACCACAATGCAGATATAGACACTACTAGCAAGTGAAAGAAAAAGCTAGCACAAATATTTTAGATTTAGTGGTGTATTAGGTAGATTTCCAGAGCATAAACAGTAATTAATTGAGTTTACTTTTATACATTTAATAGCTCAGAAAATACACTATTATCAAACATATAACCATTCAGTCATAGAGGTACCACTGGAAATTTCTTTCTTTTCACTTTATACTCCTTTATGCCTTGCAGCGTCAGTTTTCTGGAGACTGCCTTTTTGTGTGCTTCGTATATGTTTGTTTTTCTGATTCTTATTTCTATAGTCAATCATTTTCATAGTCTGCCTCTTGCTGTGTATCCACCATGTCTGCATAGCAATGCTTTTTGAGGGGCACTATCTGATGGTAGTCTCAAATGTCCTCAGCAGGAAAGTTTGGAAATGGATTCATGTCTCATCATAACCCAACAACTTAGCAAAGTTTTAACACTGCCAGATGTTCTTATTGACATGCAAGAGCGTTTATTTTGTTCCTCATGTAACCTATATATTGGTTTATGTTCTGTATTGTGTTTTTGATCATCTGTAACATTGTATTCTTCTCTCCGTGTCTGCAGCAAGTGTACAACTCTGACATCCTTACAAAATAATAGCTATTATTACAGATTCATAGGTTGATCTTTACTACTGCACGTATTCTGCTCGTCCATGTGGTGCTCAGTCTGGATGTTGCAGGGGAGGATATTTCAAGACTAGTCTAGATTTCTTTGCTATTACTGTCATTGTTACTCATATGTAAGTGTGAAAACACATGTGTCATGTGACGTATTCCTTCCAGAACTTTGTCTTCCCAATGAACTATCTGAACCTCTCTCTGTCTTGGGCGATGTGGCTTGCATTTTCTAGCGATGTATTCATGTTATCTTTAATGTTGTCAGTCCATCGTCTTCTTGGTCTGCCCTTTCTCCTCTTCCCAGGTACTCTTCCCTCCATTATTTGTCTTTCTAAACAGTTGTGTTTCTTTATATGACCAAACAGGTGTAGTTTTCTTTTTGTTATTGTGTTTAGTAACCAACACTCTGGAATCCTCAATGTGTTTATAATATCTGAGTTTCTGATTTTTTTCCTTCCATGATATTCTAAGTATCTTTCTGTAGCATTTCAGCTCGAAGGCATTGATCTTCTTTGCAGCTGTTTTACTGAGGGTCCATGTTTTACAGCCGTATGTTGCAACCGGAAAAATAAAAGTTCGTAACATTAGCACTTTCGTTTATGTTTTGTTGTTTTTCCATATTTTTCACCCATGTTATTTTGCAATATGCCATTGCCAATCTCTACCTTATTTCTGCCATGCAGTCTCCTGCACCGTTGATGTTTGGTCCTAAGTATTCAAATTTATCCACACATTCTATCTTGGTATTGTCTATTCTGATTTTTGGTTGCTGTGTTGTTATATCTGTTGACATGATTTTTGTTTTTTGCGTGTTTAAATATAAGTTTTGTGCTTCGCTATATTTATTCTTGTTCTTGTATCTGTGTTCTTGATTAGTTGTTCCAATCCCTTTATATCATTTGAAAGAAGCACTGTGTCGTCTGCGTAGCGTAGTTCTGGGATTAGGAATCCACCTATGTTTAAATCGTGGTAGTCAGCGTTTAATGTCTTCTCAAAACACAAGTACAACTTTGTTATTACTGTTCTCTGAGCTCTCTGAAAACTGTTTGCAGCATTTCAAAAGTTTCAGAACCAGTTTTTCCAAGACCAAAACAGAAATCAATGCACAGATGCATTCCTGATTAATAACATCCATTTTTGAAATGCAACAATCACTACTTGAGAATGCAAAAATCACTACTTGAGAATGCAACAATCACTACTTGAGAATGTAACAATCACTACTTGAGAATGTAACAATCACTACTTGAGATTCCATATTGCACATAGACAAAGTAACCAAGTTCAGGTTTGGTTCATACATTGGCATGTGAAATACCACGACACTACATATTACGGTTTTCCAAGATAAAATCTGGAACATAGTGAACAGCCCTGTATTAAATCCGAAGAGATTACGGCCAAATCTCATTGTAAAAACTTGGTACATTTCTACAAAATATCTATGTAATAACAGAAAAGCGCTATACACAGTACAAACAATAAAGAAAAAACATTATTGGAAATTGTGTAAAGTGTTTTAAATAGGGAAATTTGTTATAAACATATGCACTATAGAAGGAGTCTACTGTATCAAAGTACAAGGTATTAAATGAATATGAGTTTAATAAAAACACAAATATATCTATCTTGCTTGACTAGTCCCTGATAAATGATAGAACAATGTATCAAATATATTGCTCATCCATACAATCATACTGACATCCTCTTTCAAAAAAATAAACTTTCCAGATAAACTACAAATTTTAAGCAGCATAGTTAACTCTGTATCTCTGATAAATCCTCCATTATCATAATTAGGGCTCGGATTTTTATGACCTAAAAATCCTGAAATATGACATGCAAATATGACCTAAAAAAAGGAAAATATGACCTAAAATATGCTAAATATGCCGAAATATGACCATACGGTTTTTCTCATTTATGAACCCAAAAAAAACGCAAATTATTATTGTTTGCATGTTTTACGCATTACATAGTAGTCATAGTACCTACATAGTAGTAATACTTAACAAAGCATGTATAAAAAAACTTACCACATTTATTCCTCAGTTTTCATTGTTTGTACAATTGCAACCGACAACAACATGCATTTTTAGAGTTTCAAATTTGAACGATCGTCGATTGTCACTGAGAATTGTTTTATATTTTGAAAAACTTCGTTCTACATCACATGATGTCACAGGGGCAAATCTAAATAATGTCAGATCATTTGCTGACCTCACACATTTGTAACCTTGACCTCACACAGTGTACAGTACAATATTTCTCCATCGGTACTAAATACTTTTGAACCAAATTCCTGCACAAATTTACGCAACTTTGCACCATTAGAATTAGACACTTTAGGCATTGTAAAACAAAGTTATTCCAGTGAATCAACCATAAACAATATAAAATATAACACTATTATTAAGACTATTATATAACTATGAGCTAGAGCACGAGATCATGTAGTCACTGTTGCAAATGGCAAATTAATAATTGTAACATACAAATGGGCGCCAAACGGTTTAAATTGAAACTGGAAGTTTTAACAAATCCAGGTATATTCGCTCTTGACGTTGAAACATTTGAAATTGTTTCCTACAATTTACTTTCGAAACAAAAACCAGAAAATTCTTTTGAAGTATTGAGTGGATGTCACTCCCTTTTTGATTCTCAGATGCCGACTGACATCAAAGAGTTGACTGATGTCTTCCCTTCCCTACAGTCGCATGAAAGACACACATGCATATTCACTAATACACACATTCAGAAATATAGCCAATCCTCACAATTTGTCTCTAAACATAGTTTAAGATGTGCTAACATTGATAAGCAAACGGAATACACCAGAACGTTGAGTACACCAGAAAATATGCAAAATATGACCTAAATCTCCAATTTCAGGCAAAATATGACCTCATCAAAATTATGGTCAAAATATGCATTTATGTGACAAATAAAAACAGCTTAAAATTGTTCAGAAATGCTTGAAACATGTAGAAATTAACTTAAAACTGAAAATATGCTTCAGGAAAAAAATATGACATTTCATGAAAATCCGAGCCCTAATCATAATTACCTTTTAAATATATCATGGCAGAACTGGTAAATTCACACAGAGAATAAGAGTTAAACCTGTTTTCTTCATCCCTTCATAACCTGAGGTAAAGTGATTCGTGTTTTGGAAACTTGTAATTATGTACACATCAAGTCAGGTATTACAAAACTGGAAAAATATTCTCACAAATATTGTGTAATACATTCAAATAAATAAATAATTGCTTATTCTAAATATCACAATTACCCAATCACGAAAGATATAAGATATTTCATATAAAAAATGAAAATTTAATTAAAATTTCTTAAGTGCATAGGCACTAGTCAAACACACATCAATACTAGTTAAACTCATGTTGCCACTAACATAATACACAGCAGTACTAAAGAAACTCATGTTGCCACTAGTCAAACACACAGAAATACTGATCAACCAATGTTGCCACTAATCAAACACAGCAATACTAGTTAAACACACAGCAACACTGGTCAAACCCATGTTGCCACTAGTCAAACACAGCAATACTAGACAAACCCATGTTGCCACTAATCACAGTAATACTAGACAAACCCATGTTGCCACTAATCAAATACACAGCTATACTAGTTAAACCTATGTTGCGACTAATCAAACATAGTAATACTAGACAAACCCATGTTGCCACTAATAAAACACAGCAATACTAGACAAACTCATGTTGCCACAAATCAAACACAGTAATACTAGACAAACCCATGTTGCCACTAATCAAACACAGTAATACTAGACAAACTCATGTTGCCACTAATCAAACACAGTAATACTAGACAAACCCATGTTGCCACTAATCAAATACACAGCAATAATAGTTAAACCCATGTTGATACTGATGAAATACACAGGGTAGTACTGTTGTTTGTGGAAATTTTTCGTGACCGGAACAGCTCCCAGGTTGACCCATCCTTAATTGGGTATTGGATTAGTCTGGGAAGTAAAGACTGTGAAGGAGAGGATATGGATACCACCCTCATATAGCAATAGCAGAGCTACTGAAATTTGAGTTCTCTTACATCTCACGCCCCTATAGCAGTTAAATATTATGGGTTAACTTTACTATTCTTTTTTACTTCCTACAGCATTTGCAACATCAATGCTGGGCAATTCTTTGCCTCTATCAGACCTCAGTTTACAATAATTAAATCTGTACACAGTTATCAACAATAATACATCTGGGGACAGACAATAGACACAGTTAACATTCTTCATTAACATCTGATATGCCATGGTGAACATTCACACTACAAATGTGTCTTTAACATTAATAAAATCACCACAAGTAAAAACACAGTGATAAAGTTTTAAAGAATTTCTAGATGCATATGAACTTGACTGTTTTTACCAAAAGGCCTATATAAAAGAAAATATCACCATGGATAGAGAAGAACAGGAAATAATAGATGAGGTAGAAAGGTTACTGTAAAATGCCTATCAATAGTAAAAAAATAAATAACTAACATTAAAATATAGAACAAGGACAATTTTCTACATTGTGGTGAAATAGAATGAAACAGGTCAATGTCATTTCTAGTTGTCAATATTTTTATGGTTTTGTGTTTTTGATATTTATTTGTTTTTTGAAAAAGGTCCCGGTTGGACCGTAATGTAGAAAATTGTCCTTGTTCCATGTTTTATTGTTATTTATTTTTTACTACTGATAGGAATTTTACAGTAACTTAATACCTCATCTACTATTTCCTACTTAATCTTGTGGTTACTGCAGCACTCTAAAATTTGTCTGACATCCTCCAATATTTTGGTTATTAATATAGAGAACACTGTTGTTTGTTGTACTTGGTTCATCCTTCAATTGCTGTGTTTTGTTTTTGTTAAGTCCTTTTCTGTTGAAATGCCAATTTGTTGTGTCTTTAGTGATCTGTAAAACTTCATCGACTAATGTTTTCACTTTCATTGATTGGATCATAGTTATGCTGGCAGTCTCAGCTATTATTGATATAAATCACCACAATAAAATTGTTTTCCTTCACTCGCTATGTGTCAAAGTCTACTTAGAATGTAGCAATGCTGAAATGTATAAGATATACTTTGTTAATATCAGCAAAAATACCCAATTATCTTATTTAACTCTGGTTTAAGGTCTCACATCTGTTGTCATCTCCATCATTATTAATTATTTTCTATAGAGTTATTGAAGTATTCCAACATTATATTCATGGAAATAAGAGAGGCTTGAATCTGATGCATCAGTAGCAGAGTGGTTAGCAATGTATAAAGAGAACATGCTGAAATTGTTTACGAGCAAAATTGTTTGTAAAACAAATAAAAATTGGAACTGGCTCTTGAATGCAGTTGCCAAGATTAAAAAGATATCTATGCTGAAATTTGGGGATTGGGTATTTAACATGAGAAACTCTGGATAAAACTGGATACTTGTTGGATAGAATGTGGAGTGTATTTAACCAGCAAGCCACAGAAACCATTAGAAGGCATACCTTTCAACATTTGCTTGGTAAGAATCCTGTGGGTCTGTCTGGAGTGTATTGATATCATTTTATAACTCATTTTATTTTGAAACTGTACCACATTCTGGAACAGATGCTTTGAAAAGATAAAACCCATGGATATATTTGAAGAAAAAAAAACAACCAAACTATTAGTACAATAAAACAACCAAACTATTAGTACAATAAAAGAGTGAAAATATTTGATGTTACTCAAATGCAGAGTGTTATGAATAATGAAATAGCCACCACTTATGTCTATAAAGATTTTTGTGTCAGCTATTTCATGATCCATATCTATGATGTTTCTTACTGATGCAATGTCAAATCCTACAAGATCTTATTTCATGATACATATCTATTTATGTCTTGTGGTTACATTATCCCAGTTAGTTTAATTATTTTCGCTGCTACTCGCCCGGTGTTACAAACACCCCCATCCCCAACAGCACACTTCTTCTTCTTCACTTCTTCTACATTGTCAGATTACTTATTACCTTTGACATCTTACAAATTTACCATTCAATTTTTCACAATGAAAAAAACAACAGATATCCATACACAATAGTTCAGACATTTTTGACTACATTTGTCCAATAAATTCATATGACACACTGACTGGTAAATAGACCTATATCATGTTTCATCCTGGACAATATGGCCATTTTCAGGTGGTAATTCAGGAAATTTCCTAAATGAAGGAAAAAAATGACCCAATCAGCATTTTTAAGTAGACAAATGTGAAATATTTGATATTATAAATCTATATAATAATAATCATAACTAATACATCTTCTGCAGAATAGTTGGAGCAGAAGATTTCAGTTGGTAAACATGTGGGTTCATTTTCTTTATCTGTATATTTTATGTACACTTCAGTATCTCCATTTATCACTGCTCTGGTTGCTGATCCGTCGGTATATACTTGTATCCCCAATTCTCTGGGGTACATATCTTCAAACATGCTGCATACTGTTTTCCTTTGAAGAGTATTCAGTTCTCTCATAGTCTAGGTGTTGTTTATAAAGGTTCTTCTTCTTCTTCTTCTTCAGTGTTCATTCTCAAACTCCCACTGGATCTCTCTTGTAGCAGGACAATGTTCCTACTAGATATCCAGCAGGATGTAGTCCAGAGAATGGACATGCGTTGTGTCGACGTTTTATTTGCGCCAATAGCCCGACACATCCGTCTTCGGCAGATAATGGTTCTAACAGTGAGATTTTGATATTGCTCCCATGGAACTGGGAAAAGTGTTGCTATTATTTCTTTTATGTCTGGTAGTTCTTCCGTATATCCTTTTTTGAATTGATGAATAAAACTGTTTTTCTTCAGCCTTCCACTGCTAGGTCACTGAGCCTGGTCTTCATTGGGTGTTATGGCATGTTCTTGTACTTTTCTGTGTGGATCATGGTCTTAGTGTCCGCCCTGTATGGTTTGGGGGGGGGGGGTTGCCTGTAATGTTTTCCATTTCATTTATGGGAGATGTCTTCATGGCACCTGCGATAAGGAAAAGTGCTTGATTTTGTACATTGTCCAGAGTGTAGATAGGAATTGGCTGCTTAAGTCCATGCTGTTGATTCATATTTTAGTACTGGTCTAGTTGTACCTGTATATACCTTCTTTAAGTTGCCTAATTCCATCTCTCCACCCCCCCTCCCCCAAGCTTGTTCCTGTCAATTTCATGAGGATTGGAACATGTAATTATAATGGGGTTTAACTGTAGTAATGATAACAACATAATACAAATAATAACAACAACATTAATAATAACAATAGTAATAATCATAATAGGCCTATTAAATAAAAAGCATATCATGTTTAACATACTATTTTTCAACTATTATTGAACTTTTAGTCACATATATATGCTTTGATACATTTACCAATCATCCCACTAACTCTTTGTGAGATTGCATGCTATAGAGTTGCTCGGCATGCAATGACCCACTCTCGAGGACCAGAAATATCAAATATAGCATGCATAACTGTACCAGTTGAAATGTAAATAATAAATTTTAAGCATATCCTGTACAGGACATTGCTATTCTGCTTTTGAATTTTGAGATACCACAAATGCATGCAATCATATTGCCAGTAGGCCTACAATGTGGATGGTCAGAGTTTAAACCTAGAGCTAATTTCACAAGTTGGGTTTGCAAGGAGAGCTCACTAGCAACTGTGCTACTAAGCCAACACAGTTAAGGTATAATTTTCACTTTATTTTAATAACCCAGGATAATTAAGATCATCAAAGAATCAAACAAATTAAGTTTGATACATGTATGCCTATAATAGAAGTCTACACAAAAATAGTATTCAGCATGTTCTGTTAAAAATTAACTCTTTCCGGACCAAACGCCAGTATACTAGCTTTATATTATGGGTCTACAGGACCAATCGCCAGTATACTGGCTTTGATTTGATATTTTATTACTTCACAAGGCTAACTCTAACCTTGTGAAGTAATCACATACCATCAATGTACTTATATATTCATATTCTGTATCCATTCCCCTTTCCAATGACATATTACACATACACTATTTATCAATATTAGTATGTCAAGTGATACAATAAAAAACACATATAAGGAAATTTTATAAAATTAATTTGGTCCAAACCTAAACATAATCAAGTCCTGAAAGAGTTAAGAAAAACAGCCACAGTATGGTAATTTTTACAAATTTAATTATCTACTGTGATAAAAATAAATATAGGCTTACTGTAAACATTTATGACACAAATTAATATTGCATAAAATATAGGCTGCCCCATAAATTAGGCCTCTCCATGGAAGATAAGACAACAATTAAGAACTTTGGTGTGTCAACAGGAAGCAGATACAAATACGTGAAATTAACTAAGTTACCAATTATAAGGCCTAAATGGTTCAATTTCAATACTCTACATAAACAACAACAAAAAAAGTCTTCATTATTGGCACTGGAAAATACATTTATTTATGTTGTGTTGCCATTTATGATAATGATGTAATATCAGCAGTTTTTGACATATACATTTTCAGTGCAGTATTTCCTGAGATAGCCGTACCTTTTAATATCAAAGCTATCAAATATTGCATGTTATCCATTAAGGAGTTACAGGGAGGGATTTTTTAGCTGTGTGATAAAGGCGCATGCTCTTGCTGTCACCATGTTATGTACAGGTGAGTTTTTTAATTCCCCTGAATGACAGAAATGGCTGTGACTAGGGATAAAGTGAGAAATTACGTCCTCTCTGGAAAGATCTAAAGATTACATAATCAACATCTGACTGGGACTTTGAGTCTGCACACTCTTGGATGGCTTCTAGAACAAAGAGATCAGCACTTATGGATATGTTCTGATTACCAGGATGCTAGTTTCTAACAAAGGATCAAGAGACAACAGACTAGTTCTGTCGATGATGGATTTTAAACTTGGAGGTCCCACGTGCAAGTTCAGAAATGGATAACTACTACTACTACTGCTACTATTCGCTAAACCCTTTGTTGCCTTTCAGCATCAGAGGTAGAAGAGTTTTCTGGGGATGGCCCTCGTGTGTGCTCAGTATATTGTGGAATTTGTAGCTTTTTTAATTTCGGTGGTCCATTGTTTTCGTGGGCAGCCTCTAGGTCTGCCTTGACTGTATCTGTGCAGCATAGCTTGCATAATAGTAATTGATGTTTAGTAGGTTTGTTTATTTTATTGTTGTTATCCCTAGGAATAAGGAATAATGATACTCTTTTTTCCTATGTGAAATTGTTTCTCTAGAGCTTTCGTTCAACTACAAAAGACTTCAACTATCAATGGTATACAACGTTTTGAGAATGCTTTCTGCTCATAAGGGGTACATGTAGAAAAGTATGTTCCATCATTTTGTGTGCAGAAATCTGCTCACATGCAACCATTTGGTAGTTTCAATCAATGTTGGCCACTTTTCACCACATAGTACACGACCATGGTCAAGATATAAGATTTCAATACTGTTACCTACAAATAAGGTACCATCACAGGATACAAAGGTATTTTCACTGATCTCATGAAACTTCCAGGATTAGCAGATAGGCACCTCATTATAGTGCATCCTAGTAGCGGGCAGCTTCAAAGCTCGTTCTTGGCCAATGCCTTTGGGATCAAGTCCTGACAGTGCAGATTGTAATGGAATGAGATTCAATTTTACAGAAAAAGAACAATATATCTTTTGAAAACCCAAGTTCTAACTGCCAAAACATTGTTGTAGCAAAATGCACATGAAAACAGCCAGATTAGACAACAAAGTTGTCTGTTCCTATAGCCTATCTTTGTAAAGGGCAAGTCCTCAGCTAAGAATGCCCCATTTATTAAGTACAACACTCACGTTTAAAGCAACACAGCAAAGGACAGCGCAAAGTACAAGTGGCAGCACACTTACAACAACAAAATAAGGCAGCCGTGATGAAGGTGATGTCTATGGTCAAGAACAAACCACAAGTCATCTTCTAGATGCACATGGTACGAAACCAATTCATCCCAGACCACAGAAAAAATGTGTGCAGAAACTGTAATGATATCTTCATGATGTCAGTGAACAAAACCTAAGCTAAGAGTGAACCAACCCTACTCCAATTCAATCATTTCCTAGAGTCCACAGTCAATTCAACCTAGTCAATCATTTCCTATATCAGAACCAGACTCTCAGACGATAAAAGATTTTATATCAGCAGGCGCAGACAACGGACCATTTAATTACATGGGATAATTCACAGGCAAATGAACTAATGAAATCTTAGTAAATGCAAGTCAATTCCCTGTCTACAGTTTGCAACTTGGACACTGACACCCAGAAATATATCTGCTTACAACACTCAAGGGCACAGTGGCTGATAAAATTGTAATGGCATAGAGTCAATACACTATGCACATCTGTTGACAAATAAAAAGTTATCAGTCTATGGATACCCACCTGAAACATGCCAAAACTGGATGTGCTAGTCCCATGATGTAACAAAACTGGATGTGCTAGTTCTATTTGGTGTAACTTTCAACACAGCACAATATATTTATGTTCTCTCGTTCAAATTATATGAGAAATCAAAGAAAGCAGAAGTATAAAACCCTATGCTTAAAGCAACAACATAAGAAGACTTGCAGCATTTTCAGCTACCGTAAGAGGCAACTAAGGAGGTTTTGGGGTGGAGTTTGCTGTCCCATCCCACTGAGGATTGAAGTAGCCCAGACGCCAAGTTAAAGTTACATATTTAAGGCCATCAGACTCAGATATCGCAGATGCCCTGTAAACCATGACACAACACATTCTGTTCTCTAAACAACATTCTGTCAATCTGCAGGAGTTTGAGAACAAATACAGAAGAAGAAGGACTGCTAATCATCTGGAATATTGTCTGGACCATTCCATTCTCTAGCAGTGAACTAAATCATTCACACACACTATTACCTATTACTTCTGTTTGAACAAGTCAACACATTCTCAAGTGTAGTAATCAAAGTGATTCTTAAGGTTTCTTCTTTTTATGTTTCTCTTCAACTCCTGTTATTTAGCAGGATGTAGTCCAGAGAATGGAATGTATTGTGCCATGCTTTACAACTTGGCTGCGATATCTATGCATTTGGCCTGACACATCCAACTTCAGTATTGCTTTTCAGTCACTTTAACCTACGGAGTAAGACAACCAACTCTACCCCAAACCTTCACTAGTTGTCTTTTACAACAAAGCATGACATCTCCTCATCATCAAGTGCCATCTCTGCAATGAAGGTTGACCTCAACAGACCTCCAAGCTCTTGTCTTGGTGGTACACTCTGCTAGACTGTAACCTGTCCATCTCGTGATGTTTCTCTCCCACTTATATCTCTGCTTACCTCTTGCTTGCCTCCCTTCGACTTTACCTTCAAGTAAGGTCTTCAACAAGGTGCCTTGTATTTTAATATGTCCAAAATATTTTATTTCTTTGATCTTTATTTTCTTTAATAATTCTTTCTTGATACGAAGTGTTGTTAGACCTCTTTTGTTTGTTTCCATCTCTTTCCATGAAGTTCTCCCTATTCTTCTATATATCCACATCTCAAAGGCATCAATTCTGTCTTCTAATTGTTTGTTTATTGTCCATGTTTCTGAACCATATATTACCGGGTAATATAGAATAGATGTAGCATTTTATAATTCTCATTTTTAGCTTGTTTGTAATTAGTTTAGATGTCAATATTTTCCTCATGTCATTGAAAGTACTTTTAGCCATTCCTATTTTCCTTTTTTCTCAACTACCATAATTTGTGATTATGTGTCCTGGATATTAATAATGTTCTACTTCTTGCAGTATTTCTCTATGTATTTTTATGTTTAGAACGTTCTTCTGAGATTTTACTGATTATAAATTATCATTGTTTTTGTTTTTTGAATGTTTATATCCAGTCCATATTCTTTTCTTGATTTATTGACGATCTATTAGTCTCTGTAGTTCTTATTCAATTTCTGCTCAAAGAATAGTGTCATCAGCATATCTCAGGTTGTTTATTATTTTCCCACTGATCTTGAGTCCTGGAATTCCTTCTATTGTTTAGAAAATATTCTCTGAGCTGATGTTAAATAGGCTTGGTGATAAAATGCATCCTTGTCTTACCCCTTTTCTTATGTCTATGTATGGTGAGTAGTTGTTTTCACACTTTATTGATGTGGTTTATTCCTATTTCTAATCAGTCTGATGTCTTTTCCATCTCACAGTATTTCTATGCTCCCCTATTAGATCATGACAAGCCACAGGTCAATAGTACTTCTTTAATGTCAATGTTTCACAGTATGTTTACGCTACATCACATCTGCTTGCTTTTACAATATGGATACCCACCTTGCTTGACTTGACCACTCTTCTTTCAGTAACATGTGTACTTACACACAAATTTAACACTGTCAAAAAACAAATAAAGATGTTTTGATTCTTTTAAAGTTCATTCTCAAACTCCCACTGGATCTTTCTTGTAGCTGAACAATGGCTCTACTCCAGGAGGATATAGCCTAGATTAGTGGTTCTTAACATTTTCTGGTCTGTGGACTCCTTTCAGAACATATTTTCTTTCCATGCCACCTCCCCCAGTAGCTTTAAAAAAAGTTAATACCGTTCTTTACAAGTCACCAAGACTGTTTAACTAACATCCTGAGACATCATAATGTTACTGCACATCAAGCAACTAAACATACCATAACCTGAAAACCAATTGTTGTTCAATCATGCAACACCTAACAACAAAAGCAGAGCAATGACAAACTTTCAAGAAGGCAAGAAGACTTTTCACTATAATTCTTGTTCTTGCTAAAATCCTGCACCCCCCCCCACCCACGCAAGGTGTATATGGCCCATGTTAAGAGCCACTGATATAGAGAATGGAAATGTGTTGTGTCGCCATTTTATTTGTACCAATGTCCTGAAACATTTGACTTCTGCAGGACATGAAAAGAAGACCGCATAATATTAAGTCTTAACATGGGAAAATGAATAATATAAAATTTTTTAACTGATTTCACCCGACTCATTTGAGTCGTGAACTGCTATGACTTGTGACAAGGAATCTCATACAAGAAAGATAATATGAGATTTATTGTTGTTTTTATAAATTTAGACTAACCTACCAATAGACTATCCAGAAATACTTCTGATAGGAAGTAAACCATTTTCTTTGTGAGATTTGTAACGAGTGACAGAAGATTACATCAAATTTCTGTGTTTTATATCAGTTTTATTTTCCATCTTGTTTAGAATTCTTATGGCAAGCAATTTGGAAAATGGAGGGTTATCATCAACACATCCTGTGCATATGATTGCTTTTCAATTCCTTTTAGTTTGTGAATAATGAGGAATCTATGAATAAAATTCACATTTATATTAGTTAGGCAAGACCTATTCTTCCTCTACATTCATTCTCAAACTCCTGCAGATCAGCAGGATGTAGTCCAGAGAACGGAATGTGTTGTGTCATGGTTTACAGCATTGCTGTGATATCTGCGCCTTTTGGCCTGACACATCCAGCTTCAGCATGGCTTTGGGTCACTGACCCTATATGGGATGGGACAGCCAACTCCATTCCATAACCTCCTTAGTCACCTCGTACGACATGTATGGAAGGTAAACAGTGTTGCTATTCTTTTCTCCCTTTTCGGGCCCCGACAACACACAGGCGTCAAGACCTATTGTATTGTGTGTTCAAAATTTGAATACGAAGATATATGATATATATATATAATACTTACATGATGAAAGGAAAGGTTTTATAACAGTTATTGTCTGTAAGTGCAATTTTTTATAACTGTCATATTTTTATTTTGCTACAGATTTAACAATAATGATCATTTGCCATAAAAGTCTACTTATTCATCAACTAAAGCCATTACACTTTTCTTGAAATGGACATACAACAGATCATATATTTCATGATATTTAAAGTTAATAATTTCAGTGTGACTAATGCATATCTTCAATATTCCATAGTGGCAACTTGTTTTTTCATAAATCCGTATTTTTTTAACAATTTGTTTCTGTATTACAATAAAAATTTCAGTATTTAGCACCAAACCCCCCCCCCCCCCCCAACCCCCATGAACATGTCAGATAAAAATGCCCATATTAGCAATAATTACTAGGAAATTTAATGCCAAGTGAGTGATTTTAAAAAAATGTTTAATGTGTTTTTTTTAAGTGAGGGTTTTTTGGAGGGGTTGTGAAATCCATATTAATATGGAAAATCCATACAAGTTGACATCTATGATATTCTAACTTTTTCTCTCATTAGTTGATCATGATACAAGACTGGAAACAGTACACAATCCATTATACAAATCTCAATTTGTAAAATTTTGTTTATTCAGAAGTTAGTCACTAACAAAATAAGACCATTTATAATTTTGTCACAATTATTGCGGTCTGTGGTTTCTCTCCACAGGCAAATCTATTTTGCAAACCAATTTTAATTATATGTGTGCCTATATAATTTTCTACAAACTTTACACAACAAAACATTTCAAACAAATGTTTGAAATCTCATGCTTGGTCTTCATGATATGCTGAAGGAGTATCATGTTTTATGCTGATTGCTCTTCAATCACTTTTAGTCTGGGAATAATGAGGAATCTATGAATAGTACTGTAGTAGAGACAGTAGTATGCATGCTAATTTTTGTTGTGACTCGCTAGTTTAACACACTTCTTACTTGGTCCCAAAGGTGTCCACATGTACTTGTCATTTTTAACACAGAGTTGTATCAATCAGTTTAGATGTTTGTTCTCAACCATAAACTTTGTCATCATCACAGTTGTGCCTTATTTTGTTGTTGTTAGTGTGCTGCCACTTGCACTTTATCAGCTGCTGTGTTATTAACACTTATTGTGTGGCATATTTATATAAGACAAAATAGTAATCATGCTTTAAGTCAGCTCTACTGATGAGATCATTTTGTTACATTCGGTGTAGTCCATCAATCCATCTATAAATCCATAACTCGTAAGGGTCGCTGGGGGTGGTACTACATTGTGTGCATCAACACAGTCCTCCAGTGATTTCTATCTTTAGCGATGTGGATAAGAGTTGATAAATCTTGACCTGTCACATTATTTATATTTTCTGTCTATGATTTCCTTTGCAATACTTCTTCCACTTTCAACTGTACCCTGCAAGATCATTTTTAAGAAGGAATTATGTCAGAATAAATGTCCAAACCATACAATTTATCATAGTTTTACTATGAAACTGAGTTTTTCAGTTTTACTTCCTTTTCAATGGCCAGGATTAAAGATCAGGGTTTGAAATGCAGTGTTGCTAGACCTGAACATTTTGGAGGGCGTAGAAGAATGATGGTCAACCAGTATAGGACCGGTACTGTCAGCAGAAGTAGTGTAATGGCGGATACACTCAGGGAGATATCGGAGCAACTATGGACGTGTCCAGTCTGCAGTGATGATGATCCGACGACTAACTAACAGATAAACTATTGAAAGTAGTGATACTTATTAAACTGAGAGATTCTCTACCTGATTTCTTTGGTAAACAATTGTCTTATGGTATCTATAATAAATGCAGGAAATTGATGTAACTAAGCACGGTTTCATATGCATGGTTTCAAATAGGTACAAACATATGATTCACAGTGAGTAGACTAAATATGAAGCAACTTCAACATGTCCCCTTTATCAATTTAACAACCTAATCAATGACTATAGATGCCTTGGATGCAGATCTGCCTTTTCTCTCTTTACCACAAGCATCACCATGCAGGATAGTAAATGCACGTAAAACTCACAAGGCTATAGGTTATAGATGAAACCCACTCTCCTGATATTTTTAATCTCTAGTAGCAGTATGATGTTGGTTACTAAATACCATCACAAAAAGAAAACTGCACTTGTTTGGTCATATAAGGAGACAGAACTATTTAGAAAGACAAATAATGAAGGACAGAGCACCTGGGAGGAGGAGAAAGGGCAGACCAAGAATACAATAGACTGACAACATTAAAGATAACATGAATATGTCAGAAAATTCAAGCAGCATGGCCCAAGACAGAAAAGGTTTCAGGGAGTTCATTGGGAAGACAATGTTCTGGTGAGAATACATCACATGACTTAGGATCATGGACTGTATGTCAGATATGATAACTGCTTTAGTAAATGAGAGCTCAAGAGACCCAAATGGAAGGCAGTAGTAATGGTCACTAAACCTAAATTCTCCTACAAATAGTTGTCTTGTGTGTCCCATTGTAATGAACCTATCACTAGTACAAGCTATCAAATCTATATGCTGAGATCAATTTATTAACTCCATGACATTATCATCAGCTATCAGTTCATTTCTAGGTCTGCATTTACGTTGTCCTAAAAAATGTATAATTAGTTATAATAATTTTTCATATCTATTACCATTTCACTAGTCTTATACTTGGCCTGGAAACATCAGCAAATCTCAATCTAATTTCAGTTCCTTTCTGAACATGCAACTGTTACACTCCAACAATTTCTGTGTTGTCCTCTTCATCTGTGCCCACCAGGTCCTAATTTATTTTGTCTCTTCTTCCAGGTATTCCTATGTTTTCTGACTCTTCACTTTTCCTGCAGGTTCCAGTTTAGAACTTGTCTGAAGAACTTTCTCCTTTTCATTTCTATCAACACAGGCACTTGTATGTTCTCTTCCTCAACCCATGATTGTATATCAACTCTGACCATCTAATGCGAAGTAAACAACAGAAACATCTATTGATAAATACCTGCAGCTTTGATGTAATTGTCTGGGTGACTTGCCATGTTTTTGAGCCATAAAGCAATAGAGACTTCACATATTTATTAAACAACCTAACCTATCACATGCAAATATTGCAGAATTATCAAAAGTCCCATTTCCTGTTCAGTAGCTAACCTTGGATATGAGGTAGGATATATTGTGTCTCTAGATGATACATCAACCTCTGGCCATAATTCTTCACTAACTTACCATAAATAATTTTAAAAGTGGTAATTTGGTTGCTACTGGGTAATCTGGGATCCTTGTCAAGTACATGGAAAAGTTTCAAATAGCAATAAAACCAATCGTTTCACATCACAACTTCATGAATATTGCTGTAGAAAGCTGTAGTTGTGAATCTGCTGAATGTCATTATATTGCAACACTCAGAATAGTATGAGTCTTATAATGGAGATAAAGACAGTGGTGGAGGCACTGTCCTGGTCGATGTCAAAGGACTATTCTCATGCGTGCACAATTATCCATTTATCACTCAATGAACATGCTCCGCAAAGTTGAATGAAGAGTCAGACACCATCAATGGGTAGAGTTGTTGATACACTTTTTTACCAGAAAGATTACCGTTATATTCGCACCAGTACATGCGGGTGTTGAGGGTAATGAGCGAGCTGACACACTGGCAAGCATGGCCACAGTGTCAATAAGTAGATCGATCTGACATAGTTAATACATTAAAGGACCTGGACTGCTCAGAAGATTTTCAAAAATGTGAATCATGGTCACTCTCAAGACTGTGCTATATTGCTGTAAAGATCATCCATAAAGAGAAATGTAATAGATGTACAAAGAGACTGATAAATTAGCAATGAAACTGCCAACCGCTGAATTCTGATGGATTTATTGAAACGAAAGATTAAAAACCTGGATTCCGTTCAGTTTTAAATGATTGTCTATTGTCTGTCCCCAGGTGAACGATGGTTGATCGTATTCACATTTGCCATTAAGCATAGCGGTTGGAGCTTCAGCTGTTGTTCTAAGGCCATGTGTCATATTGGTTGCATTTAGTCCATGTCTGCTCAAGGCTATCTTGATGTTTTCTATCACCGTTTTCTTAGTCTACCTTTAGCCTTATGTCCGGATATATTTTGTTATATGCTCTTATTGGTATTTGTTCATTCTCATTGCCTTCAATAGTGAAACGGCGAAAACTAGCATGGTTGGACATGTATACAGGCACGATTCCTTGTCAAAAACAATACTGCAGGGAACTGTCGAAGGTAGAAGATGCAGAGGAGGTCAAATAAAGGCATGGACAGGGCAAGATATTTCCACACTCATCCGCATCGCTGAGGATAGAATTCGCTGGAGGACTCTGTGTGCTGAGGCATCCAATGTGGTACCCCTACAACCCTGAAGGGTTATGGTTTATTGATGATGATTCTCATAAGGTGACTAAACTATTTTACTTGCTGTCTTTCTATATGCTCAATACATGATATTATGCCAACTCTTTTCCTAATTTCTTCATATCTTATTTTATCTAGTTTATTAACTATTGCAGCTTTTCTCAGACACTTCATTTCACATGTAACGATTTTCCTCTGCTGCGAGGCTGTTAAGGACCACGTTTCAATAAATCAATCAGTTCAGTTTTGTCGCAGAGACCACACACATTTAACCTAGTGTTAAATGCAGTCAGCTTACAAGGCCTGTCACAGCAGGATGTTTTCATTGACCTAGTTCCTAGTTCCAGTCTATCAAGTACAAAGGCATTTTTTTGAAGAAAGTATGTGAAAAATCCAATTCTTATAGATGGCTTGCCCTATTTTACTAGTAGATTCACTGGGATTAATGGAATATTTTTCAATCTGGATATTGTATGACTACATTTTGCTGTTGATTGATTCCTTCAGGATATCAAAATCATACACTAAAGCAAGGTTTACCAATCTTTCTTCACAAGTGACTCTCTATTGGGACAATTTTTCTTGGGTTTTGCACCCATCTGGAGCATAAAAACAAAGGTATACACTTTCTTCATGACATTTCATATTTAATATCATTTACATAGTTACTTTTATGTGACTCTCCATCTTTATGGCTCCCTAATTCCACACTAATTTTCATGCTCTCACCCCACATCCAAAAATCACCGTGAGATATGGACACAATATGATGCACATTGAGAACTACTGCACTAAAGGATGGTTGTTCATTATTTTGTAATATTATAACTTCAAACGTTTATGTACTTAGAACAAATCTTGTCTTTCTTATAAACCTTCTATGTCAAGTCCTGCACATAAAAAATCTCATACATGTCAACTAGTTCGGATTTTCCGTATTGATAGGAATTTACAGAATTGTATACCTCATACACACGTATTGACATGTTATACGTAACTTTAATGTATAATATGGAACCAAACTAAAAAAGACAAAGAATTAAAAACATGAAACATAGTTTCAAAAATACAGGCTGGCCAAAATTGGATAGGTTCTAGACACCGTAGAATCAATGTTACACAGGCATTGTAAAAGCATCCAAAGTTGGATTTCTTACATGCACATTTACTGTGAAATTTACATCAGTTTTAACTGGATTGAAATTGTGATATCTAAGTCAAAAAGTAATTTTTAAAAACTCAAAAATATCAAGTAAAATTGGATCAACATTAATATGTACTCACTGCGCAAAACTGACGTCCAATAGGTAAATCTTGTAAAACGCAAGCTGTGTCATCCCTACTTGTTTTTTATTTATATGTGTTAGTGATCCTTGATAAAGGCCTTTCTGTCAAACGTCGATTTGTGTGTGTGCCTATGTGTGTTTCATACAATTAGCAAAACTTTATCACATCGTTTCAAGATCCACATTAAAAAGCTCTACACTCTGATCATGTTTAACACTCTAGTGCATTCTTTGACTCTATCACATTCAATTGTTCTTGTATTTCTGTATCTTTTGTTTTTCATATTCTTCATGTTATACATTTCTAACACTAGCATCTAAAATAACTGTTGTCCATGACAATCTTTTCCCAAACTGTATTAAATTTATTGCTACTAGACACACATGTGGTTGCATCTGTGGGTATCACCAATGGCCCACTAGACATACCACCCATGCAACAGAAAACCATAGTGGATGACATGCCGTTATATTGAGGTTATCTTCTTAGAGAAGCTTTATTGCACATCATCTATACAATTAAGCTTTTATTTTGTTGTTGAAATGTGTTTCTTGTTTACCTGAATATATATGTATGCACCCTGTGGTTGGGAGGGAGCCAGAGATATACTGTGCAGCACTGGGGAGGAGGAAGCTGACAGCACTGTTTTTTCCTATGGCTGAGACCCATCATAGAGGCACAGTGACTCAGGACGTGACAATCCTTTTGACTTGAACATTTGGTTGCATGCCTGGAGCAATAGAGAAGTTCGGCATAACCAGTAGTCAGTTGGTGCCGGGGAATGAGCACAGTGAACCCTATCTTGGCTACAGTGGCTAGGAGCAGTGCATAGGTTAAAACCTACCTTCCTGAAGGTTTGATAGTTATTATCTGGCTCTGTCCCGAGGTTGGCCGAAAATCCACAGACTTCCTAGCAATATAATGCCATTTAATGGCATTTGGTCAAAGGGCATGAGCCCATGGACCACCAACCATTGCTACTAGACCGATTTTACAAGTTACAAGTATAAACTTTACAAATGTATAGATCTATAGTACCAGTATGTTATTTTTTTATTTTTTTATGCATTATTACTACACAGTTTCTAATTGTGTTATGGACAACCTTATGTATTTCAAGTATTCATTATTAATTAGTTTTGAAGCGTTCCATAGACCTAACCATAATGTATTTAATGTATCTTCATTAGTGAGTACTTTTTTTGTGTTTAATAACAAATAGTCTGCATTTTTAAATTAACACTGTTTCTAATTAGATACTGTAATTAGGTAGTACAGTTATATTTATTTTGCAATGTGGAAAAAGTGTCATAACTGACATGAAAGCAAGTATTCGTAGGTGTTACTGTTACAATTACACCTACTTTTAGGCCAAGGCCTATACAATTTTGATAATGAATAGTGTAACCCTGCAATCTAATGTTGATTTTTTCCTTTATTTAAAAAAAATGGTTTACAATAATTACTTGTGTACTACATTTTGTAAAACATGTTATCTATATTATCAATATTAATTATCAATCGTGGATAACTAGAACTACACTAATTTTTATTTCAACATTAAATGTGTCAATTGCAGTAGTTATTTATTACTAAATGCATAATTTTATGTAACAATACAGATATATTGGAGCTATAATACATAATTTGTTCTTTAACAATTTGGCACCTATGAAAGAGCCGTACTCCCTTATTTCTTCATTAGTTGATATTTTTTATTTAGTTCTATCCCAAAACAAGGATCAACTCTTTTAGAGGAACGTGAAACTAAATTTAGGCAATTTTTCCCCTGCACATTATTTCCCTTATCTAATGAGTGAATAATTACCAATCAGTGTTTCGGGGTTGAGATATTTATTTTTGGAAGATTGAATGGATGGGCCTCTCAGAAGATGGTGCAGATTGAGAGGGCACTAGATCTTTCAGCGTGTAGTGTGAAAATCATCAAATCCAGCAGCAGTTCTTGTGACTGCAAAAGAATGTCTACATCTCTTACAAACTTATGATTACTGTAACCATTTTGTATCTAGGACACATTCCGCAGTAAATGCTGTGAAAAATTTGTATTTTATTAAAAAGTGTGTGAATTCTTAATTTGGTAAAGCATCATTTCTCTTGCATATAATTTTCTTTTTAATCGGCTGCAGTAATAAACAATAGTGCAAATGATCAGATCACAATGGCTGCAGTTCATTTTGCACACAAAAATAACAATAGATCTATAAATGAGGATCAATTAGCATTAGGCCTATATGTAAAAAAAAAACAACTCATAAAAAGTACAAATATTATTACAAATAATGCTATGACTGAGTTGAGTCTAAAATGTGAAAACAAAGAACAAATATAGCACAGCCAAACATGAAATTGATATGAAACAGACATTTGTGATATGTATTTAGTAATGAGGCCAATTAATACTATACAGACAAGTGAAAATTGAATTATACATGCTCTCTCTATAGTCTTAATTACTATATAAGACAAAATATAGAGAGAATTGCATTAAAATTTAAATCATGATTACTTTTGAGTGACACAAAAATGGAGGACGGTTTGAACATGGTCTAGGATACACAACTTGCAATTAAATACCTCTTTCTGTTTAATACAGAAGCTTATAATGTTTTGATTATTTTTTGATGTTTATTCCTACAACTTCATTGATACTATTAAACTGGGGAATAAGCCAGTAGTACACCTTGCCAGGTTAAATTTTCAGTCCCAGGTGGCTTATTTAAACCTCATCCCCATGGCAAGATTTTACTGATGAATAAATTTAGGTAGGAAGCATGAGGATGTGGTTGGTCAAGTACGGAAAACCTGTTTACTTAAGTTGCAAAGTGATTCGGTGCTGTTAGAACGGACCCGGTTCAATTCCCGTCAAGTGAAGAATTTATTTCTTACTTGATGGGGATTTAAAATATAACAATATCAGAAGTTTGTTTCTGTGTGGTCCATGACTAGACACTGTAATTGGTGTCCAGCAATGCCACTAAAAATAGTTTGTGTGTGGTCTGTTGTGCATTCATCTTGCATGTTTAAATCTTTCATATCTTCAGACCTGCCACATGAATGGAGGTCATATTATATTTAGATAATAGGTCATAATACATCTTCAGACTTGTGACAAGAATGAAGGTCATTTTCAGATCTTTGGTCATATGTCTTAAACCTGTCACAAGAATGTATGCCATTATTTAGATCTTTGGTCATATTTCTTAAACCTGTCACAAGAGTGTATGTCATTATTTAGGTCTTTGGTCATATTTCTTAAACCTGTCACAAGAGTGTATGTCATTATTTAGGTCTTTTGTCATAATATGTCTTAAACCTGTCACAAGAATGTATTAGACTTACATAAAACACAGGTTTATATTTCGTCTCAATGGGACACGACAGACTATATCTAAAACTAGTGGGTAATGATGAGCACACAAGAAATCATAAAAATTACAATACACAAATCACATTCAACGTTTCAACCAAAAGGTCTTTATCAAGACACAAACAAGACATTAAAAGACGACGAATAGAAAAATTATCACAACGTCCAACGGAAATGATATGCCGGAAGGTCAGAAAGTAATTTTTCTATTCGTCGTCTTTTAATGTTTTGTTTGTGTCTTGATAAAGACCTTTTGGCTGAAACGTTTAATGTGATTTGTGTATTGTAATTTTTATGATTTCTTGTGTGCTCATCATTGCCCATCATTACCCACTAGTTTTAGATATAGTCTGTCGTGTCCCATTGAGACGAAATATAAACCTGTGTTTTACGTAAGTCTAATTGTTGTTACGCTTCACGCAGTTACCTTGTATTGATTGTCACAAGAATGTATGCCATTATTTAGATCTTTGGTCATATGTCTTAAACCTGTCACAAGAATGTATGCCATTTAGATCTTTGGTCATAATATGTCTAACCCTATCACAAGAATGTATGCCATTATTTAGATATTTGGTCATAATATGTCTTAACCCTGTCACAAGAATGTATGTCTTTATTTAGGTCTTTGGTCATAATATGTCTTAAGCCTATCACAAGAATGTATGCCATTATTTAGATATTTGGTCATAATATGTCTTAACCCTGTCACAAGAATGTATGTCTTTATTTAGGTCTTTGGTCATAATATGTCTTAAACCTATCACAAGAATGTATGCCATTATTTAGATATTTGGTCATAATATGTCTTAAACCTATCACAAGAATGTATGCCATTATTTAGATATTTGGTCATAATATGTCTTAACCCTGTCACAAGAATGTATGTCTTTATTTAGGTCTTTGGTCATAATATGTCTTAAACCTATCACAAGAATGTATGCCATTATTTAGATATTTGGTCATAATATGTCTTAACCCTGTCACACGAATGTATGTCCTTATTTAGGTCTTTGGTCATATGTCTTAAACCTATCACAAGAATGTATGCCATTATTTAGGTAGTTGGTCATAATATGTCTTAACCCTGTCACACGAATGTATGTCCTTATTTAGGTCTTTGGTCCTATGTCTTAAACCTGTCACAAGAATGTATGTCATTATTTAGATCTTTAGTCATAATATGACTTAACTCTTTATATCCACCGAGCCGCTAATATCTACATTTTGGAGACCCACTATGCCGAAAAGCCGCTCAAATCTACATTTTAATATGAATTTACTATCGTGTTCGGCATAGCAGGAAAACCGCACGGAGACAAAGAGTTAAACCTGTCACAAGAATGAACATTGTGTTTAGATCAGGATTGGGTAATATTTTATTATCTGTGGATCAAAAGCAGGAATGCTTGTCTGTTTACATCACCATTACTAACACTCATAAGCCTGAGGACAGAACAAACTCTATAAGTAGGTGTTTCCGAAAGAGAGAGAATATGTTGTGTCGCAAATATTGTTTTTTACCCTGATTTCTGAAGATATAAAATATTATTTTCAATTTTCCTAGGAGGCTACATTTCTCCTTAAAAAAAGTTACCAATTAAGAGAAATAGCTTTTGTTACCTCATATTCTTATCAAAGATGTAGATGACATTATAACATCAGACAGATAACCAAAACAATACCAGTATTGGAACACATCAAAAGATAACAGATCAAGTGGTTTTCACACGCTTCCAGACTACCGACAGATAGCATGCCACATAGACATAATGGTTATAAAGCAAGAGGCAGACCATGTAAAAGATGGATCACAGAAATCAAAGAAGCCACAGGAACAAGCTTACAAACAGCGCACAAGAAGGCCATCTCCAGAGAACTCTTCAAAAGATGGATGGATGGATGGATGGAGGGATGGATGGATGGATAGATAGATAGATAGATAGATAGATAGATAGATAGATAGATAGATAGATAGATAGATAGATAGATAGATAGATGAAGATAGACAATGTTGATCCAAGTCTCAGATGGTTCTCAATACATATTTAACTCACATGATTCAAGATTTGAAAGGAATATGGAGCACCAATTAAATTACAATTTATATTTTTGTGTGGTGATCAAAGATACAAATAACATATGATATAATAAAACTCTTTTTATTTTCAATGTGTGGATGCTGAATATATAAATTCATGTTTTGTTTCTTAAGAGTGTTATCATTGTCTATGTGTGTATTTTTTCTTCTGCTATTTCTTCTGATATTTTTAGTTCATTAAACTCTTGATAGTTATCAAGATGTAGTCCTGAAAACGGAATGCATCATGATTTACAGCTTGGTTACAATGGCTTGTGAATTGATATTTTGTGAGTTCAGGGGCCAGTGCAGTGCATATAGTAATTTTAAAGCAGCCTGGTGAGTCAGTTAAAATGGCTTGAAAGGCAAGATTTGGCTTGCTGATTTTATTTAGCCCATCCTTTGTTTAGTTCTTTTCAGGCCTATCACAAGAATATGGTTAATCACACGGATACAAAGGCTACTTCTGAACTGCAATTTTCTGTCATATTACATCTGCAGAACTGTCACAAGAACTAAGGTCACATCCCTGAACCAGCTGTTCAATGATTTCTGTTCTTGGAACTGTATCGCTTGTCAAGCTGACATATGAACCAAATCTATTTTAAGATATCTTGTTTCTTGGTCTTCTTTATTTCAGTTCTCTGAAATTGACAACGAAGCTCTTTTTTTTCCAATGTGTAATGGGTCTGCCTCTAGCTCTTTTTGATACTCAGAAGACACTAACACTCAAACAACTCAAAGCTTTGTGAAGAAACTTTCTACTCAGAAGACACTAACTCTAAAAAAACTCACAGCCTTGAGAAGAAACTTTCTACTCAGAAGACACTAACACTCAAACAACTCAAAGCTTTGTGAAGAAACTTTCTACTCAGAAGACACTAACTCTCAAACAACTCAAAGCTTTCTACTCAGAAGTATGTGTGCACATGTAGAAGGCATGTTTGATGATTTAGTGACATTCAATCAGTCAAATCCTATTATAATAACAACTTGGTCTGGACCGATGAAATATAACAGAAATTTGCTGTATACAGTACAAACAATAAAGAACAAAAATAATTGGCACTTTAAAAGTATGGCTAAATAGGACTGTTATAAATGTATCAGCTAGAGAGGGATTTTATTGTACCTATGTTAGCCACTATTTATCATACATAACCATATGACTTCTTGATTTTAATACAGATAATAAGCTATCTCAGTGGAGTGCACGGCTGTGTGGTTAGAATGCTGTTCTCAGACCTTTGAGGTCTCGGGTTCAATTCATGGTTGGGATCAGATTTTTTTCTTTCAGGGGTACAATCAAAATCCTTCCTGTACATGTTGTGGGATCTGCAAAGTGGCATTTATTTTCACAGCCCATAAAAAGTTTCCTTCACAGGAAAACATGCAGCATTGAATGTTTTTGTAAATTATTTGTTGAACAATACATATGCTTGTAATAGAGATACTTCAGAAAGGGTTTCCAAATCTGCGGGAAGGGAGCGCAATCCCCATACTTGGGGTAATTTCAAGGGTACAGAGTGATATAGGAATTTAATGCATAAATTATAGTATATTATACTAATTATAGTATGATTGCTTTTCAGTTAAAAATATAAACGTTTCAAAAAATATATTTCTGAAATTGATAGCATATCCTTTTGTAGCCACCAAACTTGGCATTCTTTTTACTGTAGTGATTTTCCTGGCAATATAAATATGTTCAGTGGTTTGTCATTGCTTTCTGGACGTTAAAATGCATAATTGCCTGCGGTGGGATTTTAAAGAAAAAGCAAAATAAATAACTATTGTTTCAAACACAAATCTACTCTTAATTTTACTATGTTCTTATGAAAATCATGTACTGACCTGACAAAAAAGAGCAAAATGTTTTGCCAACACCACTGCATATGCACAGTTTAATCTGTAGTTATCCATAATTATATGTTAAGTTATATTCTACACTAAAAAGTGAAAGTATTCTACACTAAAAAGTGAAAGTGGTATTTTGTTAATTTGTGTTGTTTATAATTTTGTGTTGTTTATAATTTTGTGTTGTTTATAACTTTGTGTTGTTTATAATTTTGTGTTGTTTATAATTTTGTGTTGTTTATAATTTTGTGTTGTTTATAATTTTGTGTTGTTTATAATTTTGTGTTGTTTATAATTTTGTGCATTTCCATGTTATTCCCTATCACAAACAAATTGAGTGTTTTTGTTAAATCGGGGTCTAAGAGTGCGGCCTTTGTAAAATGTCTACAGGACATCAGTGGAGAAAAGTTTGGGAATCACTGTTTTAGAATATTAAAAAATTGATAAAATAAAGATACACTGACTAGGTAATATAAACAGATATGTGAGGTAGACTGTTTGAAGAAAACACATTTTAAAATAAACAATTGAAAAGCTTATAAATACAGCAGCACCAAAAAACAACATAATTGTCACATTTGCCATCAAAATAAAATGTAAACTCAAAATTTAACTACCAGCAAAACATGAAAAGCTATCAACAGAAATTATTTAGAACATAAAATATACAACAATATGCATGCCTAGATTCTTTTAAAAATGTAAATTTGAAATACAGAAACAAACAGGTCTTTTTTTTAAATAGAAAAAATAAATAGAACAGAACTATAAATACAATTTTTATAAAGTTGCAGTAGATTTATTTGTAGAAACAAAAAGACTGCATCACAATATAGGATAATGTATGCTTCAGATTCAATAAGAAATAAAAATCCCAAATGTACATACTAAACATACGTTTAAATAGCAAGTCAAAAGACCTTGTTCCAAGTTTATTGCAGAATGTACACTTGAAGTTGACATGGCAGTGCATAATTCTAACAGCTGTCTAGAATGTAATATGATGGTGACCAAGTGTGTACAGAAAGACGTGCGGCTAACAAACAACAAGGTTGGAAGATGGGGATCGTTCGTGGACTACGCTAGGGGCTGTTGGCCTCGTGCGGACTCACACTGCTCGATGCCAATTTGTAACGACGGCGCCTGGAGACATAAAAACACCAGCCTGAATGATGAATGTTACTTAGTACAGAAAATTATGAATGGAAGCTGCAAACTGCATAGTTTCAGTGATGAAATTATGATAAATTGTATGTACTTATAAGAAATTTCTTGCTATCTGCAAGAGCTGTTATTAAAAAAAAACGAATCTACACATAAATCATGTATCATTTCAGCAATTTCTCAATAATGATTCTTAGACTGCTATGTTTTCTTCTAGATATGAAATAAAACCATCAAGACCGGCATGGTGCTAGTATTTTCTCACGATACATGATAGCAAAAACAATCACAACAAACTACTGAAAAATGTGTGATATTTGAGTGATGAAAATAGTAACACAAAAGAATAGCATCACAGCAAGAAGACACATCATGGTTTATCAAACCAATAGATCTAATTTCATAATCATTAAGTACCATCTCCGCAATGAAGATTGGCTGCAATGGATCTCTAATAATCTGTCGCTTGTCTTGGTGGTGCACTCTACTAGACTGCAACCTGTCCATCTCGTAATGTTTATCTCCCATTTATATCTCTGTCTAACTCTTGTTCGCCTCCCATTGACTTTACCTACCCTCAAGTAAGGTCTTCAACACGGTGTCATGTCTTTTAATATGTCCAAAATTCTTTATTTGTTCGATCTTTATTTTAAAAGTTGTTTTTTTCATGCAAAGTTCCGTTAAAACAACTTTGTTCATTTTCTTCTCTTTCCACAAAGTTCTCCCTAGCCTTCTCATATCCACTTCTCAAAGGCATCAATTCTGTCTTCTAGCTGTTTATTCATTGTCCATATTTCTGAACTATATATTATTATAGAATAGATGTAGAATTTTATAATTCTCATTTTCAGCTTGTTTGTAATTTGTTGAGATGTCAATAATTTCCTCATATCATTGAAAGTAATTTTAGCCATTCATATTCTCCTTTTAACTTCTGTTTTATATCTACCATCATTGGTAATTATGTGTCCAAGATATTGGTAATGTTCTACTTATTGTAGTATCTCTCCATGTGATAGCAGGCCTCAATGTGTTTTTATGTTTAGCGCCTTGTTCTTCTGCAATTTTGCTTATTATCATGGCTTTGTTTTTTGAATGTGTACATCTAGTCCATATTCTTTACTCGATTCATTGGCTTGATCTATTAGGCTTTGTAGTCCCTGTTCACTTTCTACTAAAATAACAATGTCATCTGCACATTGCCGGTTATTTATTATTTTCCCACTGATCTTGAGTTCTGGCATTCCTCCTATATGTAAGATATTCATTCTCTGTGTAGATATTAAATAGGCTGGGTGATAAAATACATCCTTGTCTTATCCCTCTTTTTATTTCTATGTATGGTCAGTAGCTGTATTCACACCTTACTGACGCAGTCTGTTCCTAATATATATTTCTAATCAGTCTGAATTCTTTGTCTTTTCCATCAACGTCTATTTCTTGAAGACATTCTATTAATTATTCATGATGGACAAATATCTTGCTGTAGTCTATGCAGCAAATATAGATACTTTTTTGAATTCTATATATTTATCCATCAATAGTCGGATACTAAGTATAGCTTCTTTGGTTATTTTGTTTTTCCCAAAACCGAATTGACCTACACCAACTTCAATGTCTATCTTGTTTCTAATTCTTTCATGTATTATCTTGAATAGTACTTTGGTTATGTGGCTCATCAAACTTACTGTTCTGTATTCTGTACAATCTACAAGCCCTGAGCTACTTAAGTAGTGGCATGAATTCTGATGATTTTAGGTATGTAGATATGTGATTTGTTTCATATATGTCATTGCAAAGTTCTGTGATCTTTAGATCTATTCTAAATAACTAGCAGACATGTCATGGCTTATGAGACCAAGAGATCTATTCCAAATAACTAGAAGACGTCATAGTTTATGGATCCTTAAGGTCAGCTTGAAAATAAATGCCACACCATTCAAATAAAATACAGCTCAGGAACAAGGAAAAAAATAGCCTTGGCACAAACATCAATACAAAGAAATGATCACCAATGCAGACAAAGAAAATGATTACCAATGTCGCCCATGTGTTGCAAGGACATAAAAGGGGAGAAAAGAATAGTGACCCTATTACTGCCAAGCAAATCATAAGAGGTGACTAAGGAAGTTTGAGAAGTGGGGGTGGAGCTGGCTATCCTACCCCAAAAGAATTCAAAGTCACCCATAGCCAAGCTAAAATCAGATGTGTCAGCAGGCCGAATGGCACAGATATCTCAGCTAAACTGTAAACCATAATGTGATGCAATCCATTTTCTAGACTACATTCTGATAATCTGCAGGAGTGTGACAATAAACACAGGAGAAGCAAAAGATCACATATACAGACAAAGAAAATGATCCCTAATACAAAGAACCCCATCGAGACCAACTCCTTGAAGTGGAGATGAGGCTTAGTCCAGCCAACAGAGGCTGGACCACAGTTCTGCCGAAGCAATCATTGGTGCTGAAGTTGGCGATACCAGGCAGAGGTGTGCACTAGCAACCATGGTATCATGCAACATGGCTAGATAACATGTCTTCATACAAAAAGTGTAGGCACGTTAAACTGCAAACAAGAAGAAGACAAAGAAAATGATCACCAATACAGACAAAGAAAATGATCACCAATACAGACAAAGAAAATGATCACCAATACAGACAAAGAAAATGATCACCAATACAGACAAAGGAAATGATCACCAATACAGACAATATTGAACACCAAGAATTTGTTGCCATTACCAATTATAATTTTATTAGGATACTATAGAATAATAGTAGTACAAATCACCAAAACTCAACAAAAAGGGGATGAATATATGAGAAATGGTAAGCAGTATTTGAGACAGGAAAGTTGTGGACAGCCATGATTCAATATATTAAGTCTGTCTGATATACATGACACCACTATCCAGAAGTAGATCAATGCATTCACTCAGTAAGTTCTTCAGGTAACAGGCCTAGTACTGTACTGGCTGTAGGTTAAAGTTTAACTAGCAGTAGAGGATGTTGGCAAAATGAA
This sequence comes from Meghimatium bilineatum, assembly GCA_034231615.1. Lineage (NCBI taxonomy): Eukaryota > Metazoa > Mollusca > Gastropoda > Stylommatophora > Philomycidae > Meghimatium > Meghimatium bilineatum. Next base: position 36,693,113 of record CM067313.1, read on the forward strand.
ATACTATCTACTGACCATACTCCAAGCTAGTTGTTCATGTTGTCTAGGTGCCAGTTTATAAACATGTACAACATCAAAAGCAAGTGTGATAAAACAAGTACAAACCATGGAACTTACAAGCTAAAGCAATGACCAGTTTAACACAAAAAAGTCAAGAAAAACTGAAATCAATGCTGCCACATTGGAGTGCAGTTTAGCTGTGTGTATTTCACTTCGCAAAATACCACATGGATTTATACAATATAAATAAATAAACAAAGGGGAATAAGCTGGGTAAAAGCTACCTGAAAAGCTAAGTAAGGGTAATAATTTCTCACTGGGTAATATTTTAATTTATATACAAATTTAAATTATAGCATATAAATTTTACTGTTCACAAAAAAAAAAAAAAAAAAGATATGCAACATTATTGCAGTGCTAATAGATACCAACTTTCAAATTTGTGGTCAATTTTATTTTACGGAATTAATATTTCAACCTTGACATGAAACTTTCACACTTTAACAAGGAAATTATATTCATTAAATTTGATTTGGACTTTTATCCTTTGTGACTGAGGCCTCTGTTTCACTAAGGTGTATGGTCTCCTCTGGCCTCTATCAGAGAACGACAACTCCATGACATTGATCCGATTAGCCGTTGACCTGTTGTTATAGGATGCCTACCAACTCTTCCCAAAGTGCAAGAGACAACTGTCAGAAAAGCGTTGGAGCCACATCTTGCTGGCAGAGTCGCTTTTTGAGTTCATCCCATTAATGTTCTATGGGGGTTCATGTCTGATGACATGGCTGGCCACAGAATGGTCTGGATGCTGTATTCAGCGAGTAACTGGGTGGTGAGTTGTGTCACATGAGGTCGATCGTTATTCTGCTTAGAAAATGACCCTTGTGCAGTCAAAATTGGAAAGACTCGAGGACGAACAATTTCAACGATGCAGTGATTGGCATTCAAGCGTCCTTCAATTTGCACCAGATCAATTCTTCCCATGAAGTTGATTATCCCCCCCCCTCCCAATCATCAGTAATTCTCCACCACCATGTGGAGAATCCTCATCATCGCTGTTCTGGGATCCAGGAATCTGGAATAAACTTTTCTCTGTCTATCATGTCAATGGATCACAAAAAAATTATTAATCACTAAACAACACCAGTTTTCCCAATGGCCCAGTCATTATATACACAGATGGCTCCTTTAACAGAAACACAAATAAAAGTGGTTAGGGTTTCGTTGCCTACAGAAATGGCATAAAGTTGGTTGAGAAATCTTCAGCATATGATGTCACATCGAGCATGAGGATGCAGATAAAGGAGTTACAGTAGCACTTAATTGGTTGATAACTGATACATCAATACACTCAGTAATACAGACTCTCAAAGAATGCTTCGCAAGATAGAAAAGTACATGTTGAGAAAAGAATGGTGGGACTTATTGAACAACTCAATTGTCCAAATCTTCTTTTTTTGGCCACTTCATGAGACAGGCAGGTTTAGAGAACATAATCACAACAAGATTGAAGGCACCAGAGACAGAGGGCGACAACGTGAGAAAATATTAGACAGTTTGACAACCTGGCACAGCAAAGAAACAACGACTTTGATACATAATACTGTGGGCAGAGAGCTGTGGAGAGCCATGACCGCCTACGCCACCTGGCATGGCACCTGATGATGATGATTACATGGATATACTGCCCTGGTCATGCTAGCATCAGAGGAAACGAGAGAGCTGACTTATTAGCAGGCAATGTGGCAATAGACAGCACAATGCTGAGAAGAGATAAAGCAGACTTAATCAAGGCAATAATAAATTCATTTCAAGATGAAGATGATGTCAATGAGACTGAGAATGTCAGAAATGGGAGTATCTAGTGGGGAAGGAAGAAAAAATAATTTTTTTGGAATGTCCTGAAGATCACACAATCAACAACCGACCGGGACTCTGTGTCTACATACACTGGGATGGCTGCTGGAACGGAGGACAAAGCACTTATGGGAATGCCCCATGTGCTGTGAAGCCAGTTTCAAATCAAGAATCCCAATGATTCATTGACAATGCTGGTTCGCCCGCTGCAGTCAGTTCTGGTGATGCCGGTCCATAAAAACAGGACCTCTGTAGAATATTCTACCCCAAAGATCAGCGTTGCGCTGCTCAGCGTTGTGCTGCCAGTCTGACCGTTTGATCTGCTGGCATTGAGTGGACTGTGGAAGATGCAGATGCAAATCGATTCCTGAGGTGACGCAGTTGTATGAAGCAGTCTTCTGCAGAAGTTGTGACTCTGGGTCTTCCACTGCGAAGCCGGTCTGCCTCTGGGCCAGTTTGTTGAAATCGCCTTCAAGGGCGACTAATTGTGTTTCTAACCACATTAAATTGTCTAGTCATTACACTTTGTGACTGTCCTGTCTGTAAGTGAGCAATGATGATGTATTGTTGTTCTGTAGTGAGATGAGCCATACTTGTGCATTGAATTTTCAACTGAATTTATTTGAGGATTGTAAACCTTTTATAGGCATTTAATAATATGATCAGAGAGTTTTGTGTTCAGTAAGTTTCACAGGATTCTCATGAACCTGTATCATGAACATTACTGTCAAAAAATGTTGTTTTGACTTCTTTCATTGACCTCACGAACCATTTAGTGAGTTGAGCAAAATACTTCCCAGCAAGCAATTTCAATAATGACCTGTTAGGCTCATCTTTTGGCCACATAAAACCTGAAAAAAAAGCTCAATCTGATCCACCACCACTAAAGGGTTGTCCAACTCTGATTTAAAGACACCTGTGTGACTGAAGAGTTTGTCATATGATGAATCACAGTAACTGTCAAAAGTTTTTCCAAGTCTCTTTGAATAATACTGACTGCTAAGCATCAGTTGACCTTTGGCCACAGCTTTCCAGCCACTGGGGCTATGACAAAGTCTTTCATTGAAATCTAAAATACATCTTTGTGTTTATGCATTTCTTTAAATGCCTGGGCAACTAGTATGAGGAGTATGCTGTAATCATTTTGCACAAACGCCCTGTTGACCATATTGAATTCATCGCTGTTCACTCATATGATTAAATTGATCTCACCTACAAAGGTGACAACCTGTCACATCAAATTGAGAACTTTTGGTTCGTCACATCAAAATACAGGTTTTTTTCCTTCACATAGCTCGAGGAGTGTCACATCTTCACTCTACTGCTTTTATGTATACTGTCTTACTCCAAATCAAAGATGAAGTCTGTACATTTGAGATGAGCAAGGTGAATCTACACATCCACATTCCATTGACTGAAAGCCAGTTGTTTCTAGGGTAATTATGGGTGTAGATGTCATAGTCATAATACAAGTAGCCGATTCTGGATTTATTTTCTTATGTAGAATTGTGTTTTAGATGCCGTGGTCTAGGCTTTGATGCCATACTCTAGAACTAGCCTAACTCTTCCTGTGTTTAGTCTTATCAAGATGTTGCTGTTCGCTCCCCAGTTTGTAACTGCTATCTTTTTCATTATGCCCATTCTATTGCTATTTTTTTCTGTTTGTTTTGTCCATGTCATTCTACAGTCCAGAGTAATTCCGTGGTATATTGGCTCTGCTCTAGTGGGAGTAGGTGATTGTTTATTTCTAGTGTTGTTGTCTGTACCTTGTTGGAGAGGCTAAATATTGTGTGTGGTTTTATTCTCGTTAATGGTCAGCAACCATTTCTTTGTCCAGTTTTCTTATTTGTTCAGTGCACCTTGCATTATGGTGTTTGAAACTGCCATTGATTTCCCTCTTGTGCACAAAGCCAGGTAGATAATCATTTGATAGGAGCAGACTGACGTACATCAAGATGATCTCTGACTGTAATATCTATCAGACTATTGGTGATTGCAATATCTATCAGACTATTGGTGATTGCAATATCTATCAGACTATTGGTAATTGCAAAATCTATCAGACTATTGTTATGTTATGTTATGTTCCTCCAGGGCCATAGGCGGCGCATAGGGCAGAAACCATAGCTTTCCATTTCTGTCTTTGTGTTGCCAGGTCTTTCAATTGTTGCGTGTTGTTTAGGTTCATTGACATGCCTTCTCTATTAATGGTTCTTCGTAGAGTTTCTCTAGGTCTCCCTCTTCTTCTTACTCCAGGTGGCACTCAATATAGTGATTGCTGGGGAATTCTTAGGCTGTTCATTCTGAGAACATGGCCGATGTAAGTCCAACGCCTTTGTCTAATGAAGGAAGATATATAGGTTTGTTTGCTTTCCTCTCTTATAGTAGTGTTAGATTTAAAGTCACTCCACTTAACGTTCAGAATCGTACGTAGGCATTTGTTTTCAAAGGAGTCGATTAGACTATTGATTAATAGTCGATTAAACCAATCAGACTATTGGTGATTGCAATATCTATCAGACTATTGGTGATTGCAATATCTATCAGACTATTGGTAATTGCAAGTTTCCAGAATTATTTTAAAAAAAAAATATTTTAAACAGTTTTATTTTGTTAGCAATGATGACTTGGTGTCTGCATATGATATTGAAATTGTTTCATACTAAGAGATCATGATGGCTGGTGATAGGATTGTCTGAACTGTGACCTCCACAACTTGTATATAGTCATAAACTGATTTAACCAAGACTCATTATCCATGGTTGAAAAGATGTGCAGCATCACAAAGAGACATTAAACCCCTGCCCACCACTACCATCTTCTACACTCGTTCTCAAATTCTGTTTGTAGTAAAAAGAACGGAATATTTTGTGTCATAGTTTACAGTGTGACTGTGATATCTATGCCTGTCAGCCTAACACATCCAATGTCAGTATAGCTTTTGTGTCACTTTTATTTATGTGATCGAACAAACACACTCATCCCACACCGTAGCAGCCTATTACAACATGCATAGCAATGTTGCTATTCTTTTCTCCACTTTTGAGCCCACAATGGGATGTAATACTGCAAATGTCACTGTGACATGACACTAAAAATATCACTATGATACTGAATGACTGGGATCCCACCGAAGATGGATGTGTCGGGCCATTGGCGCAAATTTAACGGTGAAACAACGCATTTCCATTCTCTAGACTACATCCTGCTGGAAATCTAGTAGGACCACAGTCCTGCTACATGGGAGATCCAGTGGGAGTTTGGGAATGAACGCTGAAGAAGAAGAATGGCTGGGATATGATACTGCCAATATCATTGTGATATTATACTGTTAATATAAATTTTCTAAATGCATTCATGATTACAGAAAGACAAGTATTATAAAATAAAACATTGAATTGCTTCCAGAATGATCATAAAATGATTTCTTACCTAGCAGTAACCACTGCATTTTTTGGAGCATGACCAGGTGGAGGTTTTGGAATAGGACCTCCATCTGAATCAGGTATGACAGATCTTGAATCAAAATATCCTCGGGGTGACGCTGACTGGCCTGGTCTGGAAAAGCTACGTACATGTTGAGCACCTAATGGTTCAGATTCTCGCAATTTACTGGAAGAGTGTCTGGCAGTTTGGTTGCGCCGAGGGCTTTGTTCCCTCGATACAGCAGGATTAATGTCATCTTTTGTAGCTATCATAAACCTTCCATCACTGCTGCTTTCTGCCGGTACTGCTGACGCATCTGTGTTAAACCGGTTGTCTACATTCACATTACGATCATTAGCTACTAAGTTTTTATCTTTTAGAATAGACTTTGGTTTCGATAGGGACTGTGTCCCATCTCTAGTATTTGAAGAATATATACATACAGCTGGCTTGCTTCCTTCATTATGACCAAAGGCAGCAACATCTACACTTTTCTCCCTCTTACTAGATGTATGAATAGGAGGCTTGCCCAAGGTTAGAGATTTCCTATATCTCTTATCATCTCCCTGTTCTCTATTTTTGAAAACAAATTTGGATGGACTTCCAGCACTGCTACTATGTCTCATGGGAGAGCCTATTCTGTTATCTATATCTTTGGCAAGCTTTTCTGGCATTTTTCTAGGACTAGAATGAAAAGTTTTTTCTTGAGGCTGTGAATGATGATGGTGGTGACTCTGATGAGGTTGATCTGCATGACGGCTCAGGTTTTCTAAAATTCCTTCTGAGCCTTCCTCTGCCCGGCTCCCACTAGAATGCATGAGCTTGATGAGATCTGTACTGTCATCTTCAAATACAAGAGAAGTTCTCATGGTATCGACACCATCCCTCTCATCCAGCAAAATTAAAGAATTTCTAGCCATACTCTCAAGCTGGTGATCATCTTCATCAGCCAGTGTGTTCATTACAGCACGTCTTCTAGCTCTGGAAGACTTCCGTCCTTTGTCACCTCCACCATCATCTCCACTGTCCTCATCATCACTTCCTTCATCACTGGAGCCACAAGCTCCCCACTGACTTGCCATTGTGAAAGGGGCAGCACGTGTAGCATTATCTTCCGCAGCTTCATCACATTGTGTATGTGTCTTGTCATCAGTTTGCATGAGAGCAAAGGTGATGGCAGCACGACTGGCAAGATCAGGATGGCTTTCCAGACGCATATTCTCATTCTCATTGCTAGGCTCACCAGCATCTAAACTGCCTGCATAACCCTGGTTCATGTTTCCTGAATTTCCAGCCTTCTCACCACCTACATACTCTACACCCCCACTTTCATAACTTTCATGCTGTTTGTTTAATCTCCCTCTATTTCCCGCTGAGCCCCCAGATGGGTTGACATTGCTTAGCTGGTCATAACCTCCTGAGGGGCCAGGAGGAGGCAAGCGATCACCTGGTGAAGCAGCAACATCCTTGTCTGCATATTTTGAAGAATTAACTTGTTGGCCTCCACCTATATCCACATTAGCAACAGACAAAGCCTTTCCAATGCCCAAACCTTGCTGTTTTCCTAAGTGAGAGTTGATAGCGCCACTTCTGTTCCCAACATCTTTCGAAGAGACTGCATCTGTATTTACACCTTTCCTGTAATCACTTTTCTTGAGACCTTTACCTCGTTCAGCATCTTTACTTTTCTCTTTCGTTTTTGTATCTTGCTCATATTTAGCCGGGGGAGTGTCTGCATCTGGCCGTGACAGGACCACCACACCTTCCTCTACATATCGATTATCCACTTCATTAAGGGGAATTAACTCTGCTTTCTTGAGTTGCTCCTCTCCCTCCACATAGCTCAGATTTTCATCTAACACTTCTGTAGCACCATGACCCGGTGTATTAGGGCCTATATTAACAGCACTGAAAATAAACAAAACCAATCAATCATTCAATATATATTTCTACATGTAATATCAGCTGTCATTCTAAATGAAACTGCTCTCAAGATAGCTTAATTTTTGTTTGTTTGAGAACCCCAGGAATTGCAAGCGATTAGCTCTTACTTCCTATGTGCGGTGGGGTGGTTTTTCTGAGTTTTCTTTCATACCCAGGAGACTTCAGCTTTCGGCTTAGTGCAATGCCTATTGAAGGAGGCGTGGAGAGTGATGTCTATAATTCTATAGATGACATGCTACAAAGCTTTCACAACAGTCTCAATTTAACAGTATGTCATCTACTAAGGTTTTCTGTTGCATGGGTGGTTTGTCTAGTGGGCCATTGGTGAGATCCACAGATGCAACTGCATATGTCTCTTGATTCTTGATTAGAAACTGGCCTCAGCACGTGCGGCATTCCCATAAGTGCTCCGCCCTGTTCCAGAGCCATTCGACTTGATGGTGAATCGAGTTTAATGCCACTGAAACAGACGTCGACATCAGGGCACAACTCTGGCTCTTGCAACAGGTTTCTCTGTTGTTCCAACCACCCACGCCTCGCCCATAATTAGTTCAAGCACAATGTCGGCCTGTCTGAACAACATGGTAACTGTTATAAAAGGTTTCGACTACGGGATTCTATAGATGATGTGCCATGAAGCTTCTATAAGAAGATAATCTCAATATAAAGGCATGTCATCTACTAAGGTTTTCTGTTGCATGGGTGGTTTATCTAGTGAGCCATTTGTGAGACCCACAGACTCAACCGCATGCGCAATACAGATGCAACTGCCTGTGTCTCAAGATAGCTAATAATAAACTGACAATTAGTAGATCTCAAATTTTTTTTAAATGTATTCTGACAATATGTAAGTTCTAATTTACTGATGATCTCCCTTATGCCCTCTTATGTATTATGCTCTTTTATACTTTCTTACTGGTGTGTTGTGGGTCCTACAGCAATAAACTGCCAGACTTGAAGGAAGCCATATGAGAAGTGAGCATCCAAAGAAGGGTAGAACTACAGTGGATAACATCCCACTGTGGCATACACGAAAATGCAGAGATAGATAGGCAGGCAAAAGATCTAGTAAATCAAAAACAAAAGACCAAGAAAATATCTACCAAGAAAAGTGGACCTTCATCACAGCTATCAGGAAAGTGGACCACCCAAAAGATAACTATCACTATCCTGACAGAGCTGAGCAGGTTATTATCTTCTGCATCGGGACAAGACACAACAGACTAAATAATCACGTAAATAGACTAAGACTGTTCCATCACCTGTCTGCCCATGTGGGCAAGTAGCACAGACAGAGAAACATATCATGCAAGACTGTATTACACTAAACCAGTGAAGGGAAAAACACTGGTCCACAGAGATGGATATCCACAGAAAGCTGTATGGAAGCACTGAAGAGCTTTCAAATACAGCAGCATTCATTAAGAAAACCAGACTTGATGTGTAGACATGTCAAACTGAGAACAAGAAGAAGAAGAAGACATCTAATGCCGTTCCAAATTCAGATTACGTCCCATCTCCACATCACACATATAAATTGTCTTCTGGCTTCATTGTTGTTCCATTCTGTTTGTTTGTCTCTATCTTGATAAAGACCTTTTGTCAAAAAATTGATTCTGTGTATTTTAGTTCAATGTAAAATTGCTATTTAACATATTATATAGTCTACAGTAAAATCCTGTTATAACAACTTGGTCTGACAAAATATATAAGTAATAACATAAATTTTCTATATACACTTCACTTACTATCTGCTGAATGATCCTGAACACCAATCTTTTGCAAGCTATAGCTATCAACGTTCAAAATATTAAGACCCACCAGTGTGTTGTCAGGTCCCGAAATGGGAGCAAAGAATAGCAACACTGTGAATTACCATGCATGTTGTAACAGAAGATCAATGAGATTTTGGGATGGAGTTTGCCCATTGGTCAATGTGACCCAAAATCCATGCTGATATAGTATGTGTTTGGCAGAAAGGCACAAATCACAGCTAAGCTGTAAACTATTATACAATGCATTGTTCTCCAAACTACATCCTGCTAATCAACAGGAGTTTGAGAACAAACGCAGGAAAAAAAACTATGATTAATTACCTAGCCAACAGTTTGATGAAGGATGATTAATCAGTGGCCATTTCTGTTCATCCATCCATAAACCCATAACCAGTCAGTATTCATGTACAAACCATGCAAGTTTTCATCACTTGACTATTGAGAGTAGTGATTCTTACAAACCAGGCAAGTTTTCATCACTTGACTATTGAGAGTAGTGATTCTTACAAACCAGGCAAGTTTTCATCACTTGACTATTGAGAGTAGTGATTCTTACAAACCAGGCAAGTTTTCATCACTTGACTATTGAGAGTAGTGATTCTTACAAACCAGGCAAGTTTTCATCACTTGACTATTGAGAGTAGTGATTCTTACAAACCATGCAAGTTTTCATCACTTGACTATTGATAGTGATTCTTACAAACCATGCACGTTTTCAACACTTTACAATTGAGAGTAGTGATTCTTACAAACCATGCAAGTTTTCATCACTTGACTATTGAGAGTAGTGATTCTTACAAACCATGCAAGTTTTCATCACTTGACTATTGAGAGTAGTGATTCTTACAAACCATGCAAGATTCTCTACTATATTTCTTACATACACATTTGTCTTATACTTTCTTATAGAAAAATGCATAACATTCATCTATAAGATGTATTCAAAGGCCTGTATCTATCTCTCTCTGGTACATTCTGTTGTTATGTATGGTTGTGAGAGTTGGACACTCACTGCATGGAGAGAAGATTAGAGGCTTTCGAGTACACAAATACTACAGACGAATTCTATGAATTTTCTATAGGGAACATAAGACCAACTTGTACGTAAGAAATAAAATAAAAATGTATGCAGGCGTGCAAGAACCATTGCTTTCAATAGTTAGACGACGAAATCTAGCATGGTTTGGACATGTATGCAGGCATGATTCCTTATAAAAAACAATACTGCAGGGAACTGTCGAGGGGGGAAGAATCAGAGGAGGGCAAATATTGGCATGGACAGACAACATCAAGGAATAGACAGGAAAAGATATTTCCACACTCATTCGCATCGCTGAGGATACAAACTGCTGGAGAACTCTGTGTGCTGAAGCATCCAATGTGATACCCCTATATTCCTGAAGGGTTATGGGTTTACTGATTGATTGATCCATCTCTCCATGTCTGTAGTGAGTGTCCAACTCTTACAACATAATAGATAACACTAGTAAGTTACAAATTCTGTTTATCTCTCTAACACTGATTTTTCCCTCACAAATTATTGATTTTTAAAGACAACTCTGTGTTTATTCTACTGGCATTCTGATGAACCATATTTTATTTGAGATCACAAACAACTCATATGCCAACCCAGCCTCAGGATATCCGAGCAAATATTGAAAACAAAGGTATGGTGACTAACATGTTACTGGTCGCATCATCCCTAAGTATGCTGGTGGTCAAGAAAATATATGGCTTTAACACTACATTATCTATCCTCTTCAGCAGTATTAAAAGAATATATGTTACTTTTTTAAAATATAATAAACATACATGCACTAATCTTTCATGCATTCTTACTTGGTCTGCCTGAGTGCATGCAGAGCTGAGGCATTGGTAGTTGTAATGGAGGTATCTACATTGCATTTTTCCCAGTCATAGGGATCAGAATCACGAATGTTTTTGCGCCTCATGCACTGGTCCAGTAGGTTAGATAGCATATTGTAGTCTGGCTGATCAAAATACTCTAAGCATTGAACATGTTCCAGAAAGGCTCGGAACTCACTTGGAAGATTTTTTAGCAAATTAGTATGGTCGTATTTATCTTTCATAATTCCGACCTGCCAAAATGATAAATTCAAAAAATTTAATCAAATAATATACAATTATTAAGTTAACAAAAACATGCATCATTGTTCTTTAAATTATCTTAATACTTATTCCATACAACAACAGTTAGATTGCTGTTATTATATTTGCCTTGTAAACACAACAGTAATTTTTCTGTGATTTAATTTAGAATGTTTATAAATAAGTATCAAAGCATATATTCTATTCCAATGTTTATAAAAGAAGTATCTCGTGCTGAAGTCGGATGTGCTAGGCCAAAAGGATCAGATATAGCACAGTAAAGCTGTAAACCATGAAACAATTCATTCCATTCTCCAGACTACATCCTGCTAATCTGCAGGAGATTGAGAATGAAAGCAGAATAAGTGTTTTACTATTTTCACTTTAAGGTGAATGTCTGTAAATACATCGCTAGTGGGCCAGCCGTACGAGAGAATAGGTTCTGACACTTACTCAACATATTTTTTTCATACTCAATGCATTTCACTTTATATAACATTTTTATGATCAGAAAAGTGTTTACGATTGTAAATATACAGAGAACACATCATTTAATATTTTCATATATAATCTATGTCTATGTTCCTTCAGTGCTTAGGGCAGAAATCAGAGCTCTCCAGTTCAAGCGATGTGATGTTACTGTGTGTAATTCTTGCATGTTGTTCAGACCCATAGTCATACCCTCTTTGAAAGCTGCTCTGCAAAGAGTCTCTCTTGGTCTTCCTATATTTCTTTTGTCATCTGTACCCATTTTAATGCTTGTAGTGGCAGTCTGTTTTCATTCATTCTAGGTACATGTGCAATATAAGTCCATCGTTTCTTCTTGTTCTAGAAACATATTGCTGTTTGGTGTCTTCTCTTATTTGCTTGTTTGACTTGAATTCTTCTCAACCAATATGAGTTTTCTAAGACATATTTTCAAATGAATTCAATTTCTTCTCCAGTGTCTTTGTCATTTTCCAACTCTTGCACCCATGTCACCATGGATATTACATTAGAGTTGAACAGTCAAAGTTTGGTATATTTACTTATTGTTCTTTATTTCCAGATGTTTGTTGGGTGGTTGAATGCACTGGATGCCAAAGCAATTCTGGTAGAAATCACTTTTGTTTTATCTCAATTTGTGTCATTTTGCTCCCTAAATAGGAAAAGTTCTCAACTGTTTCTTTGTTGAGGGTGATTTTAAAGTTAGTAAAATTCATAATCTTATTCTTGGAAGTGTTGACTTGTAGACCAATCTGTTCTGAAAGGTGACAAAGCCACTATATATAATACATTTTAAGAATAATAAATGAAGTATTCATGATAAAAAAATTGTCAACAGTTATTGGTCAAATCTCCATTGCAAAATCACTGTTTCAGCATGCAGTCTAAAAGTGAATTGCCTGTAACTATCATAGATAGGATCAATATGAACTTATTTGCAATAAAACACTCATGGGATATTCTTATTCTTTAAGTTTCTAAATTTACAATATGACCAGGACAGTCCTAAACATCATACATGACCAGGACAGCCCTAAACATTATACATGACCAGGACAGCCCTAAACATTATACATGACCAGGCCAGCCCTAAACATTATACATGACCAGGACAGCCCTAAATATTATACATGAACAGGACAGTCCTAAACATTATACAATTTTCATTATCACCTTTTTATGACTATATGTTCTTTATCTTTAATTATCAAATTTTGAGCAAATGATTAAAATGAACTTTACCTGTTCTTTGTCTTTGATCTTTCGCCATGGCAGTTGTCCTGATACAAACTCTACCACCATGTAGAAGAGGGACCACAGGTCATCATGTCGTCCCATCTCCTGTACATATACAAGAAAATATTGGTACTTGTGATCAATGTATGCTCAAAACACAAAAGGTATTCAACCAGGTTTCTGTAGTGAATGTATGCCACTTGTGATCAATACATTTGGTGGAGTTTATGACTACATCTTGTTTTGCCTGGCATTTCTGCATCTATCTATCTATTGTATTTTCTCTGATTTTGATGCATGGCATCTCAAGATTGAATGACGATTGTTTTGAGAATGTTTGGTCGTTTGAAATACAGTACTATTGTGATGTCGCAGAATGTTGGTAAATCTTTCAATTCACCTTTGTCTATCTTCCTCTGCATCTTACTGTTTCCATTTTTATGTTGTATGCTCTTGCAGCTGGTCAATAAGGGTTAATTCTCATTAAGTGGAGGAATAATTTCACCCATTTTCCATGGTGAAAAATAATAGTTGTCTTCTTCGCAATTGAAACATTATAGTCTGGTTTTCTTGATAAACACTGCTGTATGTGATAGCTTCTCAAAACTCCCATATATGGATTTCTACCAAACTATAGATGTATATGTCTCTGTGGGCGAGTGCTTCTCCCTCAACTGGTTTACTATAATCCAGTCTTGTAGAATATGTTCTGCAGTCTGTGCTGCCTGTTCACATTCATACAGAGATGATGAAGATGTCTTAGTACTTTAACATGTCATCTTAGCAGGCTGCTTAGTACAATGGTTCCTGATGCCCCCCTTGGCAAGATGCCTCTGACTTCTGCACCTGTCTTTGCCTGTGAAAGCTAACTGGGTTTACTTTTTCCTGTCCCAGGTTGGGTATGTGTTACAAGTTGTGCAGTGGTTTTAGGTTTTGTAGATCTGTATTAGTGAGTGAAACTCTGAAGCTGTTTCTGTAAAGCTATGTTTATTATGACATTTATTGTATGTTTATTATGACATTTATTGTATGTTTATTATGACATTTATTGTATGTTTATTATGACATTTATTGTATGTTTATTATCTCATTTCACTCTTCTATAAATTCAAACGGTTATAAAGCCAAAGGCAGACCATGTAAAAGATGGTTCACAGAAATCAAAGAAGCCACAGGAACAAGCTTACAAACAGCGCACAAGAAGGCCATCTCCAGAGAACTCTTCCACCCCTGACGCTGCAAGGCAAACAAGGGACACAGCGTATAGATAGATAGATAGATAAATTAAAATGTCAGATCTGTTCCAAGGAATACATGGCATTGACAAATGCTCTCTGCTCAATTTGATCTTATGCTAAACAGCTCAGTTCATTCCTGATCTGCCCTTTATTCTCTCTCATTGATTATTATCCTTGTTTATCTGGTCCGCTTTATCTTTCACTGGGGTCCAATTAAGAGTTATGTGTGGAAGTCTTCCCCCTACTCCCTACTCATAAGATGTTTCCTAACCACATGGGTGCATCTATAATTTAATAATTTAAGCATATTCTACAAACGGGAGCACTTTAAGTACTATAGACATTCTTGTAAATATATCTATCTATATCTATAAACCCGAAACCCGTCTGGTCTGTAGTGGTACCACATTGGATGCTTCGGCACACAGAGTCCTTCAGCAAATTCTATCTTCAACGATGCAGATGAGTGATGGAAAATCTTGTCCTGCCCATTCCTTGATGTTGTCTGTCCATATCTTTATTTGCCCTCCTCTGATTTCCCCCTCCTCCCGATGGTTGTGCAGCAACCGTTAATATTTCCTAGATATAGACATTACTGGATATAGACATTACTGGATATAGACATTCCTAGATATAGACATTACTGGATATAGACATTACTGGTTATAGACATTACTAATATAGACATTACTGGATATAAACACTACTTGTGAAGGAAAGAAAAACACAAACAAGAATATAGTCAATGAAGATGTTTTAGAAGATGTAGTTTATAGATAAATAGATTTCTAAGAATGTCTATAGTAGTTAAAGTGCTGCCCTTTGTAGATAATGATTAAAATTATAGATGCACCCATGTGGTTAGGAAACATCTTATGAGTAGGGGGAGGGGGGGGACTTCCACACATAACTGGACCCCAGTGAAAGATAAAGCAGAATTTTGAAGATGTTTCATCTTCTAATCAAAATGTCATCAATGAAATGAACAAAAGAAAAGATATTAATATTATGGGACCTACCTTGTTTTTATGTGCATTGATAGAAGCATACCGTACTGTGCCCCTGAAGCCTGCTGCTGAGCGAGGCTGCCTGACATCCCCAGATGCTGTGGTGTATTGGCGAGCCAAGCCAAAGTCTAACATGTATACTTTTCTATTGTTTGGATGTCGACCCATAGCAAAATTTGACTGAGAACACAATAAAAAAAATGAATGACTGTTTATCAACACAGAAGTGTGCTATTTGAAAGTATTTTTATAAATTACAGTACAATTATTATAATGGAACCTACTTAAAACTATTAGAAAAGGACAACAGCAAAGGTGCAAAATTTAAATTAAAATATTTGGCAGTCTGGTATAAAATAATATAAATTAGAAATAAATAATATTGTCACAAGGTGAGTAACTTATGGGACAGATTCCATTTTTTATACTTGATAATTTTATTCTTATTCCTGTGCTCTTGAATGATCATATGTTAAATTAGTTTCTCAGGGTTTGGAAGGTCTGATCAGCAGTCCACTAGATTAACCATCATGCAACAGCAAATCCTTAGTACAGGTCAACTACCTGTATAAATGTATGGCTTCATTTGCAAGGTTTGATTCTACACATTCATACAATATATCGTATATATTTTAATGTGGAGTTCTGCAGTTCTTTACTTTTTAGGGGTTTTTTCTTAAATTTAATGATGACACTACTTTTTTTTTCAGTTATCTATTTTTAGTAGCAACACTGATTTTTTTTGCTGTATTTATATATATTTTTAATGGCAAGTGATTTATGCAGTTTCAATTTATATTTTTGACAATAATGATTTTTGAAGGTTATAATTTTTCTTTTAGTGGCAACACTGCTTTCATTATTTACTGTGATTGTTAAGTCACCTTTGAAATATCTGAACATGGGGTTTATTTTTGTCCATGTACATCTTTGTAAGTACATGTATCTGTGTGTATACATAGTTTATTTTGTAAATTTATGTTTGCACACAGTGTAGGCCTGAAGTTAAATAATAATATATCAGCAGTATTATTTTCATCAAAATTATTAAATCCAGGCCATTCTGCTTGTCAGCTACTGAACCCCTCTCCTTCCCCCTAAATAAGTATGCTGTTTTTATTGATAACTCCCATCTCCACAAGACACTTTGTGTCATCTTACACATGTAAAATATTTTGTATGTTTGTATATGTCTGTGAAACTAATGTAGATGTCTTCAGAGATGCAGTATTTAAAAAAACAAATTATAGATCAAATTAGAAGCCGGCAGTCAAGATTTTTAGGGCATGTAATGAGAAAAGCAAAATTTGAACATTTAGTAACAACCAGAAAGATCAAGGTGAGAAGAGACAGAGGAAATAAAAGACAGAAATTTCTGGATGGGTTGTCACTGTGGCACAAAAGGATGTCACAAACTGAACGTATTAATAACACAAGAGACAGAGAGTTGTGGAAAAGCATGATGGCCTACGTCACTCGGCATGGCACTGCACTTAATTCATTGATATGTCTGTATGTACAGTTATCATTCCACATTGAGGCCAACTCCTTGAAGTCGAAATGGGGCTTAGTCCAACTAACAAAGGCTGGAAACTAAGATTGGCCGGGCTAACTTAATATTGAACAGGACCAGAATCCTGCCCAAGCAAGAACAGGTGCTGAAGTCAGAGATACCAGGCCGAGAGGCACACCAGCAACCGTGATATCATGCAACCTGACTAACTGACATGTCTGCAGGACAAAAACTACTTGCTTTGTAGACTTATCAAACTGCGAACGAAAAGAACAAGAAAAAGTTAGTATCATTGATGTGAAGCCTTCACTTAATCAGGTTTGACTCTGATGACTCATGTTCTTGAAAGATTCCATCTACCTCGCTTGATTGTTGTTTATCCATGGTGCATACAATACAAACGAGCACCACTATTGCTTATAACTAAACATGATTGCACCTTTTTCAAGTTTGAGAAGTAGCTGTAAGAGACAGTCTCATTGTTTTGACAGTTTTGTATGTTTATTTCTAGTTTATTGTTGTTTCTTACTAAAGGTCCCTATTGGACCGTAACGTGAAAAACGTCATGGTTCCTTTGTTTTGTTATTTCTCAGTTACATTAGTTTCACTATTTATTAGTAATCAGTGACAATAATATTTTATCATAGTTGTTACCTATATATAACATGCACAGTTCAACTCCATCTGAGACATGAAAAGTCACACATAGTTCTCCATTATCTTGAACTCTACCTGAAGTTCTACATACAAGACTAAAGTAACCAACACTAAATTTACCAGAACAAAGTGGCAGACACTAGGCTAAAATAACACACGAGACCAACATGAAAGAAAATGTTAAAATAATACACACTAGACCAGTGACAGAAAATGCTAAAATAACAGACAGACAAAAGTGACAGACACCAGGCTAAAATAACACACACTATATCAGGGACAGACAATAGGCTAAAATAACACATTAAATAAAAATTACAGACACTAGGCTAAAGTAACACATGCTAGACAAAAGTGAAAGAAAATGATAAAATAACAAACACTAAACCAAAGTGACAGACACTAGTCTAAAATAAACACTGGGCCAAAGTGACTAATGCTAGGCTATAAAAACACACACTAGAACAAAGTGACAGACAAGACTAAACTAACACACACTAGCCTAAAGTGACAGAGAAAGCTTAAAATAACAAATACCAGACCAAAGTGACAGACACTCTGCTAAAATAAGAAACACATGACCAAATTAACAGACGCTGCTAGCCTATAATAAAAAACAAAGACAAAATTAACAAAACCAGGCTAAAATAACAAACTAGATCAATTTAGCAGACATTAGACTAAAATAACAAACACTATATAAAAGTACACACATCAGACCAAAGTAACAGACACTAGACAAAAGTAAGACATATTTTTATCACTCAAGAAAAGATCTAGACATGACCTACAGGTTTGACATCTCTGTGCAGAAATCCCACATCATGGATAGCCTCAATTGCATGTAGTATCTGTGAAGCAAGTCTGAGTGTTGTACTAAGTGAAAAACAGCCACGAGCCTGACTCCTCCTCAATTCTGCTAAATTTTTACCTTGCAATGACATCACTACATAATTGTATCTTTCATTTCGACCACAGCCAATAAAGCGGCACACATGGTCACGTCCTGAAAATAAAAATGATACATTTAAACATGCATTCTATTCTATGACAACTCTAACCCTTTCTTTGAATGATTTGAAGCAAACCAAACTCGCCATTGCTATTATTTGGGTAGATCACATGGTACCTCTTATTAACTGCATTCCTAAATTTGGTATCTTTTCTTCTTTTAGAAGATTGCTCCTTGCTACTGTTCTCCATGATCCATTATCATATAACACTCCTAACATAGCTTGCGTCTGTTTTCTTCGGGACCAATGAGTTAGCACTCTAGTCTGTTCCAGCCAATTTCTTCATTCGGC
Source organism: Meghimatium bilineatum (assembly GCA_034231615.1). Taxonomy (NCBI): domain Eukaryota; kingdom Metazoa; phylum Mollusca; class Gastropoda; order Stylommatophora; family Philomycidae; genus Meghimatium; species Meghimatium bilineatum. The sequence goes on from CM067313.1 coordinate 36,711,668, forward strand.
ATAATCATTTGATGCCTTTTTTTTTTAATTTAAATTTCGTTTTTTCCAAGTCAGCCTGGGATCAAAGGTGATTTCAAGATAAGACAGTGAGTCTTCTTTTACTAGTGGGGTTCCATTTATCAGGAGTTTCCTTTTGGGGTTTTGATGATAGTGAAAATAAGGTGTAAGTCATTTTGTTTGGAGTTTATTGACATATCCCACTCTTTGGACCACATTTCTATGTTGTGCAGAGTATCCTGTAGACATAACTGTGATATGCCTACATATTCTTCTATACTTAGCAGTGCAAGGTCATCAGCATACATACTATCTTGTACTTTTTTGATAATTGTTTGCATTAAATCAGTGACGAAGATCAGGAATAGAATCAGTAATCCTACCCCTCCATGTGGAACCCAATTAACATTGTAACCACGTTACTTCTTTCGCCATGTAGTTAAACTAAACCTTTTCTCCCTGGTAAGTACTCTTTTATCCAGGATAGCATTCTATGCAAGATGATATTCTCCAGTAGTTTAAGAATTAGCCCTTCCCTCCAGATTTTATCAAAGGCTTATATATTAAATATTTTTGTATAATAAAAATGGTTCAAATAATTTTTTGTAAAGAAAAATGAAAAAGTTGTATACAATATATAATTGTATATATATATATATATATATATCAAGCAGTTGTGAGTGCATTTGGACAAGTTCTTGTACTGTCACCTGTGTCCTGGCATCAGTCCATTCACCACAGGCTATTCCCCCCCCCCCAGTTGTATTAGTAAATTTGTCTAAGACACTTTTTCTTTGTCTACCCTCTCATCATTAACTTTTTAAGGTTAAGAACAACAGGACACTGTAACCGTAATTAGTACATGCATCAGATGGGTGAAATAACCAGCCCATTATGCCCATGACAGGAGGATTTATGGACACTGAACCACAAACTTCAAGACTGTCCAATACTACAAGACTTACAGAATCAGGTGTGGTATGCATGCATAACTGGACATACGCCCATGTGTTGCCGGGGCCTGAAAGGGGAGCAAAGAATAGCAACACTGTTTACCTTCCATGCATGTCGTAAAAGACGACTAAGGAGGTTATGGGATGGAGTTGGCTGTCCCATCCCATATAGGGTCAGTGACCCAAAGCCATGCTGAAGTTGAATGTGTTGGGCGCAGATATTGTAGCAATGCTGTAAACCATGACACAACACATTCCGTTCTCCAGACCACATCCTGCTAATCTGCAGGAGTGTGAGAATGAACGCAGAAGAAGAAGAACTGGACATAAAGCAGTGAGTGTTACTTAAGAGCTTGCAGCAGAGAATATTTATCTTGGCCCAAATGCATGCATACATGAATTAGGCATTTAGGGGATCTGCAATGGACATCATCTACCCTGGCCCAGATATATGTATACATGTCTAATTCCTCGGAGATCTGTGACAGACATCATCTATCCTGGCCCAGATATATGTATACATAACTAATTCCTCGGAGATCTGTGACAAACATCATCTATCCTGGCCCAGATATATGTATACACAACCAAGGAACCCAAAAATAAAAGACATGGGATATGGCAGTAAGATAACAGCATCATTATATAAAACATGTTTTTCTATAGCTACTGAATATCAGAGACATACCCTGTAACTTTTTTAAAACGGCGACCTCCATTTTGAGCACCTGTTTGACCTGACGAGCAGATTCAAGTTTAAGAGCAACACTTTCTCGATTAACAAGATCAGTTGCTTCATAGATTTCACCAAATCCACCGCCTCCAATTTTTTTCACCTGAACATAATTAAATCATGTGAAATTAGAAATATATAAAATTATAACATGGAAAAAATATAACAGATCTATGCTTAGTTCTTTTTCTGTGTCTGTTCTCATTCTTGATTAGCAGGATGCAGTCTACAGAACAGAATGTGTTGTGTAATAGTTTATAGTTTGGCTGTGATATTTGTCTTTCAGTCAGACACATTCAAATTCAGCATGACTTTTGGGTCACGAATTAGACAGCCAACATTATGATAACCATCCTTATATGCTTCTAATGAAATGCATGGTAAGTCAGTGTTTCTCTTAAGGCTCTAGAAACATGCGGGCAATCGCTTAACTTTGTTTGGCTACTGGCACAAATAAAATGGGGACAACACATCTCCATTTTCTAAGCCACTGTTCTGCTACAATGAGATTCAGCTGGAAGAAAGATCCAGCGGGAGTTTAAGAACAAATGCTAGTAAATAACGACAATGATATAGTGACTGGTTTCTTAATCTTACAACGTTTATACAAGACCTGATTCACTGTATTAAAATTTTTTGATCTCTGTGTACAATTTTTTTAGTCCCAATATATTTGCATGTACATGAATCAATCAATCAAGTCCTTCAGCTCCAAAAGAGTGTTTGAAATTCTCTGGTGCATAGGCAGTGAACAGTTTTTTTTAATACACCCTTGAATGTGATCTCAGCCTCATTCCATGTGATCCTAAATCTTCATTTTTTGCATACACATATGCTACCTGAATTCATGTTACATCCAGAAATGATTCAATTATAAAATATAGACTAAAGTAATGAGATATGGAAGGAGTTTATATAAATATACTGACTGCTTTAGCAAATGTTCATTTGGTTATTGTTTGGAATGTTAATGTGATTATTTCCCTTGGCAATGTTTGTCCCTTTATGTTTATCCTTTTTTAATATATATTTATTTAGGGTTACTTTATGTAAAACAAAACCTCCCCTAACCAAACCCTAAAAGTATTAATAATTAAATTAATAATTGATAACTATCAATTGACAAACATTGCCAAGAGAAATAATCAAATTAATAATTAATGACATCAGTTTGGGGGAGGAGTGGTCATGTAGACCATTTCAAACCAGAACCGTTCATTTTTAACCATTTCTTTTATGTGAGCATACAGATAAATAAAAATATGAAATTGTTTTTTAAAGAATGTATACTTAGTAAATGCCTTCAAAACAATACATTTAATAAATCAATTTAACAGAGCTCTTAACATTTTCTGACCAAATTGAAAAAAATTAAGGCTGGCTACCAGGTTGGAATATATTTAGGCAAATTCTCAAAAATTACACTGGTTTATATTTACATGTGCCAACATGAACTGTATGAACTTAGGGCTGTATGAAGAAGTGTCATATTATTTGTATAGTTATACCTCATAGATGCCTAGTCTTCCCCAGCAGATATTGAAGGGTATGAATATTAATGATGCTTGTTGGCTCACTGGTCAACATGTAACAACCCACAATCTACAAATGTCATCTAGCGATAGACATCCGACGTTGACAAATGTCTACATCGAGGTAGCCATTTTTAGTCATGGACAACAATAGGTCATGTTTATTTCCCATCATGTTCTTATGGTAAGTGTGTGCTAAAGTGATTGTTCCTTAGTTTTCCAAAGTGATATAAATATGCAGTCGTAATTTATTTGACCTTTCATGTTGAAAACCAAACTGCGCAGGCCTAGCTTCTGTGCCACCATTTTTCTCTATTTCTTCACAGATGATTCAGAAAAGGATAAATTGTAAAGCTTTAGTGTTCACTTATTGTAGATCAACATATGGTGTTTGAGAAAGACGTTTATAATATTTTATAGTGATGTAATTAAAGTCATTTACAACAAGGAATTTGAGAAGCCATGTTTTCCTCAGCTAGGTTTACACATGCCCTTGACGAGGTTAAGTACTTTGTGTGCATTTGTCCACATTCACAATTTTCGCTGTACACAACATAAAACTGAAACACGCAAGCAAATAACACCTCCAAATCATATCCAGAATCCATTTATCTCTATTGTCTCCAAATTTGAAATAAATAACTCAGTAAATAAAAACGTTACAGCATAAAAACAAACGTGCAGAAAAACCGACTGACTTACCAGATTGACTTCTGTCATAAAAAATGTCCAGGTGTCAGAGGAAATATGCATTTTTTTAGCTGGACTGCTACAGGTAAAACATGCTCCTTGTTCTACCTCACACACGCCAGCTTTACTAGTACTACACTTTTTACTCAATTCCTCAATCACCACATAAATTTACGATTTCAAAGAAATGTCCTATAGATTAGATAGTCTCCACTAGACAATATTGACGGGTAGCATGTTAATAGCTGCTGTAGCATGCTGGTTGAACATGTTCCTCAATATAACCCACTACTTTGCAGGCAGACAGACATCCATCTGATATCATATCTTCTTATTAAAGTTATATTTTTATACCACATGAATGTGTGATGAAGAGTGTACTAGAAATTAAAGTTATGGATCAGCGAGCAAGAGCCAGGTGAAGATACAATTAGGAGTGAAACACTATGAGATGGGTAAAATACAATTAGGAGTGAAACAGCATGAGATGGGTAAAATACAGTATATTTATTAGAGTACACTACCTCAATCTACTATAAGTTAGATCTAAGAAAAAAAATGGTTGAACACTTTGGATAACTAGGTGCGACAAACAACCATAGAATCAGTTGTATTCTTATATGTCAAACTGGGTGCAGCATTCTGCTAGGAAAAAAATCCATTATCTTACCAGATTGACGGTCAGCCTCAGAAGGTTAATATAAACAATTTCTTTTATGAATTCATAAAAATGAATGATCTGAAGGTATGTTGAGTTATAAATTTACATTACAGCATGCTGTTTTATCCATTAGTGCTCAACTGTTTTATCCATTAGTGCTCAACTGTTTTGTCAATGGTTGAACAGAAATCACCTGACCAACATGAGCATGATTTGTGGTCATCCAATGTTAGAAACGCATAACAGAAATTTTAAAAGATGTTATTCTTCTTCTTTAGCCTTCATTTTCAAACCCAATGGATTTCTCTTGTAGAAGGACAATGCTCCTAGATTTCTAGCAAGATCTAGTCCATAGAATGGAAATGTGTTGTCTCTGTTTTATTTGTGTCAATGGTCAGACACATCTGTCTTTGGTGGGGGAGAAAGGTTAGAAAAAGTGGCTTGCCTAAAAAACTGAATCAAATGGTAGCAAATGATCTTAGAGATGCTCAAGAAGAATGTACTGGATCAAAAATGAATCACTAAATCACCCCCTCCTGGCTAAGTGTGGTTGCTAAGAGTAAATAATTGAAATACTTACAACTCTAAATCTTTCTTTAACAACTTGATTTATCTGCAAGAGGTCTTCTGTTGTAGTTGTAGTTGTCATGGCTGTGGCAGTGGTGGATTTGTAAGTCACTTAGACATGCACATCAGCCCATCTTTGATTTTTGGTATCCTAAAATAAAATCCAAAATTGTTGCTAAGAATACACCAGATTATACATATGAATACTTTATTAATTTGCATTTAACTTAACTATGCAAACAAGTGATTGGGTAAACAGTTGGCCTCACTGCGTAAAATCACTCTTATCTTTGATCCTAGACATGCAGGTGGAGAGGGGAAATGAATGAGCTGACAAGTTGGCTAGCTTTACCACAATAACAAATGGTTTACCTATGAACCAAGCAGATATACTCAATGCAAGATATACTCAATGTGAAGACACAAGTCTACATGATTAAAGGATTTTGAAGTTCATGAACATGAGTCAGTATCAAGAATGCAAGAATAGGATATATTTATCTGTATGGTCTTGATAGAGCACCTAACAAAAATTTCAAAAAGAACACAGAACCATCAACCGCTACAACCTGAGTGATTTAGTGAAGCAGAAATATGAGCACCTATGGATATGTCTGGTGTGCAAAGACAATTATTACCATACCGTTTTTGTATTTGTTCTTGAACTTATATCACAATATACAAGACATTTCAACCATAAGGTCTTTATCCAGAATAGAAAACAAAGAGTATAAAACAGTAAAAACAATGGTACTATCACAGAGGCACTAGAACACTGACATTAAACAGTATGACGTCCAAGGTGACAATGACATACATACATAGAAGTAGTCACAGAAGCTGGATTTGTTTAAAAAGGGAAAGAGAAATGAGAACGGAATGAAAATCTTTGAATAAATCCTGCTTCCATGACTACTTGTGTATATGTATGTCATTGTTACCTTGGACGTCATACTGTTTAATATCAGTGTTCTAGTGCTTCTGTGATAGTACCATTGTTTTTACTGTTTTATACTTTGTTTTGTATTCTGGATAAAGACCTTATGGTTGAAATGTCTTGTATATTGTGATTTGTATGTTTATATATATATATATATATATATATATATATATATATATATATATATATATATATATATATATATATATATATATATATATATATATATATATATATATAGATATATATATACATATATATATATATATATATATAAATATATATATACCACATAGTCTGATAGTCTGTTCGTCAGCGTAAAACAACTACAAAACTTGTGTTTTAAGTATAATTGTTATATTCAGCTGAATTCTGGATTGTCTATGCAAGGCAGCTTAACTTTTTCAGCTTCAGTTTCTGAGAAAGCTCCTTGGTGTGTGATAGCAGGATCACATCTATGACATGGAGTTCTTCCACACAAGTCTAAGATAGAAAACATCTTTGCCTTGCTGATCAGGTGTCAACTTCAATGGACTGATTGTGGTATTCACATGCCAGGCTGTTTTATGTTGAGTGTGTAATCAGTCAAGTGGAGGCCATAAAAAATGTTTCAATGACTACTTGAAGGTATCTCTCAAATGATGCAACATTGAGCAAAGTACTTGGGAAACCATAAATCTTGAACACCCAGTATATCATGCCCCGATCAGTGTAGGTATTGAAAACTTTGAAAAGAGTACAACACTGCAGGTAATTGAACAAGACAAAAGTGCAAGAAGAAGTTGAACAGCTTTCACTTAATTCAAGGTCCTGTTCACATTGCAATGTTTTCCTGAGCCTGGATTAAATTCCTCGGCCATCAGAGGACTCATGTTTTAATACCAAACTTAAATGATTTTTTCAATGCTGTGTTCATCTTCGCTCGTGAAGGAGAAAATCATCATCAAGCTGCATTTACTTCATTACAAAAGTTAACATGTCAGGAATAATTTATTCTACCTGATGTAATTCCTTGGTGAAAGATAGTGAAATCATTTTTTAATCAACCAATGAGAAATGATACAAGCAACTAACATGAATTTTTTCAAAGCACATATAACAACTAATACAATACTTTGTACATATATGCCTAATGAAAATCACCCAACTCTCTACAAGGCATATAATATAAAATGATCAGGTTACAATAACAGAACCAGAGGAATACCAAGGAAAAAAGGGCTAGATCAAAGACATTCTGAACATACACAACAATAGTGTAATCGAGGGGAAACACCTTGGAATGAAAGCTAAAGCTCCTAGTGTCTCTTCCCTATGACAAGTGAGGATCAGTAGACGATTGATGTAGATAAATGTGTTACTCGGGTTAGAGTCTTAAGGCTACTTGACTTAAAATAAACTACATCTATTATTACATTATGATTAGGCCTATCAAAATAAATGGAAATAGGTATATCCTATCATGTAAATGATATATGTAAATTCACTTGTGGAAACAAAACATACTATCAACGAGACAGTCTTGTTGCCATTTATAAAGATTGGTAACATATTTTCGTTTATCTTGATATTTGCCCTATGTTATCAAAAGTGTACTTAGACATCTGGGATTAGAGTGTTTGGAAAAATTTGCCTAGGTTATAAATTTCTTTGTGACTTTTACTACTTTTTAGTGATGTTGTTGCATGTCATGTTTTAAACTAGATTTATTAAATTCTTTAACCATTTTTCTTTTTATATATGTAACTTTTAAGGATACAAGACGATGCATATAACAGCAGTTAATTTTTTAAAGACATCAACATTTGTTTTAATTATACAAATTGGCTACCATTTTGAATATTAAAAAGTTGTACATGCTTCTGATAATCACAGCAATGTGATCAACAGATGCGTCTTGTCTTTGCAAATACAAAAATATATAATTTTGTGGTATTTTATTATGTTTAATAGATATTTAATTTATTTTCATTATAATTATGCAAATTAGCAGCCATTTTGAATATCAATTAGTTCTGTGACCATCTGAGCATTGCAGAAATGTGATCAACATAAACGTCTTGTCTTCACGAACACAAAAATGTATAGTTTGTGTATTATATTATTGAAAATAACAAAGATAATTCAGAAATTATCAGCACAGCTACACTTTGTGGTCACAAGTTTTATTTATATTTTCCTATATGTTTCATGTAAATTATTTTGATGTCAAATTAATTCGAAAAAAAAATCATAACTTTTTTCAGGGTTGACGTACAGACTTGATTGAGGTATCGTTGAATTGCAATTTTAAAGGGCTATCCAACTATATTATTTGTAATTATGTAGCATTATTTTGAAAATTTTGTCAAAGTACCTTTTTGACAAAAACCTGGTATTTCTAGTTCTAGTATCGGTTTGTTTTCTGTCACATTAGTCTTATCATAGTAATAGTAGCTAATAATAATAGTAGGCCCCTAATAGTAACTAATCGGTATGCCAACTAATCTAGTATCTAGTAATACTGACTAATTAATAGGCTAGTGCAACCAACAAAAAAAACAACAGTAAAATACTAAAATCATTCCGATTCCAATTTAGCAATTGTGCTGAACTAGAATTGTGGTCAAGCTAGCCACGGATTATAAACAGTGCACGAAAGAGATTATAATTCCTGAGAAATAATAATACCAGCTGGTTATTCGCTCCGAAAACAACATATGAAAAGCTAACGATATAATGTTGCCCTAACAACGTCAAGCCCCAGGAGGCGGCCATTTTGAATTTTTCAAGGGAGCATTAGGTGAAGGGAAGCAATTATTAATAATAGGGAGTATTTCTTGTTGACACATGGGTCGAAGAAATGGAACAGTTGTTAAGAAAAAAAACTAAATACGAGACAATTAAAACTGAGTGGCTAATTAGGGTAAAAAACATTTTTTTAAAGTAATAGGATGCATCAAACTCATCCGCTTTCCAACTGTCTTAAATGTATATGAAGCACTATAAAGTGGACAGACAGCTGAACTTGCAATTGAAGACGTATACAGCAGAATACCGGAACATTCTATCTATTGTCTTTGGTCAACTTTGTTGCGCTTGAAATGGTTAGGTCGTGGTTTTTAATCATCTCTGTGACTGAATCTTCCCATATTATTCTTTGTTTTCCTCTTGTTTTGTAGCCGTTGTACGCTTATGTATGGATGGCTGGTTGTGATGAATAAGGTGGCCAAACCAGTTGATCTGTTGTCTCTCTCTATATTGTTCCCTATGATGATGATGTTCGTCCGTCGTGATCGACGATGACCAAAAACTCAACCATAATAATAATAACAATAAATAATAAAATAATAAAGTTAATAGTGCGTTTTTAAATGACTAGCAAGTCCAATGCGCGCACAAAATGTTCTTTTACAGAATTGACAACAATAGAAGGTATCTGTGTGAGGTTGAGATGTTTTTTCTTTTCTACGTGTCCGCTTCTGTCTTGCAGTTTCTTGTCTGAATTCTTCTGCCGCTAGTGCTCCCGTTCTAATGCTGTAACGCCAAGCCGTTCTATCCTGAGCGAGGCTCTCCCAAGCGCCTACGTCAATGTTAAGATGTTTCAAGGATGACTTGAGCGTGTCTTTGAAACGCTTTTTCTGTCCACCAGCTTTTCGAAATCCTGCCTTGAGTTCTCCATAATATATTTGTTTTGGCAATCGCGAGTTCTCCATGCGCACAAGATGGCCTGCCCAGCGTGCCTGCGCCTTCATAAGTATTGTGTGGATGCTTATTGAGGTTGATTTTTCCAAGACCTCGTAGTCTGGTACTTTGTCCCACCAATGGATGTTTAGTCATTTACGTAGGCAGGTAAGATGGAAATGATTTAACTTTCTTGCATGTCTAGCATACACTGTCCACGTTTCGCAGGCGTATAGTAAGGTTGGTATAACAGCAGCATGATATACTTGTAGTTTGGTGGTTGTTCTTATACCTCTTCTGTCCCATACATTTTTGCGTAATCGACCAAATACAGCACTAGCTTTTGCCAGTCTCTTGTTAATTTCCACATCAATGTTGACATCGCGAGAGAGAGAGTGCTTCCAAGGTAAGTAAAATTGTCGACTACCTGCAGTTTTTCCTTATTGACGATGATGGAAGTAGCAGTATGTTGGCTATTTGATGTTGCTTGGTGCATGACTTCTGTTTTTTTGGTGTTAATAGTGAGACCAAAGTTGTTGCAGGCCTTTGAGAAGCGGTCTATGGTGCTCTGCATGTTTACGACAGAGTCAGCATACAATGCACAGTCGTCAGCATAAAGTAATTCTCTAACAGTACTAGATTTAGTTTTCGTGTTTGCTTTTAGACGACGTAAATTGAAAAGACCACCATCCGTTCTGTAATTGATCATTATGCCTGCTGTTTCATTACTATGGTGTGTTTCCGTTAACATGGCTGTAAATAACAGGCTGAAAAGAGTAGGGGCCAGCACACATCCCTGCTTTACACCATTTGTGACAGGGAATGCAGGAGATACTCCTCCGTCGCAGATAACACTAGCCATCATACCGTCATGAAATTGTCGTATCACAGTGACAAGTTTTGGGGGGCATCCGAACTTTGTAAGCACCTTCCACAGTCCTTCTCTGTTAACGGTATCGAATGCTTTAGTTAAGTCCACAAATGTTGCTAAGAGTTCACTATGTTGCTCTTGTGACTTTTCCTGAATTTGTCGTGCAGAGAATATCATATCAACTGTACCACGACCTGCACGAAAACCGCACTGACTCTCTGAGAGTAGCTCGTTTAGTAGAGAATTATTTAATATAGTTCCCTATATATAGTCTTTCTCATGCATTTCTTCTTCTTCTTCAGCGTTCATTCTCAAACTCCTGCTGGATCTCTATTGCAGTAGGACAATGGCCCTATTAGATTTCCACCAGGATATAGTCCAGAGAATGGAAATGCGTTGTGCCGCCGTTTTATTTGCGTCAATGGCCCGACACATCCGTCTTCGGCGGAGCGTATTTCAACTCACATGCTGTAATCTTTCTCGTGAGTGTTTTTTTCACTCATTGTCAAGGGCCATGTCTGGCACTGGTGACAACGTTGGTATAACGGCGGTGTTTATTATATGTCGTTTGGTCGCCATGTTGATCGCTGGGTTTTTAAGCTGCAATGACGGTATGTTACAGCGTTTGCTTTTTGGCACCTCATATCAATTTCTCTATCTATTGTTGCAGTATTCTGTAAACATTCTTCCTAGATATTTAAATTCTGATGTTTGCCTTAGTTTTGTGCCGCTAACATACACATTTAGCTGTTCTGCTCTGCATATTTTCATAGTTTCTGTTTTTTTGGTGTTTAATTTCATATTGTATTGTCCGCAGGGCAGGCTGCCTGTAATGAATGTGTGTGCCCTTGTAGTTCATCTTCAGTTTCATTATTAGACATTGATCGTCTGCGAAGAGTAGATCGTGCAGATAGTTACCTAGGTCTCTTGGTGTTTCTGTGATATGTTCGCCTCTTGCTTCTGCCTCTTTCGCTGCCAGTTGTACCTCTGGGTCTATAATGATACATCTAGGTCTTTCACTTGGCTAACCTTTGTCTCCTATGTTTTTTTCATGATATACTATGAGTCACAGATCATGACATTTATCATATAGTTTGTTCCTTTCGTGCCGCAAGCGACACATCGGGCAGAGGTTTTGGTTCTCCATATGATGCGGTCCGCTGCCTGCAGCTTTAGTTCCTGGATGGTCTTACAGCCTATTAATTCCCCATCTTTAAGAATGGTGTTTTTGAGGGTTGTTGAGGGTTTTTGAGGTCTTCCTCTTTTTCTTTTACCCTCAGGTGACCACATAAGGGCTTGCTGGTTTATTCTGTTTACATCTAGTCGTAAAACGTGACCAAGGTATTTCCATCTTCGTTTTCTTATGATGTTTGAAACATACTCTTGGTGTGTTTTGTCTCTTAGATCACTATTTGTGACGAAGTCGCTCCATTTTAAGTTCATCAGTTTGCGTAGACATTTGTTTTCGAAGCTGTTTAGTTTGTTGTCTGTTGCTTGAGTTGATTTCCAGCTTTCACTACCATACGCTAGCACTGATACAATACATGAATACAATACAGTTTATCATATACTGAGGATATTTTGGTTTATCGCCAGGGTAGCGATTGAGAGCTAGCAGATGGATAACTTAGAACTAGGCAGTTTAGATAAATGGTGTGATGAAACAGCAGGAGCATTAATTAACCCAATTAAAGCATCAGTGACGTAGTTCTCTCTGAACAATCATATTGTCAACACACAAACTGTGCAATTGTGTGTAGAAGTCATTGGACTTCAATGTCGGTGGTACTAAAATGGATTTTCGACAGACAGACATTGGATGCTGTAGTAGTCACATACTCTCAGTCCATATGATCAAGAATGGGTGTAGAGGCATGAGTGAATACACATTGCATAATCTGATCGTCGGAGAATTCTGTATATTTTCTTGACATGCGGGATTACACAGCAATGAATATACCGATACATTGGCTTCAAAAAGCATTAATACTAGGGGAATTAGTTAGTTAGTTAGTCGTCGGATCATCATCACTGCAAACTGGACACATCCATAGTTGCTCCGATCTCTCCTTGAGTGTATCTGCCATCACACTTCTGCTGACAGTACCGGTCCTATGCTGGTTGACCATCATTCTTCTGCGCCCTCCAAAATGTTCACCTCTAGCAACACCGCATCTCAATCCCTGATCTTTAATCCTAGCCATTGAAAAGGAATCATCATCCACATTAGTCTCACTCTCGCGTGTTATATCTCTTAAGGAGTTCAAAACGTCAGCTCGATCCATTCAAGATATTCGCGATCCAAGATATTCAAATTAGGGGAATTAATTATGGACAAGAATGGCATAGGATCTCTACATGAAAACTTTCTAAATGTGGACACTCGACTGGAAGGCAATATGATGTTGCGATTTTAATGATTAGGAATTACCCCCAGGACCAGAGAACAAGACGATTGATGGAGAGTCAGGTGTGTGTATAACCAGAGGGATACGGAAACCATCACACTCTTCGTAATGTGCTGAGAGACATCGAGGCCTATTGTTTTGTCCAGAGTGCATCAACTTCGATTCAGAAAAATTCAAAGATGTTTAACGTTCCCCTCTTAACGGTTTTTCCGAAATAGAACAACAAACACAAACAAAAGGGGTACAGTGTAATTAGATTTGTTTAAAGGTAAACCCCCTACCCTCCTTAGCGTAATGTCGTCTTTAGAAACATTTTTTTATAATCGAACATTTGTCTGCAAGCCAGATGCAGCATCTGGCTCGCGAGCCATGGGTTCCCAACCCCTGGTCTAAGGTGTGGCATCCACTCCTATAACAAACATTTTTCTTTCATTGCCTACATTGTTTGAATTCCCGTATTCTTGACAGTGTCAAGTGGGGGGGGGGGGTAAAATTGGTTTTAAAAATTCGCCTAATTTATGGACAGTTCCTAGGGAAGAATTGGTGGTTTCACCTTTCACATCGCCCTCCCCAAGAAGGAATATCTATATATCAAATGACATATTCTTTCCAGAACGTTGTTTTATCGTGGATACTCTAAACGTCTCTCTGTTCTGGGCAACCAGGCCTGCATTGACCAGAGACGTGCATACATTCTCTGCTCAAAATCTGCAGGGGCACAGATCAACCAAGAGAAGGCTTTCGATATCATCATGTTGCTTTAAGTGTCCAAAATACTGTAGCTTCCTTCTTATGATAGTATTTAGAAGCCACCCTTCATTTAGTTTCAGTAATTTCAACATTTTAATGTTCTTTTTCTCCTTCCATGGTCTTTCTGTAGCACTTGATTTCAAATAAATTTATTCTTTTGGATATTGTCTTGTTTAAAGTCCAAGTCTCGCATCCATATGTTGCCACTGGGAAAACACATTATCTTTACAATGTTACTTCAGTGTTGTTATTACTATATTGTCATACAGTAACTTTCAAATTGTGTTAAATTGAGTGTTGCAATTGCATGTCTTCTTCTAATCTCGACTGAACAATATCCAGAACTGTTTATATTTACTCCAAGATATTCAAATTTGTTTACACATTCTAGTTCTATATTGTCCATGGTGGTTATTTGTTTGATCTTTGTTTTTTCTTCTTCTTCTTCTTTCGTTCACTTGAAACATGTCTATATCTGTAATTCTGTCTCCTTAATAAAACTCACTGTCTTTTGTAGTTCATACAGTGTCCCATAGAGTTTTGATTCCAGTGTTGTTTCCTCTGGCCAATATGTCTTCCTCAGCGTTTCATGCTCAGAACACTCTTGAAGTATATGTTTGGCACTCTGTGCTGCCTGTCCACATGTACACATGGCCGTGTTGCCAATCTTGAACTTTGTATACATGTGACTGCGGAGTCGGTTGTGTCCTGTTCTGAGACGTAGAATTATAACTTGTTCTGATCTGTTCATATTGTGATAGTCATCTTGTGTTGGTGTTTGTGGCTTTCTTATTGACTTTATCATCTGTTTTTTCTGATGGTAGGTGATTGGTATATCTGGTTGGTCTTCGGCAGCACCTTCCTTAGCCAGTTGGTCTGCTTTTTCATTTCCTGGTATTCCACAGTGAGAGGGTATCCACTGCATGGTTACCCTATACTGGTAAGACAATTCGCTAAGTAGTTTTTTTAAGTCTGTTAGTTTTCCAGACTGGAGAGCTTGAGGCACTGACCTTGCATCTGTCAGGAATACCACAGGCTGTAGGTCAGAGTTGGAGTTCAGCAGTTTTTTAGCTGCCACACTAATTGCCTGGATTTCTGCATCATAATTATTGCAGAATTTTCCTGTCGGTGTTCTGATTGTATCTCTAGGCTTGTGTGGATATTCTATATATACACCTGCACCTCCATTCCTCACAGCATTCTGTGCTGACCCATCTGTGTACACTCTGACCCATATATCTTGTGGATATTCCTCATCCAGGAAACTGAGGGTGATTGTCATTCGCTGCACACTGTTCTGTTCGTCCTCGCTTAGTATTCCTTTCACATGGGTCTGAATGTATATTGGCATTCCATGGCTTTCACTCCACGGAGTTTGCTCTGGTACAGACCTTAAGGGGCTGCCAACTTCAGGTAGGTCTGTAAGTTGTCTACGGAGTCGTTTAGCTTGATGGATAAAGCTGCTCCTTTTCAGTCGTCCCATTGCTAGATTTTGAAATCTTTCCTTCATTGGATGACTTGGCATACACTGAAACTTTTCTGCTTGAATTAGTACTTTTGTGTCTCTGCGTTCGCCAAGTGTTTGCATTCTTCCCATTTTCTGCATCTCTGCTATGGGTGTTGATTTCATTGCTCCCAACATTATTCTAAGTGCCTGGTTTTGCACTTTATCTAGATCTTGTAATGTGGTGTTTGATGCAGGACACCACGCAGCTGAACCATATTCCAGGTGTGGTCTTATGCCTTGCTGGTAAACTTTACTGAGTATATTCCCACTGGCTCCCCATGTGGTTCCACTTAGTTTTCTCAGGATAGCTAGCTTCCTCCTGGCTTTTGTTGTTGCTTTGTTTATGTGCTGCTTCCATGTCAGCTTATCATCAAAAGTAACTCCGAGGTATGTGGGTTGTTTGTCTTCTTTCAAGAGCTCTCCATCTATCTTGATATGACCAGCTTTTTGTTTTGGTGAGAGGGTAAAGAGTGTAGTGCTGCACTTATCTGTGTTATTGCTGACGCACCATCTATTAGCCCATAAGGTTAGGGCATCGATAGCTCTTTGTATTTGTTTAGTGGCCACTGTTGCATGTTCTTCCGTGCACCAGATCACCAGGTCGTCAGCATACATTGCCACTTTGATCCCGTGTGGTAGTTCAGCAACTAGGTCATTGATGTAAACCAAGAAAAGTGTGGGTGACAGGACTCCTCCCTGGGGGACTCCATGACGCAGTAGAACTTTCTTGCTCTTGCGACCATCTAATTGTACCCTGGCTCTTCTATTATGCAGGTATGCTTTTACCCATTTGTACATTCTTGAGCTAACCCTGCAATTTCGCAATTTCTTTAGGAGCCCTTCTTTCCAGACCTTATCAAATGCTTTCCTGAGGTCTATCCATGCTGCTAGTACCAGTTTCTTTTCTTGGAAGGCATCCTCAATCTCTTGGGAGAGGTAGGTTGCCTGATCTTCAGTAGAGTAGCACTGTCTGAAACCTGCTTGCTGTGATACCAGAAGGTTTTCACTTTCAAGGTACCACTGCATCCTAAGATTGATAATGCGTTCCATTGTTTTACATAGACAGCTTGTGAGGCTGATGGGCCTGTAGTTGGAGACTGTGTTGCCATCTTTTCCTGATTTGAGGAGTGGTATCATTATTGCTTCTCTCCACGCCTGTGGTACATTACCTGTGGACCAGCTTGTGTTAAAGATCTGCAGTAGCTTTGCTCTTGCTGCACTTCCCAGGTTTCTAATCATTTCATTGGACACTCCATCAGCTCCAGGGGACTTTTTCATTTTCAATTTGGATATTGCATGCTCCAGTTCTCTCATTGTGATTGGTGCCTCCATGACTTCAGGTATAGGTTCACCTTGTCCAATGTTTTGCTGGTTCTCTCGAACCTCCTGTTGTTTGTCTGGGCTGACTTTGACGTTATTGTCTTCTGCAAAGGAATCTGCAAAGTAATCAGCTGCATGTTTACCTGTTAAAATGTTTCTATCTTTATAAAGTGTGATCCTGGTATTTCTCCCTGTACCTTCATCATTTAGTTGTTTTACAAGTTTCCATAATTTCCTAGTATCTCTTTCTAGGTTCAGCGACTCTGTTTTTTCTTTCCAGCTGCTCCGTCTGGCTTGTAACTTGGCTCTTTGAAATTTAGCCTTTGTTTGCTGATATTTGTTGTGATGTTCTTGGCTAGGTCTGTTCTCGGCCTGCTTTCTAGATGTTTCCATCTCATTTTGCAGCTTTTCCAGTTCATCATTCCAGTAGGGTTTGTAGTTTTTGCGTGCCCCCCTGGGTATGGTTTTACTAGCAGCATGTAGTATACATCTATTAAATTCACTCACTGCTCTATTGATGTCTTTGTCCAAGTTCATGTCCTTAGCTAGAACACTGGTTAAATGCTGGTACATTTTCCAGTCTGCCCTCTTATAGTTCCACCTAGTGAGCGTGCTGCTGTCCTTGGTATATTCATTGTGAATTTCCAGAAATACTGGTCTGTGGTCACTACCCCCAAGCTGCTTTCCAACGACACGTGTGATGTTCCATTCCAGGCCTGGTGAGTAGAATGCCAGGTCTGGTGTAGAGGTGGTGTGCCATGCTCTCGAGTAGAAGGTTGGTGAGTCTGCTGGCTGGTTAATAAGAATGAGATTATTTTCATCCTGCCAGCTCTCAAGTTCCTCACCTCTCTTGTCGATATGATCGTAGCCCCAGCTCTGAGAGTGGCTGTTGAAGTCACCACACACCATAAGCCTTTCTTTGTCTGGAATTGTGTCTAGTGCCAATGGTTTATCATTTGGGCAGTAGTAGTTCAGGAGATGGAATTCTGCACTGTCTGTTTTTAGGTGGAGCATCTGGTATTCTGCCCCGTCCATGTATACTTCCAGCTGACATGCGCTGATATTGTTTTTAACTAGTGTCAGAATTCCACCCTTTCGCCTGTCTTTTCGGTCAGATCGGTAGCACTGGTAGCCTCTGATTTTGAAGGCTATGTCGCTGCTGAGGTGTGTTTCTTGGATACAGCATATATTTACTTGTTCTTCACTGAGGACATTTTCAAGTTCCAATTTTTTGCTGTATCCATCTCTTTTACTGTTGACACCCTCAGCATTCCAGTGCATTATTTTTATTGGTCGTTTGTTTGTTTGGCCAGTAGCTCTATTCCCTTGCCTCCTGGCTCCTCGGGGCAATTGAGAAGGACTTCCAGTAACTGAGGTTGGGCCCTTTCGAGGTATAGGGCCCGGCACCGTCCCTGCCTGAACGTCCGCCACAGGGCAGGCACCATAACGTTTATTAGATGCAGACATGTTTCCATTGTGTTTTATGCGTGGCAACCTGATTATCTGTGCGCCTTTTGGCTGGTTGCCTCCGTCTTCAGCACTCTGCTTACTTGGGCCGGACTATGGTCCTGCTCGAGTGGGAGTGCCCGACCAGTCTTAGTTTCCAGCCTCTGATGGCTGAACTAAGCCCCATCACCACTTCAAGGTTCTGGCCTCGATGGGGGATCTTTGTTTTGTCTGTTGTCATAATTATTTCTTTATTTCCCTATTGAAGACCTTACTTGAGGGTAAAGTCAAAGGGAAGCGAGCAAGAGGTAGGCAGAGATACAAGTGGGAGAGTAACATTACACGATGGACAGGTTACAGTCTAGCAGAGTGCACCACCAAGACAAGAGACAGGAGATGTTGGAGATACGTTGCAGCCAACCTTCGTTGCGGAGACGGCACTTGATGATGATGATGATAATTTTTTCTGCGCATTTAGATATCACTGTATTCTTTGTTGTTGTGATTAGCTGTTTCAGTCCATCAGAATGTGTAGTAATGAGGACTGTGTCATCTGCATATCTTATTTCTGGAATCTTGTACCCACCGATATTTATTGGATGAAACTCACTTTTCTCTAGTACTTCTCTTATATTTCTCATTATATTTTCTGCATAGGTGTTAAAAAAATACAGGGATAGAGTGCACCCCTGTCTCACTCCACTTTGAACAGCAAACCATTCAGATGTTTCTCCCTCCACTATTACTGCTGCTTGTTGTTCATGATATGGTGTTTCAATAAGATGTATGGGGAAGCCCATGATGGACCATGGCTGGTGATGTTTAACACAATCAAACGCCATAAATGAATACTACTATTTAACTCTCTTAATTTAAAACCAACCATAGACCTATTCAATTCTACAACAATATCTATTGGACTGGAGAAATAATACATATATTTACACTCGCAGATTTCACTTGAAGATCAGATCCATTCTTCTTTCCTTTTGCAATGGATTTATTCTGATCAGATGTTTGTTGACAAGGGCATGGGACGTTCTCAGTTGGAATATAAGACTGGTTTGCTCTTCTAGATTGTTTTAGTGGGTCCATTGGGTTGGGCTTCTATTTTGGTTTTAGAGGTGAGCAGTCTGTCTTAGATAATTGAAAGATCATCCTCATTGTACATTTCACCATCGGTCCATAAGTGCTGGATCTCCACCTCAAGATATACCTAGCGTGTAGCGACTGACCACACCTACTCTGAGTTGGTTTACCATTCTCTTCTGGTTACCTGCATGGTGCTCTTGTTTAGCCACACCCCTATTGACAGAGCTCAGAGTTGCAGATGCACATGTATCTGTTACATCAGTCTCTCGTCCAATCACCATAAGAGTCTTCAGAACATCAGCTCGGTCCATTGCTTGTCTGGCCCTACCAACAAGTCTGGTAAGTTCTTTCATGCCAAGTTTTGCTAGATATTCCAGACTTGTTGTTAACTCTTGTAGTTATGCCTCTTCTGCCAAGATTTCTTCCACTTTATGATCTGAATATATTACATGTGCTGAATGTATAACACATGTTGAACATATAATGCATGCTGAATATATAACACATCCTGAAAATACGAGGGGGAGTCAATAAGTAAGTCACAAATTGATGTTGGATGGCAGGAAAATGCAGTAGGTGGTTTCTAAAGCTGTTTATAGTTGATATCATCATAGAACTTTATGTTTATGTTCGCTAGATGGCGCTAGCTGTACCTTGCGCATGCGCAGCACAAAAAACAAAATGGCTACTGTACTTACAGAGTGTACAATCAATGAACAACGTGCTGTTGTGCGTTTTTTATGGGCAAAAGGACTGCCTGCAAAAGACATTCATAAAGAAATGCTTCCTGTTTATGCTGACAATTGTTTGTCCCGTAAAGCGGTGCACAGCTGGGTAAAAAAATTTTCTCAAAAACGCTCTAAAATTGTTGACGAAATCCGATCTGGTCGTGCTGTTGAAATTGCAACAGACGCATCTGTGCAGCGGGTTGAGGAGATGATTCGAGGTGACAGACGAGTAACGATAGACGCTGTAGCAGCTGCAATAGGGTGCTCACATGGTTCAGCATACAGCATCATGCATGACCGATTGAAATTTAAGAAAGTGTGTTCAAGGTGGGTGCCCAGACATTTAACGGACGAACACAAAATGAACCGATTAGACTTGTCATTGGAGCATCTCTGTCAATACGCAAATGAAGGAGAAGACATGATGAACAGGATTATTACTGGGGACGAATCATGGGTGCATCACTACCAGCCTGAATCAAAGCGTGCTTCAATGCAATGGAAACATCCTTCTTCGCCTTGTGTCCAAAAATTCAAGGTTACACCATCAGCAGGGAAGGTTATGCTGACAGTGTTCTGGGATTGTCAAGGAGTGCTTTTAACCAATTTCAAAAAGAAAGGTGACAATGTGAATTCTGAATCATACTGTGAAGTTCTATCAGTGCTTCGGGATGCAATTCAAAGAAAAAGTCCAGGGCTGCTGACAAGAGGAGTGCTACTCCTTCATGACAATGCTAGACCACATACGGCTCGATTAACTCAGGAGAAAATAAAAAATCTTGGTTGGAAAATTCTGGAACATCCTCCTTACAGCCCCGATTTAGCCCCTAGTGATTTTCACCTTTTTGGTCCACTAAAAACCCACCTTGGCGGGAAGCATTTCGCGACTGATGCAGAAGTTGAATGTGAAGTGAAAATGTGGCTTAAAAAGCAGAGCACGCAGTTCTACGCAGCAGGTTTGGGAGGACTCATAAAACGATGGGATAAATGCATCAATGTTGGTGGAAATTATGTTGAGAAGTAAAGGGATAATGTATGTGTAAAAATAAACAGTTTTCAGGTTTTTATCGTCTTCAGTTTTTTTCTAAAGAGCCATTTGTGACTTACTTGTTGACTCCCCCTCGTATAACCAAACTCAATATAACACATGCTGAAAATATAACCCAAACTCAATATAACACATGCTGAAAATATAACCCACACTGAATATATAAGACACACACTGCTTACATAGAAATTGTATCATAAATCTTCATAACTTTCTATCTCTTGAGCTAATTATTTGTATTACTCTAGCAGCTTATATTTTCTACAGCCATCTCTGTTGTGTAATGTCTATCTATCCTTATTTTGCACAAATGTCAATACCACAATGATGTTGATAGTTCTGTGATAGTTCATTGTCAGTTCTGTGATTCCTGGTAAGAGTCAGGGTGTGTTGGATACCGAGTAGAGTTAGAGGTAGAACTGTAGCGGAGCAGAATGGAGTTTAGACTGCAACAACCTCCAGTATAAGAATAGAAATTGGGGCAACTAAACCAGCACTAAAATGGGTTCACCAAACAAATACATCGGGAGCTGTAGTAGTCACAGACAAAGTCCAACCTTAAAAAGATTGAGAATAGGTGACAAAGACAATGACATGGGTGGATGGATTGCACAACGTATTCTGATCTTCGAAGAATACTGTGGATTTATTGTTCTGCTGGAGCCCATGACAATGAAGAGCTGACACATTGGCTTTGAAAGCACACATACTAGGGAGAATTAATTTTGGATATTAAATATGGACAAGAATGACATATTAGGATCTTTACATGAACATTTCTGAACGAGATAATTATGCTGGAAGGAGATATGATATTGCATTTTAAAAGAATTTGGAATTACCACAGGAGACCCCATCGAGCCCAGCACCGTGCAGTGGTGATGGGGCTTAGTTCAACCATCAGGGGCTGAAAACTAAGACTGGTCGGGCAGTCCCACTCGAGCAGGACCATAGTCCAGCTCCTGGGGCTACGATCATATCGACAAGAGAGGTGAGGAACTTGAGAGCTGGCAGGATGAAAACAATCTCATCCTTATTAACCAGCCAGCAGACTCACCAACCTTCTACTCGAGAGCATGGCACACTACCTCTACACCAGACCTGGCATTCCACTCACCAGGCTTGGAATGGAACATCATACGTGTCGTTGGAAAGCAGCTTGGGGGTAGTGACCACAGATCAGTATTTCTGGAAATCCACAATGAATTTACCAAGGACAGCAGCACGCTCACTAGGTGGAACTATAAAAGGGCAGACTGGAAAATGTACCAGCATTTAACCAGTGTTCTAGCTAAGGACATGAACTTGGACAAAGACATCAATAGAGCAGTGAGTAAATTTAATAGATCAGAATTTAATACATGCTGCTAGTAAAACCATACCCAGGGGGGCATGCAAAAACTACAAACCCTACTGGAATGATGAACTGGAAAAGCTGCAAAATGAGATGGAAACATCTAGACAGCAGGCAGAGAACAGACCTAGTCAAGAACATCACAACAAATATCAGCAAACAAAGGCTAAATTTCAAAGAGCCAAGTTATAAGCCAGACAGAGCAGCTGGAAAAAAAATACAGAGTCGCTGAACCTAGAAAGAGATACTAGGAAATTATGGAAACTTGTAAAACAACTAAATGATGAAGGTACAGGGAGAAATACCAGGATCACACTTTATAAAGATAGAAACATTTTAACAGGTAAACATGCAGCTGATTACTTTGCAGATTCCTTTGCAGAAGACAATAACATCAAAGTCAGCCCAGGCAAACAACAGGAGGTTCGAGAGAACCAGCAAAACATTGGACAAGGCGAACCAATACCTGAAGTCATGGAGGCACCAATCACAATAAGAGAACTGGAGCATGCAATATCCAAATTGAAAATGAAAAAGTCCCCTGGAGCTGATGGAGTGTCCAATGAAATGATTAGAAACCTGGGAATTGCAGCAAGAGCAAAGCTGCTGCAGATCTTTAACACAAGCTGGTCCACAGGTAATGTACCACAGGCGTGGAGAGAAGCAATAATGATACCACTCCTCAAATCAGGAAAAGATGGCAACACAGTCTCCAACTACAGGCCCATCAGCCTCACAAGCTGTCTATGTAAAACAATGGAACGCATTATCAATCTTAGGATGCAGTGGTAACTTGAAAGTGAAAACCTTTTGGTATCACAGCAAGCAGGTTTCAGACAGTGCTACTCTACTGAAGATCAGGCAACCTACCTCTCCCAAGAGATTGAGGATGCCTTCCAAGATAATAAACTGGTACTAGCAGCATGGATAGATCTCAGGAAAGCATTTGATAAGGTCTGGATAGAAAGGCTCCTAAAGAAATTGAGAAATTGCAGGGTTAGCTCAAGAATGTATAAATGGGTAAAAGCATACCTGCATAATAGAAGAGCCAGGGTACAATTAGATGGTCGCAAGAGCAAGAAAGTTCTACTGCGTCATGGAGTCCCCCAGGGAGGAGTCCTGTCACCCACACTTTTCTTGGTTTACATCAATGACCTAGTTGCTGAACTACCACACGGGATCAAAGTGGCAATGTATGCTGACGACCTGGTGCACGGAAGAACATGCAACAGTGGCCTCTAAACGAATACAAAGAGCTATTGATGCCTTAACCTTATGGGCAAATAGATGGTGCATCAGCATTAACACAGATAAGTGCAGCACTACACTCTTTACCCTCTCACCAAAACAAAAAGCCGGTCATATCAAGATAGATGGAGAGCTCTTGAAAGAAGACAAACAACCCACATACCTCAGAGTTACCTTTGATGATAAGCTGACATGGAAGCAGCACATAAACAAAGCAACAACAAAAGCCAGGAGGAAGTTAGCTATCCTGAGAAAACTAAGTGGAACCACATGGGGAGCCAGTGGAAATATACTCAGTAAAGTTTACCAGCAAGGCATAAGACCACACCTGGAATATGGTTCAGCTGTGTGGTGTCCTGCATCAAACACCACATTACAAGATCTAGATAAAGTGAAAAACCAGGCACTTAGAATAATGTTGGGAGCAATGAAATCAACATCCATAGCAGAGATGCAGAAAATGGGAAGAATGCAAACACTTAGTGAACGAAGAGACACAAAAGTACTAATTCAAGCAAAAAAGTTTCAGTGTATGCCAAGTCATCCAATGAAGGAAAGATTCCACAATCTAGCAATAGGGCAACTGAAAAGAAGCAGTTTTATCCATCAAGCTAAACAACTCCGTAGACAACTTACAGACCTACCTGAATTTGACAGCCCCTTAAGGTCTGTACCAGAACAAACCCCGTGGAGTGAAAGGCATGGAATGTCAATATACATTCAGACTCATGTGAAAGGAATACTAAGCGAGGACGAACAGAACAGTGTGCAGCGAATGACAGTCACCCTCAGTTTCCTGGATGAGGAATATCCACAAGATATATGGGTCAGAGTATACACAGATGGGTCAGCACAGAATGCTGTGAGGAATGGAGGTGCAGGTGTATATATAGAATATCCACATAAGCCTAGAGATACAATCTAGAGATACCTAGAGATACACTGACAAGAAAATTCTGCACTAATTATGATGCAGAAATCCAGGCAATTAGTGTGGCAGCTAAAAAACTGCTGAACTCCAACTCTGGCCTACAGCCTGTGGTATTCCTGACAGATGCAAGGTCAGTGCTTCAAGCTCTCCAGTCTGGAAAACTAACAGACTTGAAAAAACTACTTAGCGAATTGTCGTACCAGTATAAAGTAACCATGCAGTGGATACCCTCTCACTGTGGAATACCAGGAAATGAAAAAGCAGACCAATTGGCTAAGGAAGGTGCTGCCGAAGACCAACCAGAAATACCAATCACCTACCATAAAAAAAACAGATGATCAAGTCAATAAGAAAGCCACAAACACCAACACAAGATGACTATCACATTATGAACAGATCAGAACAAGTTATAATTCTACGTCTCAGAACAGGACACAACCGACTCCGCAGTCACATGTATACAAAGTTCAAGATTGGCAATATGGCCATGTGTACATGTGGACAGGCAGCACAGAGTGCCAAACATATACTTCAAGAGTGTTCTGAGCATGAAACGCTGAGGAAGACATATTGGCCAGAGGAAACAACACTGGAATCAAAGCTCTATGGGACACTGTATGAACTACAAAAGACAGTGAGTTTTATTAAGGAGACAGAATTACAGATATAGACATGTTTCAAGTGAACGAAAGAAGAAGAAGAACCACAGGAGAGAACAGAAAATGGAAATTTAGGGTATGTCTAAGGTGTGTGTGTAACCAGAAAGATATGGGAACCTTCAGCATGCATACTCTTCATCATGCACTGGGAGAGACCAAGCACCTATAAGTTTGCCCAGACTGCATCAATATCTATTCAGAAAACTATAAATAAATGTCATCAGCTAGATACTTCTATTAATTATTAATCAGAATAAAAAATACAGACTTCTGGGATACTACACAGTAACAATCAATACAGCTGTATAATCAAGAAGAATTATGTTGCGTTTAAACTATAAACACAGCGAGCAACTAAATTAAGAATTACTGATAGGGAAAAATAAACATTACTAATGGTGTGATTGTTATCTCCACCTACTTTAAAAAAAATTCACTTTGAGTTAGAGTGTTTTACAATGTACAACATTATTTGTCTTGTAGCTTGAAGTATTTTTTTTAAATTGTGCTGAAATAAAGTATTGTTTTTCTATACCAAAAATGTCAAAATTAAAGTGCTACATTTTTTTCTTGCTAACTTTTCTCGAACAAGTTTATGTGTTTTTGGTTGTTTCAATCCTCAGACATAACTAGTTGTTTGTATAGTCAAAAGTCCTGTTTTAATTAGTTTTAAATTGATGCACATTGCGAGTGTGTTAGGGTTAAACATTAACTAAATCCCTAAAAACTGTGCATTCCTGTAAAGGAAAATTCTGGTTGGATAAGTTCCAGAATGAGGTGATGTGTCATCTTTGGTGCATGAGAAACACACCTGTACGAGCAATGAGATTCTTACTTGACTGTCCAACTATGGAATATTGATAACAGTTGTGCAGAGAAAGAGCAAACCTCCAAATCAGTAGTGGGCACCCACTGCATACTCAAATACAGATGAAATGTGCACAGCAGAGTGTCAAACATATACTTCAAGAATGTTCTGAGTATGAAATGCTGAGGCAGACATATTGGCCAAAGGAAGCAACACTGGAATCAAAGCTCTATGGACCACTGTATGAACTACAAAAGACAGAGAGTTTTATTCAGGAGACAGAATTACAGATATAGTCATGTTTCAAGTGAACGAAAGAAGAAGAAGAAGGTCATCTAAGGATATGTTTAGCTTGCAAAATCCAAGGGAAAAGTAAGTGATAAACTGTCAATGCTGAAAGCTTCTACATATGTAGGCTAGGGGAGTCCATCAAAAACAAAGGCACATCAAAAATGGTTATGTTAGGCAATATGGTGCAACTTAAACTCCACATTGTTTATTATCCCCCTAGAATAGAGTAGAGGGCTCTCTGACTTGTAGCATTGCAATCCGTCATAGAACCCAGGTCCTGTGACCTGGACTGGCCAGATCTCATTGGTTTGATGCTGTATATCAAACTGACATCAGGAAACTAACTGGAGGAAAGGGACACCTGAGATAAAACCATCCAATTCAGGACATGACAGTCCTACAAGTCTTTCCAAATTTGGCAGGTACGGCACACGTCTTGTAAGCTAGCAGACTGTAGGTGGCGGGGAATGGAGAATGATGTTCACCTCGAATCCACTACCCATAGATGGAAGTCTGGGAAGAGTCAAGCCAAAGCAGCATCATACCAGTTGGAAAATGGTGTTCCTAGTCCCAGGTTTTACTTTGATGAAAACTTTAACCATTTAAGAACTCCACACTACTCTAAAAAGACAACTAAGAAAAGTACCAGGTACTGATAAAATATCCAATGAGATGATCCATCACCTAGGAAACAAAGAAAAAACAGAGCTCCTAAACCATAAATAAAACTTTGCAAAGTGGAACCCTACCAACAGCCCGGAAGATCCTTTATTGTCAGGTCAATGCTGAAAGATAAGCCTGAAAATGACATAAAATGCTTTTGACCATTTCCCTGCAATGGTTACTAAACTAGATAAAATAAGAAATGAAGAAATTAGGAAAAGAGTTGGTATAATATCATGTATTGAACATATTGAAAGACAGCAAGTAAAATGGTTCAGTCACCTTATGAGAATGAACCCAAACCAAATACTAATAAGAGCATATAACAAAGGAATATCCGGGCATAAAGCCAAAGGTAGACCAAGAAAACGGTGGATAGAAAACATCAAGATAACCTTGAACAAACATGAACTAAATGCAACCATGGTGACAAATCTGGCCTTGGAGCTTAAGCTTCAACCCCTACACTTAACTGCAAGTGTGAATACGATCAACCATCATTCACCTGGGGACAGACAATAGACCATTTTTCTTATTTTCCAACATCAGTAAACTCGCAGAACGAATGCTGAACAACTGGTGGTTGGAATTATCAGATTTATACTGGTGATTGGAATTATCAGATTATACAGGTGATTGGAATTATAAGATTATACTGGTGATTGGAATTATCAGATTATACTGGTGATTGGAATTATCAGATTTATACTGGTGATTGGAATTATCAGATTTATACTGGTGATTGGAATTATCAGATTATGCTGGTGGTTGGAATTATCAGATTTATACTGGTGATTGGAATTATCAGATTATACAGGTGATTGGAATTATCAGATTATACAGGTGATTGGAATTATAAGATTATACTGGTGATTGGAATTATAAGATTATACTGGTGATTGGAATTATCAGATTATACTGGTGATTGGAATTATCAGATTTATACTAGTGATTGGAATTATCAGATTATACAGGTGATTGGAATTATCTGTGCCCTCAACAAAACTCAAGCAGGCTTCCAAAAAGTATCTCCAGACCATCTCTTTCTCTTCACTGAAAATGTGAAGAAATATTTTCATCAAGGGAAGAGTTCTGTTTCTGTCTTTGTAGACCTACAGCAAGCATTAGTGTGAAAGCTGAATAATCCTACCTACAAAAACAGCACATTAAACTTACATTTTACTTGCTTATGATCTCTCATTAGTGAATCGGATGTTTCACCTCACGCTAGCTTTCATCCATAATTTCTGAAAATAAAAAGAAATTACAACTTGAATTTAATATGAGAAGAAAATATATTGAAAATAAATTAATGTATATGTCTCTATCCAGGCTGTCATCATTTTTCTTATTCCTCTTCTTTGCAAACCTCAGGAATTGCGAGTGATTAGTTCTTACTTCCTATGTGCAGTGAGGAGGTTTCTCCACGTTTTCTTTCATACCCAGGAGGCTTCAGCTTTCAGATTAGTGCAATGCCTATAGAATCTTCTACTCAAAGAGACTCAACATGTCATGAAACAAGCTGATAGTTTGCTTGGGTCACCCATTGTTTGTTTTTCCTCCAACGAGGCATTTCGCAGCCAGCGAGCTATTCTATGTGTAGGAAGACCATTCCATTACCATCCTTTATGCCCCTAAGTCCCAGACATAATTTCTTATTTTTGTTATTATTATTATTATTATTGAACAACAGTGACAATCGATGGCTGTCATCATAGATGTTTATAGTTTCTTTCATCTTACTCAAAGTGTTAACATCAAATCACTAATAACCAATAATATTTCTGGCAATGATTGCGAACTCGCCATGAACTCCGAAACTGATATTCATTGTCAGCTCAACACTAATTTTTAGATTAACCTTCACCGCGCCTATGTTAACACCAGTCGCCAAAAAACAAAATGGCGACTAGCGTCGATGGCGACATACTCCATCCAATGAGATATCGTTATAATAGACGCCCCACAGCCTGATTGGTTACTCGGGAAACGTGCAATTGAAGCCGGTTCATTCCTATGTCCGACATGATCATTGTAACAATGGCTAGCCAGAAGATACACGTTATAGCAATTAATCTGACCACATCTGCACACCGGTACGATGTCATGATGGTGGATCGGTTTTATAGACCTTTATTTCATCGTATTTTGAATAAAATAACATTGAATCGTGGCTTGAATCATGCATTATTAGGTTATTTAGTTTCACAGCAGTGAATATACAGAATGCCGTGTTGGTTTGGGGACTTGTACGTTTGATATCGAATATGTTGAAGTGGCACCAAAAATGACTCTAGGCCTAAGCTCAAAAAATGATTTTACTGCAAATCTACAAGTTTTATACAGTTCCCCTGGCTATATTTTGATAATTTCGCAGTGAAAGAACATAAATACAACAGATTTGCATGATTTAATTTACAGTGTTGCCAAGGAATTCGATAAGTAAGGTAAGTTATTTTTTTACTAATTTTTTTCCTCTTTATTTGTTATAAAATATATATTTTTTTGTGAAAAACGTCTTTACCACTTTCTCATACGTCTGGTATCACACACATAATTTACATAATCTAAATAAAGTACATAAATTACACCAATATATGCATAATTCAATTCTTTATTTATATGTGCAAATATTATTTAAATATCTCTAACAACCAAATAATTATCACATTTTCAAAACAGTCACCATCAATAACGTAAATTTTCAAAAAAGATTCCGGTGGCAGGAGACGTTTCGTATTTTTTAATCAGGCTTGCTAAAGGTTAAGAACAGGCCATAACAGACCCAAGCAGCACATATATAGAAGATTTGGAGTTGCAACAATCTGCAGAAAAGTCAGAACATATTTTACAGAAATGTCTACTGTACCACACCACATGCAGAGAACCATGGTCATCTGAAACAGCTCTGATGGATATGCTCTATGACACCCAGTCACGGTGTTGGTGACCAGATTGAAGAAATCCATATCAGCATCTGACTGGAGAATGAGGAAGGAAAAAAAAGATTATCAGTTGAATGGATTAGAAATTGTCCACATCAGAAGTTCGACCCTTGCCTTGGTGCTGCACTCTGGTAAACTGTATCCTGTTCCTCCCACTTGTATATCTGCCTACCTCTTGCACATCTCACGTCAAAGCTACCTTCAAGTAAGGTATTCAACAAGGTGTTCATGTCTTTTATTATGTCCAAAATATTTTATTTCTTTGATTTTTCTTTCCTTTAATAGTTCATTTTGAACCACAGTGTTTGCCGAGGACGGATGTGTCGGGCCATTGGTGCAAATAAAACAGTGACACAACGCATTTCCATTCTCTGGACTACATCCTTCTGGAAATCTAATAGGACCATGGTCCTGATACAAGAGATATCCAGTGGGAGTTTGAGAATGAACGCTGAAGAAGAAAGAAGAAGAACCACAGTGTTTATCAGAATCTCTGTGTTCATTTTCTTCTCTTTCCATGAAGTTCTTCCTATTCTTATGTATATCCACATCTCAAATGTATTAAATCTGTCTTCTAGTTGTATATTCATTATTCATGTGTCTGAGTCATACATTAATTTACAAACTACCAGCACAAAATTATAATATTCATCTGAATCACAAAAATAAATTAAAATGATCATATAAGAGTTTATGAAAAGAAGAGAAATTGAATTTAATAAGACATATATACCCGGTACTGTGTGAATTGCAATATGTCAAAGAACTACAGTATGTAGTTTATTGGTTGAATAAAGGTACAAAAATGTAACATCCAGGTATTACATAGTTTGTAAATTCCATTTTAGAAGACCTAGACTTGGCACACGATTAGACTCTTCTTAGCTCAACACAAAATAGACTGACCTCAGAATTTTTCCAAACAAATCGGTATAATGATCAACTCATCTGAACAAAAATAATGGATTTCACAAAGGAAACGATCAATGTCAAACTCAATGAATAATCTCAATGAATAAACTCTGAGAATGTTAAAACCTTCAACTACCTGGAGCAAGTTATCACAAGATGGTGATACAAGCAAAGATCTATCAATCCGCATTGCTGTGGCAGTGAGAGCATTTAACAAGCTTTAAAATATATGGTACTCACAAGAATTTTACATACTTACAATACTTAGACTGTTTAATGCATGCATGTTGACATACAGATGGACAAACATTGAAAGTTGAAAATTCACACAAGCAACAGATACTAAATTAATCATCTTTGAAAAACAAGTTTAAAAAATATATCATTTTGACTGTTATGTTTTCAACCATGAGCACTACTTCAGCCGGTTTCATGCTGTATTACAGAGATGTCGCTTGCACCATACTCAACCATGAGCACTACTTCAGGCGGTTTTGTTCTGTGTGACGAGATGTCGCTAGCACCATTCTCAACCATGGGCACTACTTCGGCTGGTTTCGTGTTATATGACAAGAATGTCACTTTCCTCCACACACAGTGTTGTCCTCCAGAGTGTGTTGCCTTATCCAAAGGCATTTAATGTGTATTCTAGATATTACTATACCTAATGGCATCTGCTCATATGGGACAATTGACATCAGCCATCCTTCCTATGACTGTATATTCCAGTTATCCGAGCCAGAACATACTGTGTCTCTATATGTCGACAGTGGCACTGGCTGTGCTGACCGAGAGGTAGTGGAGATATTTGTTGTCTAGTTGTAATCAAATCTCATTCCATCTATAGTCCTGACAGCCCCAGACACAATCTCTAGAAGTGTTAGCCAGATGTATCACATGATCTATGATATATCTGTTTCCAGGGTGCACCACGTGGAGGTACTTTTAGGACCTTGGTTAACCCCGGGCAAAGTTGGCATGATAATTATGTTTCTTATATATTCAGGTAACGGTAATGCTAGATCATGGGTAAGTTAATAATATAATTAGGAAGCATATAGAAAAATCAGAAGGTAAAAGATGGGACTTGAACCATGTTCACTCAACTAGCACATATTCAACTTCAGTCAATATATTTTATGAATTTGACCAATCCGCAAACAACATGTAATTTTAGTCACAATATCGAACTTGTATAACATTTGTAAATTATATATTATGTCCATCAGTGGGTGTCAATATAGAATATCCAGACAAAACATCTGATGAGTTATTTGATGCTCATAGGGAGATATGCTCTAACTATGAAGCTGAAATAACAGTTCTAGAAGATGCCTTGTAATACCTGAAGATGTTTGTTTGTTTGTTGTTTGTTTTGCGTTCGCTTCATTGTAACCATCACGGATATCCATGCGATTTCCGCCGGGAGCGTGATTACGTTGTGCCACAATTATGCGCCTTGTAGGCCTAGCACATCCGATTTCGGCATGCCTTGACAATTCGGGTGGGCTACCCTTAGCCTGTGACAGCCTCTATATCTGTCTCCAGGCACGCGTAGTGGCGACTCTTCGCCCAGACGATTTTTGCTCTCATCTGACTCGCACGAGGTGTTCCACTGTCTATGAACTTGCCTCGTGTAATTGGACGTGCTGTGCCTGTGCCCATTGGGTACTGAACCGTTTCTCATCCGTGAGCCTGGTTCCTTAAGGGGAAGAACTCAACAGAGGAGTTGGACCCTGGCTCTTTCGCCCTCTTAGCCGAGGTGTCGTTCACCGACATCGTGTACCCCTTGTCCAAGTTTGAGTCTCACACCACGCGTTTGAGAGCAAGGCGTTCTCGAGCTGAGCGTCCTTGTCCCAAAAGCGCCTGAGCCCATCAGGTACTGAACCCTTTCTCTCTTCAAGTGTATTTCCAGTGTAGGAAAACCTGACAGTAGAGTTGGGCCAGGACTACCATCGTTGTCCCTTTCTTGCCTAAGCCCATCGGGTACAGAACCCTTTCTCTTCGCGAGCATATTTCCGGTTTAGAAAGGCTCGACATTAGAGTTGGGTTAGGTCTTCTTGCTTTACCAAACGCCAATGGATGGGTCTGGGTCTCTGCCTGTAAGGAACACAGGTAACTAGAAGCTCGTCTCGAGCTGACGGAGCTTGTAGTGCCCCGTTCCTAGGGACTTTTCACTTTCTATTTGCAGTTCGCGCTGCCCTCTAGCGCTGTTCTGCCCTTTCATTGTACTCGGTATGAAATCTATTTGTCTCTCGCCATGCATCTACCTTTATGTGCATTTTACATTGGCCACCCCTCCAATGTTCGGACTGGACTGACTAGCTTCACTGTATGTCGACAGTGTCGCTATATTTGGTGATGCTGGTGGTGTCGGAGATATCGTCTGTCTCTTGTGCAGTCAAATCTCTTTCCATCTGCTACCTCCACATTCTCGGACACGATCCCCAAATGATTTGGCCAGAATCAGCTCGAGCTGCTGTATTTCTGTTTCCAGGGTGCACCGCGTGGAGGTACATTTGGGATCTTGGTTATCTGCTAACCCTGGGTCCGCCTAGAGCAATGCGTTCCCTTTGCACCCCTACCTGAAGATGATGATTTTTTATGTCTTTCAATCAAAAGTTCAAAACATTGTGTTTTTTACAGGCTTTATATCCAATGATCGATCTCTAGACTATGGTGGACATTGTTAGCCTGAACTAGTTCAAATATATCACCATGCTAACCAGCTGCTTGGGATGCAAAGGGTCTTGCATTGCTCTCGTGCGGACCTACGGTTAGCAGATAACGAAGATCCTAAAAGTACCTCCATGTGGTGCACCCAGAAAACAGAAATACAGCTGCTGTATTCCTGGCTTACACTGTTAGGCTAGTGTCTGTGGATACAGTAGATGAAATGAAAATTGCCTGCAGAGAGACAGGAAATATCTCCAAAACCTCTATGTCATTACATCCAACATCACACAGTCGGCACACAGTGATGCAAGGCATCTGTACATTCCATGTCGGCCGGCTTAAAAAGTTGAAACATTGGAGGGGCGAACAATGTCAATGTCCCTAACATACAGTGATTTTATGAGTACACACAAATCTGGGAAGAAAAGGAAACACGCTGGAGGGCAGTGTAGTTGAGTGTGTGAATAAATTCAGTGGCAACAAAGCCACAATAGTCCAGCACGAGACCAACTGGCAGAAGTGTTGTTCATGCTCGAGAACACATGGAAGCCCACATGTCCAATCGCAATTGATCCCATTCAAAGTAGGAGTCATGTCTCAAGTATTGGATACGCCAAATTGATCACGCACTTCTGGATATGGAAAATAGCTTTGAATACAGCTCCCCATTGCACACAGAACAAGCCTGGAACATATGTTGAAGAATGCATTGTTCAATTGTCTGACCGAAGCAGTGTTAAGACTAGAACTCTGGACACTGCGGGCAATGTAGAAGGGGGAGCAACCTCTAACAACACTGAAAACCAAGCCCAACTCAACTGTCACCCGTTGCCAAACACAGCTCTCACAGAGAGAATCGTGTTCAGTGCCCAAGGGCCCACTGCGAAGCCCCTCGTCCTAGATTCGTATTTTACTTATGTCTTGAGTAATATATGCAATGGAGAAGATTCAAAGTACACAGACTGCGTCTGGGGATGGAATGGAAGACCATCTCAAGCGGACAAGGAGAGTTCGTGAGAAATGCACAGGTCAAATCCCAGACCCCCAATGTGTTTGGTAAAGCAGCACCTCGTCTAGGAAGATGTATCAACCCAAAGTTTAATTTGACCATTGCCGTTACCCAACACGGCTCATACTGAAGCAATTAGGTCTGGGACCTAGGGACACAAAGGGTGGCAATGAAATGGTCTTCCTACATGAGGAACAGCTCGCTGGCAGTGAAGCGCCTTGTCGGAGGAAAGACAAACAATGGGTGACCAAGGCAAACTATCAGCTCGTCTCGTGAAATATACCTCTCTGAGTAGAAGCCTCCTTCAATAGGCATTGCACTAAGCAGAAAGCTGAAGCCTCCTTGGGTATGAAAGAAAACTTGGAAAAACATCCCTACTACACATAAGAAGTAAGAGCTAATCGCTCGTAATTCCTGGTGTTCAAGAAGATAATTTTTTTACACAGCAAGTCTGGTTTTCTTGATAAATGCTGCTGTATTTGATAGCTCATCAAGGCTCCCATACAGCTTTCTGAGGATTGTCTCTGTTGTTCAGCGCTCCTCCCTCAACTGGTTTAGTATGAAGCAGTATTGCAGGATATATTCTGCCATCTGTGCTGCATACTCAAATGGACAGAGTAGTGATGGGGACCAGTCTTAGTTTAAGTTGATGTTTAGTCTGTTGTGTTCTGTCCTATTGCAGAAGATAATAACTTGCTCAGCTGTCGAGATAG
Source organism: Meghimatium bilineatum (assembly GCA_034231615.1). Classification (NCBI taxonomy): domain Eukaryota; kingdom Metazoa; phylum Mollusca; class Gastropoda; order Stylommatophora; family Philomycidae; genus Meghimatium; species Meghimatium bilineatum. Next base: position 36,746,783 of record CM067313.1, read on the forward strand.
TTATAGTTGTCCTTTGGTTGGTCAACTTTCCTAATAGCTTTGTTGATCCTCTTTGCATGGTAGGTGATTTCTTGGTCTTTTTGTTCATGTGTTGCCCAATCTGTACTTTACGGGATAATGTATCCACGCCCATAGTCCATCTTTTCAATGTTATGCACAGAACCATTTAATCTCTGTTATAGTTTGTGCATATTTCATGTCGTCAGAGGAATCTCACATAACTAGCAGACCTAGCTCATTACGATGGGTGGAATCATTGTTATATCAGTAATATAAATAGGATACATCAGGGGTCGGCAACCTTTTGCTAACTGTGTGCCAACTTAAGGTTTCAAATTATTCAGAGTGCCAACATCATATATCATTTTATACAAGTCGAGGCCAATATTCTTATTTTACCGTATATTTTATTTTTATATTTTAATTAATTAATATATAGTGATATTCAATAATATGTAAAGTTGTAAACACCATTAATAGAAATAGAGTTTCTTGAAAGATTTTTTTTTTTAAACTTTTTTATTATTAATGGGAGCCTTGCCCTTGCATGGTCTTGGCCAGTTGCTCAATATTGACAACATACTTTGTCACTTTGAGTTTAACACAATTTCTGAATGTTTGTATACATATCTGTGCTTGTATACAACATAATCCAGATATACACACAACAGGTTTTAAATGCGCCACAATTTTTTATGTAATAGAGTTTTGATCTCGCTAGTTGACATTACTGTCGTTAGTTTTCGTTTAGTATTCTGAGATTTCGCATATAGACTGTTCCCGTTACCTACTTAGACTGCTGTTACAACAAATCTGGATAAGTCTGTGGCTGCTACCCTGCTACGCCCAAGTGCCAAAATGAGTGAGGAAACCCCGCTAATCGATTTATAATCAACTTTATACAGGAAACGTGAAGAGTCTGCGTGTCATTTGAAATTGCTTGGTGTGGCACGCATGCCATAGGTTGCAGACCCCTGGGATACATGATTTTAACAAGCTCAAAGTTTGTTACGTAAAACATGTCACATCGGTATGGACACATTACCCAGTAAAGAACAGTTAAATTTTTACTAGAATATCTGCCTTTTCATTTCTTGGTATGCCATAGTGGGATGGACCCACTGTAGTACTACCCTTCTTTGGATGCTCACTTCATGTATGGCTACCTTTAGATCTGTCAGTTTTTCTATGTCAAGGACTTGTAAGACAGACACTGCATCAGTAATAAATCTCATGGTCAATATTATTATGCACAGGATTCAAACATACCTGGGAATGACAAGGCAGACAGACTAGCAAGGAAGGAGCAAGACCATACCAGATATACACACTAACAACCATGCACATAGTTAAAAAGATGTTGAAATCTGTTAACCAATAGACTTTGCTGAACAGATACTCAAGGAGAAACACTGGGAGAGAAATCTACAAATATATGACCAGCCCAAATCCCAAAGACAACCTCCTGAGAAGGAAATACCAGAGTACCATCTTTCAACTTTGCACACAACAAATACAGCTTAACAATCACCTGAACACAATACAACCACAACACAATGCATTGCTGTTCTCTAGACAACATCCTGCTGGAAATCTAATAGCAGCATTGTCATGCTACAAGAGAGATCCAGCAGGAGCTTGAGAATGAACAATTAAATACAAATGGTGATGCTCCATATCCATATCTGATTACTAACTTCCCAAATATCTGCCAGTAGATGAAATACTTTACATGGACAAAAGCAACTTCGGTAAAATGGCTCAAAGTAACAGCTGTGTTATTTCTGTGACCACAAATAGAAATTAAGTTCTGTGTTTCAGACTATTCGCATGGAATATGTGGTTTCTTTATGTATGTGTTAGCTAGAGATCACAGTGTAGCCATGTGAATTCCCTGATACAACACTGAGACAGGATTAGCAAACCGTCAGTGAGAGCACAATGACTCATAGTAAAATGAAGAGTACCTCTGATGCTGAAAGGCAACAAAGGGTTTAGCAAATAGATAGATAATTAGAGGAAATACCCAGTTAGGTCAGCAGTAGCACTACTGCCAGACATAAAAACATATACCATAGCTTAGAATTTAATATGTTAACATGAGTAATGCAAGACCTCTAATGGGTAATACTAACTATAGGCCTAATATAAAAGTATAACTCCTTCAGCACATAGATTTTAGCAAAAACTTATCATATGACATAACACACAGAAATATGTGTAAATTGATACAAATTAATTGGCTACAGAGTGCTGATGTATTATTAAAAATGTATCATTAGCCTATTTACTTTTTTTCATATTTATTAGGCTACTATAGCAGACATATGTGACATATAATATAAGTATAAAGTTAATATAATGTCATTGTAATTATTTTATTTTTATCAATATTGTCACTGAACTCCATTAAGTGATTACAATAGGAGGATAATGATGAGATTATATGACAGTAGTAAAAGTGTGTTACATTAATTATGTTGTCGAGGTATGCCTAATAATAACTAAAATTATATTAGTATGATAATGATGACTGTTACTTAAGTATGACTATGAGTACTATGACTCAGTCCAGTGACTAAGAATAATTGGCTGCTTTTGTTTCATTCGATCACAGCAGTGAGCACCTGCACACTGATTCACTTTCACTGTAGCAATAAAATGTACTGTGGGTCTAGTGTTTATTGTCTGTTGTTGTTACAATAACTGTAAACAATTATAAACTATATTCATTATTACGGCCTACAAACTAACAAACCAAACAATGAATGATTGTGAAAATTGGACGAAAAATTCTTGCCACTGACTGACGTTTGTGTCAAGTGCTATTTTAATTTTATATTTTAATTAATTAATACAATATTGAATATACATCTCAATTTCTATCATACAGCTCCAGTGTAAACAAGTTCGAATGTTATATTTTGGTAACACTTATACCTATTTTTGTTCATGAATGTTATTACTTGACTTCACCGACACTACGAAGGTGTCTCTTACGCCATGTTTGTTTTTGGCGAGACAAACATGACAAATGGGGATTAGAATATTTACGGTCTATAGTCTATAGCCTATAGTTGCAACCAATTTAGCTGCATTTAGTTTTGTACAATTTAAAAAAATAAAGCATGTGCAAAATTTTAATTTAATGTTAGTTTATTTCATAAATATCTATTAGAGATGCTTATTGCTTTTTCGAAAATTAATTAGAAGAAACTTGTCTGTTTTTTCTTATCCTGTATTTACCATCTAGTAACCGATTTTTCTAAAACAATATAGCGGCATCCATCCACAAGAATGGTAATATCCATCGACAAAAAAAACCCGTCAGAATGGTAGGCAGGATGTGCATTTAGGAATATGCATCATATAGTTCTCCAGCAATGCGGATGAGTGGACAAAATATCGACCTTTCTAGTCATTTATTTATGTTGTCTGTCCATGATCCGCCAGGGCCGTGCCGTGCTATGATGCAGATAGGCGGCCGCATCAGGCAGCACCACAAAAAAAATATCAGCGGTGGTGGCATTTGGAAAAAACAATCATGTAAAGGGGCGGCATGTCGAGAAAAACCATTAAAGGGGGCGGCATTTCAAAGACTTTCATAATAAGAAAATTTACCTCACGGCACTGCCCCCATCCCAATATATTTTTTGACAAGGAATCATATCTATAAACCTACATATCTAAATAATTCAAGTTTTCGTCGGTTCACTAGTGAAAGTAATGATTTTTTTAATGCATCTATACGTTATTTTTTACGTACATGGTATATACAAAAATGATTTAGCTTTCTTTAGGTGAGACTTATCTCCATGGATATTATTACCCGTATTATCTATAGGGCCTATTATTATCCGTAGATATTATTATCTTAAGGAATAACTTTTACATAAAAATAAATTTCCATTACTCCGTTTTCATGTGCAAATTCTACTATAAGCCATATGACGGGAACTTTGAAGACCTTTTTTGTAAAAAATGTTAGTGAAGGAGGGCGTTTACTGACCTTTTAGTTACGTTTTCAGTGCTACAGAATGTGACAGATTGACAGCCTATCCCCAAACTTTCCTTAGTCGCCTCCCACGGAAGCTGGAAAGAAACACACATTAGCCCTATTCTTTGCCCAATGAACTAGAAGTCCATGTCTGGGTGGCCCACAGGGAGTGATGAATAGAATGGATTATTCAAACATCACATGTACCAGTAAGGTATATGTAATAGATCTACAAAGTAGTACATAATTGATATATGTACAACTAATATGGGAATAACCGAAAACAATCAGCAGACATTGATGTCATAATATTCGACTACAAATAAGTATATGACAACTTCCATGAACTATGCAGTAGCTCACATTTTCTAGAAGTCATCTCGTACATCAGCGTTACATTTACTAAGTTGAAGTCTCGTGCGTGTTTGAGCCCTTTTCAGAGCTAGCTGCCACTTGGGGACATGAGCCCTTCTCTGGGCTCGCCGCCCTAGTGGAGAATATGGGCTGCAGCAGGCAAGCCCTTCTCGGTGCTGAATATTCCATGGAGACTGGGGTAATTGTCGGCGAGCCCTTCTCATGGCTGACCCATCCCCCCCCCCTCAGAAGACTGCGGCTGCTGTCTATGAGCCCTTCTCATGGCTGACATCCACCAAGGAGACTGGGGCTGCCGCAAGTGACCCTTCTCAGAGAAGACTGTCCCTGACGTAGGCTACGTGCTTAAGCCGGCGATCCCTTCTCAGAGCTGACCGTCCCCGAAGAGACTGAAGCTTCTACCGCAGGGCCCTTCACGGGGCTGAACGTCCCACAGAGACAGAGTCGCTGCCGGGGAGTCTTTTTCGAAGCTGACCGCCCCACGGAGACAAGGTCACTGCCGTGGAGCCCTTCTCGAGACTGATGGCACACTAGCAAACAGGCGCTGCTGCCGGCGAGCCCTTCTTAGGGTTGCGAGCTCTCTTTAAATATTTCTTTTTTTGGCGAACTTTCTCCACCCCCCCCCCATTAAAAAAAATGTATTCCATATTTGAGCATGTCCAGTAATTAATTATCTGTGTGTTGACCATAGAAAACATTGTCTGATGTTGAAAATGTAATGTTGGTGCATTGCTGATAAATAATAAAAGTTTTAAAAAAATGTATCTTACTGTCCAATTTGAATTAATTATCCACATTTAAGACACAATAATCGCCCGTGTCTTGCCGGGGCCCGACAGGGGAGCAAAGAATAGCAACACTGTTTACCTTCCACGCATGTCGTAAAAGGCGACTAATGAGATTATGGGATGGAGTTGGCTGTCCCATTCCATATATGGTAAGTGACCCAAAGCCATGCTGAAGTCAGATGTGTCAGGCTGAAAGGCGCAGACATCGCAGCAATACTGTAAACCATGACACGGCGCATTCCGTTCTCCGGACTACATCCTGCTAATCGGCAGGGGTTTCAGATCGAACGCAGAAGAAGAAGAAGACTCAATAATAATTTAATAGTTTTACAGTTATTTGTCTATTTTATGTTTCTTTCAGTGGTGAGCTACGAGATGTTTCGGCACTCTTTGATCTTTAGCTGCTTGACGGTCTTCTTAGACTTCTGCGGTCGGTCTGGTCCTGTTTTTATGTTTAGTACCAATCTTACATGATAAATTTACACCGATGCCTCTGCCGAGTGGTTCATTAGTTTATAAAGCATATATGAAGAGAGGAGAAGCAGAAAGAAGAGCCAAGGGTAGACCTAGAGTACGCTGGATCGACAACATCATAGAGACATTACACGAACACCAAATAACATTATCTGAAGCTGCCAGAAAAGCGAGAACAAGAACATTGTATCTCCCTCGACATCCGTAAAAGATAAAAGAGGAAGGAAAGAAGAAGAAGCCTCTGTATATTCAATAGCTATTATGACTACCCCTATATATAATTGTTTTAGTTCTCGCCCCAAGACGTGCTGGTAGTTGTTTTTTTTTAATACTGCAAGTTTTTGAAACTTTAGTTCATGTTTTCCCGATGTTTGGTTTCCATGTGAGTATGATGCCGAATGTAATTACAAGGAATATTAATGAATCATTCTGGGGTATCTGTTAGTTATTTTTTATTTTATTATACAAGAATGTTTTCTTTGCGTTATTGAAGAGAAAAATAATCCCTATATGTGATGGGACAGCCAACTCCATCCCATAACCTCCTTAGTCGCCTTTTACGACATGCGTGGAAGGTAAACAGTGTTGCTATTCTTTGCTCCTCTTTTGGGCCCCGATAACACACGGGCGGAGTGTCGGGTTTAATTGGCGGGATTCATTACCTCCCTAGTCCTTTTTGACGTTTGTGTAACCATATCTGGGCCTATGCATTTTTGTGATTAAAATGTTTGTGTCGTTTCTGGGAAGTAGGATTTCACTTTATTAATAATCGACATAATTGTAATTAATGCAGACTCAATGGTGTCCAGTATTCCCTCACATATGACGAAGAATATACACACTGATGGTCCCCGTTGCTCGATGGTGGACCACACTTCTCATTTTTCCGCTCAGGCGGGACCAGTTCTATTTATTCCACATTGAATACCGAATTTCCACCGAAGACGGATGTGTCGGGCCATTGGCGCAAATAAAACGGCGACACAACGCATTTCCATTATCTGGACTACATCCTTCTGGAAATCTAATAGGACCATGGTCCTGATACAAGAGATATCCAGTAGGAGTTTGAGAATGAACGCTGAAGAAGAATACCGAATTCATTAAATTTTAGCCTCGATATTCCATAAATCTCGGTGTCCACATCAAGTAGGTGCTCGTAAAATAGTTACAACACACCTTTCTTATCCACTGTCAACTTTCCGTCTATTTGTGCCTTTGATGCAAGCTATCTACTCTTTCACTACAGCGTATACCAGCGTGTCCTGGGCAGTAGATCTATGTGATGTCCCGGAGAGTGGAAATAGACCCTACATCGCTTTCGGTAAAATGGCGCGAAGTAACAGCTGTGTTATTTCCGTGACCACAAAGGGAAGTTCGGTTCAGTGTTTCAGGACTATTCGCATGTAATATGTGGTTTCTTTCTGTATGTGTTAGTTAGAGATCGCGGTGTAGCCATGTGAATATCCTGAAACAACACTGAGACAAGATTAGCAAACCGTCAGTGAGAACACAATATCTTGTAGTAAAATGAAGAGAATTATTATGCCAACGAAGTGCTACCAATGCCAAACTTGGACAACGACAGCACACGATAAATGTAAACTTGTGACAGCTGAAATGGCATGCTTGCGCAGAATCCTAGGAATATCGCTAAAAGACAGTGAGAAATGAAGACATTAGACAAAGAACCGGTGCCATTCAAATCTTGGAATATATTAATAGACAACAGATAAAATGGTTTGCACACATCAGCAGACTACCATCAGACAGCATACCACAGCAATGCCTGACAAAGATTTAAAAAAGAGTAGTGAACCAACAAAGAACCGAAACAATCAGCCGTTATACCCTGAGAGATTTACTGAAGCGGAGATCGGAGCACCTATAGACGTGTCCGGTGTGCGAAAATGATAATCAAAATACCTAATAATACCACAGCAAACTATACTACACAGATACAGTGAAGTCAGACCTAGAGTCCGACCACGAAAACGATGAACCAGCGAAATAAAAAAGGCGACAAACTCCACAATATACTCAGCACACACGGGGCCATCTCCAGAAAACTCTTCTACCCCTGACGCTGAAAGGCAACAAAGGGTTCAGCAAATAGATATATCGCTTTATTCTATCTTTCGTCAATATACAGCCCTGCTAGCTCATAGGATATCATCCTTCTAAAATGAGACGTTTGACCTTCCCCGTTATTTTCATTTATCACTTTTTTTTGTAGGTCCTATACATTGTGTCGACTGTTGTAGAAAATCAAAAGAAAAGAATGATGAATGATTATTTTAGAATAATTAATGATTATTTTAGAATGATGATATCCCAATGACGCAAACTATATAAGTACACAGATCTTACATTGTCAATGTCTTTATATTTCTTGCCAAGCTAAAAACGAATGTGTCTGGATTGGCGGAAATAAAATAGCGACACAACGCATTTCCATTCTCTGGACTACATCATCAGTCCTGCTGGAAGTCTAGTAGGACAATTATCCTGCTACATCATCAGTCCTGCTGGAAATCTAGTAGGACAATTGTCCTGCTACATCATCAGTCCTGCTGGAAGTCTAGTAGGACAATTGTCCTGCTACATCATCAGTCCTGCTGGAGATCTAGTAGGACAATCGTCCTACTACATCATCAGTCCTGCTGGAAGTCTAGTAGAACAATTGTCCCGCTACATCATCAGTCCTGCTGGAAGTCTAGTTGGACAATTGTCCTGCTACATCATCAGTCCTGTTGGAGGTCTAGTAGGACAATTGTCCTGCTACATCATCAGTCCTGCTGGAATCTAGTAGAACAATTGTCCTGCTACATCATCAGTCCTGCTGGAAGTCTAGTAGAACAATTGTCCTGCTACATCATCAGTCCTGCTGGAAGTCTAGTTGGACAATTGTCCTGCCACATCATCAGTCCTGCTGGAAGTCTAGTTGGACAATTGTCCTGCCACATCATCAGTCCTGCTGGAAGTCTAGTTGGACAATTGTCCTGCCACATCATCAGTCCTGCTGGAAGTCTAGTAAGACAATTGTCCTGCTACATCATCAGTCCTGCTGGAAATCTAGTAGGACAATTGTCCTGCTACATCATCAGTCCTGCTGGAGGTCTAGTAGGACAATTGTCCTGCTACATCATCAGTCCTGCTGGAATCTACTAGGACAATTGTCCTGCTACATCATCAGTCCTGCTGGAAGTCTAGTAGGACAATTGTCCTGCTACATCATCAGTCCTGCTGGAGGTCTAGTAGGACAATTGTCCTGCTACATCATCAGTCCTGCTGGAATCTACTAGGACAATTGTCCTGCTACATCATCAGTCCTGCTGGAAGTCTAGTAGGACAATTGTCCTGCTACATCATCAGTCCTGCTGGAGGTCTAGTAGGACAATTGTCCTGCTACAAGAGAGATCTTGCGGGTGTTTAAGAATGAAAGAAGAAGAAGATATACCTTGCAAAAAATAAATTGCTCCTTTGACATTATCACCGGAGGTTGTATTGACTTGATTACTATACTTAAACTATAACCGCCACTTCCACTATTGACTATTGTGTGGTCCAGTCCGCGATTGAAAAAAAGGCGTACTTCATTTCAACCAGCACATTCCATACATATTCTAATTCTGTTATCACTTGGGGTCTTTGTTACCTCTAATATTTTATGGTAGTGTGTCCTGATATAACCTAATTGGACTTTGTCCGCTGGTTGAAAGTAGCACCCCTCTCCAAAAGAGAAGAAAACCCATTAACTACTACTACATTCTCATTCTTCCATCTGGTCACATTACCATTCACATCGCATCTTTGTAACAAATATCGTAACCCCTGTAAGTGTATAATTTACTGTAAGTGTAACTACAATTGTTTTGAAAAATTACTGAAATTTCGCTGGTAAAACCGATACGTCAAAATTAAACTACATAAGTTTCCCATAAATGTCCATAAATCTTCATGTATATTCCGTGGCTTACTGATATTCAATATCAGTACAATACAATATCATATTGTATGTGTGTGTATATTTCTCCATGATAATTTTGACATCTCATACAGGTGCTGTGATGGCCGAGTGGTTAAGGCGTTGGACTTGAAATCCAATGGGATCTTCCCGCGCAGGTTCGAACCCTGCTCGCAGCGATATATTTTTATATCATCCTCTCTTTTTTGTCCATCTTGTGATGTTACTCTCCCGTTTCTCTGTGTAATTTTTTCTCGCCTATCTTCGACATTTTATCTTCATGTCACCATATCGTTTTGTTGATAACCCATTACAGCAAAGAAAACAGGTTATTTCCATTGCAGCACAGTAAACAGGTTATGTGACCGATTGATTAGCAAAACTTTCTTACCTGTTCATACTTTACCTATTGGATTACAGTTTTGCACAGTGAGTAGGCCTACATATTATGTTACCATACATGAAAATTACCAAGAACGAAATTACCAAACAATTCACAATGATATCTCAATATTAGAGAGGAAGAACTTGAGACAGTTAACTAATAATTTAATCCATGAAACTTGAACGGATTTATCGCAGCATTCGCTACGAATGTCGTTTTTAAGGTAGTAATGATTTGATTTTATGCGGAAATGAAATTTTTTTTTACAGTAATTGCTGGTATAGGAGTATCGTTAATTAGTTGTAGCATAGGTAAAAATGGGGTATTCCGAATGTACTATTTTTCTTTTGTTACATTGCGATTACATGCAACGAGCAGTACAAGATTTACCTACCGGGTATAAGCTAAACAAGCTGTAGCTTAGAGCCCCCACTTTCTTTTTCTTTTTTTGGGGGGGGGGGGCTAAATTTGTGCATTTCACTATCTATATATTCTTAATCGTTTAAGGGCCCCATATCTCAAATAGCTTACGGCCCTATCAAGTCTAAATCCGGCTCTGGCAACGAGATATAAATTTAACAGTTAAACCTTTATGTAATTGTATTAGGTATTAGGTATGTTGATTATCATCTTCGCACACCGGGAACGTCTATAGGTGCTCCGATCTCCGTTTCAGTAAAATCTCTCAGGGTATGTAATTGTATTATTGTTTACAAACTCGCCAATTTAAAATAAACGTAAATATACATTGTACATACCGTAGTCATAATCATGTTTGTCCTAGTGTGAACATTCTAAGTAGTAGTGTTAGCATTCTGAAATATTCTTGTTGTGTCATGTGACATATTCTCTTCAGAACGTTGTCTTCCCAATGAACTCTTTGAAGTCTCTTCTGTCTTGCATTTTCCAATCATTCATGCTATCTTTAAATGTCGCCAGTCCATCGTCTTCTAGGCCTGCCTTTCCTCCTCCTCCAAGGTGCTCTGTCCTCCATTATTTGTCTTTCTAAATTTGCTAATTTTATAAATTTGCTAAACAGTTGAGTCTCTTTATATGTCCAAACAGGTGTAGTTTTCTTTTTGCTATTGTGCTAAGTAACAAACACTCTGTTCTAATATCTAAGTTTCTCTTTTTTTTCCTTCCATAATATTCTAAGTATCATTCTGTAGCATTTCATCTCAAACGCGTTGATCTTTTTTGCCGCTGTTTTACTTAGGGTTCATGTTTCACAGTCGTACGTTGCAATCGGAAAAATAAAAGTTCGTAGCATTAACAGTTTCGTTTCTATTTCTATCAAATATTCTATCAAAACATTTTTAAGAGTTTAATCTACAATGCGGAGACAAATAAGTGTCCAGCATTTAATATTATCAGTCTAGGTCTTTTGTTTTTCACCTATTTCCTATCACATTTTAGTCTGCTCTGCATGAATGCTTTAGAGAGAACTTCCTTTCTCGGCAAAAGATTAAATCACAACTTACTACGTTTGACGATTGTCAGTATGTTCTTGCTGTCCAGCCAGGCTAGGCTGTATATTATATATTAAATATCACATATGTCTTTACATTGATAGATATGTCACATCGGCTGTGTTGTTTTCATATGTTCACTATTATATTGATGTTATCAAAATCCAACTACTTCTCGTTTTCCCCCTGTCCTTGTTTATAGTTCTTCTTATTATCTATCTATCTATCTATCTATCTATCTATCTATCTATCTATCTATCTATCTATCTATCTATCTATCTATCTATCTATCTATCTATCTATATCTATCTATCTATCTATCTATCTATCTATCTATCTATCTATCTATCTATCTATCTATCTATCTATCTATCTATCTATCTATCTATCTATCTATCTATCTATCTATCTATCTATCTATCTATCTATCTATCTATCTATCTATCTATCTATCTATCTATCTATCTATCTATCTATCTATCTATCTATCTATCTATCTATCTATCTATCTATCTATCTATCTATCTATCTATCTATCTATCTATCTATCTATCTATCTATCTATCTATCTATCTATCTATCTATCTATCTATCTATCTATCTATCTATCTATCTATCTATCTATCTATCTATCTATCTATCTATCTATCTATCTATCATCTATCTATCATCTATCTATCTATCTATCTACGTATACGCTGTGTCCCTTGTTTGCTTTACGGAGTCAGGTGTAGATGAGTTCTCGGGAGATGGCCTTCTTGTGTGCTGTTTGTACGCTTGTTCCTGTGATTTCTTGGATTTCTGTGATCCATTTCTTATATGGTCTGCCTGTGGATTTATAGCCATGGTGTCTATATGTCATGGCCATTTCTGGCATGATGTCTGTTGGTAGTCTGGAAGTGTGTGAAAACCACTTGATATGTTATATCAAGGCATACACGAATTCCAGTGCTAGGATGTTATATTGAGCTAATCTTTATGGAGAGTGTCCAATTTGCAATGATGATGATCCGACGACTAACTATTGACCCAATTCTTCTTTATGTAAGTGAGTCATGGACAGTAAACAAAAGTGCCGAAGATAAGCTGGAGGCAACAGAGATGTATTAATGTAGAAGTCCTCAGAGTTGCTGGACTAAAACGACAAATTAAAGCGAAAACAAGAAACAGACAATTCATATTTTTAGGGCATGTGATGAGAAAAATAAAACTTGAACATTTATTAACCACGGAAAGATCAAAAATGAGAAGAGACAGAGGAAGATAGGGAGATACAATTTCTGGATGTGTTGTCACTGTGGCACAAAAAGAACTTACAAACTACACGAATTAACAACACAAGAGACAGCGTTGTGGAGAAGCATGACATCTACGCAACTCGACATGGTACTTGATTGATTGACTCAATGTATTGTACGCCCGTGTGTTGCCGGTGCCCGAAAGGAGAGCAAAGAATAGCAACACTGTTTACCTTCCACGAATATCGTAAAAGGCGACTAAGGAGGTTATGCCCCATCCCATATAGGGTCACTGACCCAAAGCCAACAATACTTATTTATTGCTGAAGTCGGATGTGTCAGGACGAAAGGCGCAGACATCGCAGCAATGCTGTAAACCATGACACAGCGCATTCCGTTCTCCGGACTACATCCTGCTAATCTGAAGGAGTTTGAGAACGAACGCAGAAGAATAAGAAGACGAAGAAATGTATTGTAGATATAAATTTATGCTATTACAAGACAGGTCCTACTGGCTTTGCCGACTCAGGAATGGTGCAGCTGCTGTTGTAAACCTCAGACACATTACTGCTCAACCAGGTCCATATATAAGGGGGTAGGGGTTTATGGTGTTAAAGCACCCCTCCCTCCTCTTAGAAAACCCGAACATAAATGTTAGTACTAGGAATTTAGAAAAAAAAAACAACATATTCACACCCCCCCCCCTCCCTTTTAAACGATTTCTAAAAAAATGAAATATTTCATCAAAAAGTTCTGACACACGAAAAATCCCTTTTTTCAGTTACCCCCCCTTTCCCACATTGAAGACAACAAATTCCAGGCACGGACAGGAATCAATAGCCATTAGTACATCTGACACCACAGTTATCATCACCATCCCCACGCCAGTTGATTCCAAATAGTAGTCGATATGCTTAGAGAAACGAACAATATGTTGGCGTTGTAAATTATTTTATTTAAAAAAAATATCACTTCTATTTGGACTGAGTTGAATCAGGTCTCATCAGCTGACCCCTATTCTCTACGCAATTTGAGTCACTATATTTTCTGTATTCAACCACTTTGAAGTAATGGTTATTTCAAAGAAACAAAATAACACACCTTGCAAGATCATAGTGAATGATATAGTATTAAAACAGGTCCACCAATTCAAATATCTAGGTACAATGATTACAGCAGATGGAAGAGTTCAACAGAAATAAGATGCAGAATAGGGCAGGCAAAAACAACATTCAGAAAAATGAAAATATACTGTGTAATATGACCTTGTCATTAGAGGTGAGAAAGAGAGTTCTGCAGTGCTATATAATCCCTATATTAACATATGGGTGCGAGTCTTGGACAATAAACAAACTGGAAAGTGGGAAGTTAGAGACAACAGAGATGTGGTTCTACAGAAGAATGCTGAGAATACCATGGACTGCCAGAACAACTAATGTAGAGGTGCTGAAAGAAATGCGAAACGGACATTAATCAATAATATAAGATAGGCAATTTTTTTTTGGCCACTCCATGAGACAGGCAGGTTTAGAGAATATAATCAAACAGGTAAATTGAAGGCACCATAGACAGAGGGCGACAACGTGAGAAAATATTAGACAATTTGACAACCTGGCACGGCAAGGAAACAACAACGACTTTGATACATAATACTGTGGACAGAGAGCTGTGGAGAGCCATGACCGCCTACGCCAGCCGGCATGGCACCTGATGATGATGATGAACCAATGTTTAATTAAACGTAGTCATCTTTCGTTTCGACTTATCTCTTAAGATTGCGTATTTTATACTGACCGCAGGCTCATAATGGAGATGAGAAACAACTGGGAGTCTTGATGAGTTCATGTGGTAGTCATTTAGCGAAACATAACTTTTCACCAATAAAATTAAATCAGTTTTGTTTCTCATCTTTCAGTGGCGTTTCCGTCACCTGTAGTCTATCTTATTTGCTTATGAATAGTTTAATAATAACAGCCATTTAAACAAATATCGGATGAGATGAATTAGACCAGTAAGATCTGGAAGTGTCCAGATCGAAACGGTAGTTAAGTTAGTGTCAAACTATCAATGATATTATTCATACCACGGCAAAAAATTATATATAAAGTAACAAAAGATCTCGAGAAAGACACGGCAAAAGATACATTTACTAGTATTTCAACATTTGCCTACTTTGAATCTCATAGTAAAAGGTAAAGTTTATTATAAACTTGTCACTTGTCTTAGTCTTACCATGAACCCGACTTTTTGACGTGACCAAGCATCTTCTTATTCTTACTTCGCTGATTATATGAAGTTTTATATGTGGGTGGCCTATATAATAATATTTTATATAGTAATACATAGTACTGTTATATATATATAATATAAATATAGGCCTATATAAATTAATAATATGTATAAGACCTACTTCAGTAACTACTATCAGCTTGCTTAAGTTTTACTTAACAAACAAAAACATCATGCAGATAAAGTCACACTCTGGACAGATCGATTAGTCTGCGTGAAAAAATATATAAATCCTAAACTATAATTAATAAAAAATATATTAATATAATATATAGGACCTAATTATATTATACAATTTAAATAATATTAAGTTAGGAAAGCAATGATGGCTAACTACTGAATTTTTAAATGTATGAGTTGCCCAGAAAATCACTAGGGGTTGTTAAGCACCCCATCCGCACTCAGGAAATATGAACATTAGAACATTTAGTGCTAGGAAGCAAGCCTAAAATTGAGTTTCCTGACAATGGTTTTATTAAAAAAAGCTATCACAAAAATGCCCTGAAAAAAGAAATGATCTGTTTTAGCTTAAACCCCCCCCCCCAACAGAAGACATATCTACAACCCTCCTCTGTGGCATTCATAGCTGGTTCCAACCTCTGGGCATCCCTTGGAGTTACTGTCCTGGACGCTGACATTTGTAGAAATGAAATAACAGATATATAGGCTTGCTTATATCTTATTAAAGAATACAGGTACTGACACATATTTTCGAGAACAAAAATGTAAACATAGACACTAAAGGTGCATTATACAAGACTATTATTATTCCATCACTATGCTACCAGTGCCAAACCTGGACAATGACAGCAGAAAAATAGTGACAACAGAAATGACATGTCTACGAAGAATACTTGGAGTGTCATTAAGAGATAAAATTAGAAACGATAACATCAGACAGATAACCAAAACAATACCAGTATTGGAACACATCAAAAGACAACAGATCAAGTGGTTTTCACACGCTTCCAGACTACCGACATATAGCATGCCACAAATGGCCATGACACATAGACATAACGGTCATAAAGCCAGAGGCAGACCATGTAAAAGATGGATCACAGAAATCAAAGAAGCCACAGGAACAAGCTTACAAACAGCGCACAAGAAGGCCATCTCCAGAGAACTCTTTCACCCCTAATGCCGCAAAGCAAACAAGGAACACAGCATATAGATAGATAGATAGAAATAATGCAGTGACTCTTGGGTTTTTGCCAAATACTATGTAGGTGTTTGTCACTTATTGCTTTGTTCCATATACAGTAGTATGTTCCATTTGTCTGGTCTCCAGGAAGAAGACTACTATTGATCTCATCAAACGCTTTAAATTTGAAGAAGAGGCGGTGGTTAACAGTTTAATGGTGGTGTTTATATAGGTGGTATTTTATATGGATTTTATCCAGAGTGTTTTGTGATTGGTTTCATGTGTTTTATTAAGTGTTATATGCTGGGTTCAGAGACAGAAGGTGGTATTTTAATCTGTCCTTGCAAGATAGTGGATGCTATCTTTTGATTTGGATTGCACATATTTCTGAACACCTTCCAGTGTTGCCCATCTGTTCATCCACATTTCTATAGGCTTGTTAAATACATCTATAGTTCAATTGAGAATGGATAAGGGGGACACTTTGAAGTTGCTTAGTGAGCTCCGGATAGATGGGAACGTTGTGATGTATAGGATGCAGTCGAGAATTTTGTATTAAGTTTGGCTTGAGTAGAACTGAGCATCTGAAGGGCAGAATGAGGAATGTGTTTAACCAGCAATCCACAGAAACCATCTTATGTTTATGTACTTCAACGTCTGCTGGAGGAGACTGAGAAGTTTTGGATTTGCGCAGGGTACAGTGATGTAAGTTGACAACAAATAAATAAGGACTAGTAACCACATATGGAAGAACTGAAAAGCTCACCGCTGGTTTATCAGACTAACCTTTATGCAACAGCAAACTCTCAGAATGTGGCATGCCAAAATATAGTGAGATATTCTTGTGGAAGCCCTGTAGCATTTCATCTGTACAATTATATTTTCTCTTTGTGGTGCGACATTCAGAGAACCCAGCATTACACATCACACTGAGGAATAAAAATAGTGTTCCAGCCCTGACCATGTTCCCATCTGCCAATGTGTATGTTTTGTCCCATCTATGAACAGCTGGCACAATGGAATATGGGTAAAAGCAACTTTGTGCAGAATGTGACAACTCTCTGGGAGAACACAGAACCAGGCAAACATGCTGCATGATTAGAGATTTCACTTGAGAATACAAAACCAGGCAAACATGCTGCATGATTAGAGACTTCACTAGAGAATACAAAACCAGGCAAACATGCTGCATGATTAGAGATTTCACTAGAGAATACAAAACCAGGCAAACATGCTGCATGATTAGAGATTTCACTAGAGAATACAAAACCAGGCAAACATGCTGCATGATTAGAGATTTCACTAGAGAATACAAAACCAGGCAAACATGCTGCATGATTAGAGATTTCACTAGAGAACACAGAACCAGGCAAACTCGCTGCATGATTAGAGATTTCACTAGAGAACACAGAACCAGGCAAACTCGCTGCATGATTAGAGACTTCACTAGAGAACACAAAACCAGGCAAACATGCTGCATGATTAGAGACTTCACTAGAGAACACAAAACCAGGCAAACATGCTGCATGATTAGAGACTTCACTAGAGAACACAAAACCAGGCAAACATGCTGCATGATTAGAGACTTCACTAGAGAACACAAAACCAGGCAAACATGCTGCATGATTAGAGACTTCACTAAAGAACACAAAACCAGGCAAACATGCTGCATGATTAGAGACTTCACTAGAGAACACAAAACCAGGCAAACATGTTGCATGATTAGAGACTTCACTAGAGAATACAAAACCAGGCAAACATGCTGCATGATTAGAGACTTCATTAGAGAATACAAAACCAGGCAAACATGCTGCATGATTAGAGACTTCACTAGAGAACACAGAACCAGGCAAACTCGCTGCATGATTAGAGACTTCCCTTGCTTGGTGGGCAATGCATAGCTCTATAAAGTCATAAAAAACTTTAATTGTAATTCCTGATGAAACGCCTAATGCTGGTTTCACTTCATTTGGTTTTGTAAAAGTAAAGTTAACCCATAGCATTTAACTGCTGATGGGGTGTGAGATTTTAGCTATCTCGTATTTCAGTTAACTGCTACATGAGGGCGGTAGTCATCTCCTCTACCTCGCATTCTTTAGTTCCCGGATTGATCCAGTACCCAATTCAGGTTGGGTCGATCCATGAGCTGTTGCAGTCTGTAAAATATTTCCGCCTGAAATGGGGAATGAACCCAGGACCACTGTTGTGAAGCCAGTGCGCTAACCACTGTGCTACACAATGTATGGGACAATGAGATTGTAATTTAATTGCTGTCATTGAGATTATAAAATAAGGATCACTAATGCATGTGTGTCAGGGCCCACAAAGCAACTTTAAAGCATGACACAGCACATTCTGTTCTCCAGTCTACATCCTGCTAATCTGCAGGAGTTTGAGAATGAATGCAAAAGAAGAAGAACCATTAAGATTTATACTTCATTTATTCATTCAGATTGTGACACAAAAATCTTGTAATCCTGGAATGTGGGTATTTGGTTATGGTTCACTGATCTGGAAAGTGGATTTTCCATATGAAAAGAAAGTGCCAGGATACATCTGTGGCTACTGCAGACGTTTCTGGCAAGGAAGTGAGGACCATCGGGGTGTACCAGGCAAGGTTTGTGGAATAGAATAACAAGAATAAAATTAACAATTGCTAAAATTATTATTTTATTTTTATTATTAAATTAAATTATGGGCCAGGGTCTGCTTATTAACCAAAAAAATGTGGAATAAAATGATGTAAAAAGACAATGGTAAATGATGAAAAACAAAAAAAACCACTGGTAAATTATGTCTTCCTGTGTCCAGCCTTTCTTTATTATGGTAAATTATGACTTCTTCATGCCTATCTGGCCCATTATACGTTTCAATGGCATATTGAAACATACATGAGTTTTGTACATATTATAAATTTGAGACAGATCAAAGGGTTCAATAACATCCTGGGCCTACTTTTTAGCAAAATGTGGAACATAGCATAAAATGGGAGACAAGTGTTGTGTTCTTCCTATTGTTTTGATTTTTTCCCTTGGCTATATTATCAGTTTGGCCCTTTTCAACAAATAAAACAAGGAGTCAGACAGGGATACGTGCTTTCACCAGACCTGTTCTCTTTATACAGTGAAAACATGTTGCGTGCAATAGTAGATATCCCAGGAATATCAGTGGGAGGACATAACATAAATAATTTGAGATATGCGGATGACACTGTTCTGATTGCAAAAAGTGAGGAAGACCTTCAAAATTTAATTAAAGTAGTAGTCACAGAAAGTAAAGAGAAAGGTCTCTTCCTAAATATCAAGAAAACAGAAGTAATGGTTATTTCAAAGAAACAAAATAACACACCTTGCAAGATCATAGTGAATGATATAGTATTAAAACAGGTCCACCAATTCAAATATCTAGGTACAATAATTACAGCAGATGGAAGAAGTTCAACAGAAATAAGATGCAGAATAGGACAGGCAAAAACAACATTCAGAAAAATTAAAAATATACTGTGTAATAAGACCTTGTCATTAGAGGTGAGAAAGAGAGTTCTGCAGTGCTATATAACCCCTATACTAACATATGGGCGCGAGTCGTGGACAATAAACAAACTGGAAAGTGGGAAGTTAGAGACAACAGAGATGTGGTTCTACAGAAGAATGCTGAGAATACCATGGACTGCCAGAACAACTAATGTAGAGGTGCTGAAAGAAATGCGAAACGGACCTTAATCAATAATATAAGAAAAAGGCAATCTTATTTTTTTGGCCACTTCATGAAACAAGCAGGTTTAGAGAACATAAACACAACAGGCAAGATTGAAGGCACCAGAGACAGAGGGCGACAACGTTAATAAATATTAGACAGTTTGACAACCTGGCACGGCAAGGAAACAACGACTTTGATACATAATACTGTGGACAGAGAGCTGTGGAGAGCCATGACCGCCTACGCCACCCGGCATGGCACCTGATGATGATATTATCAGACCATGGTTAGCTTTTATTTATAATTATTTCTTCTTCATCATTCATTTTCAAACTCCCACTGTATATTTCTTGTAGCAGGATCATGGTCCTATTAGATTTCCAGAAGGATGTAGTCCTGAGAATGGAAATGCGTTGTGTTGCCGTCTTATTTGCGCCAATGGTCCGGCACATCCATCTTCACTGAATTATAATTATTTAAATACTTTATTTAGGAGGGATCCAAACCATAATTCCACATCCCATGCCTACCTTTTCCAAAATGTGAAACGGATTAAACTGGATAATTTGTAAATAGAAATAAAAATATATTTTTATAATAAAATAACCACAAATTTCAGATCAGCGCAGATTGTTTTTAAAAAGTGTGAAAGGTAGACCCGGGATATATGATACAACCGTTCAAAGATTTCTTGTTTCCACAGGTGAGAATCACAAATCCTTGCAATGGCAAAATATTTGCCTCTTAATTCTTTTCGGTAATTTCTGTAACTGTCTAGTGAGGGATCGTAGGCACAGTCTGTATCTGCTCATGAACCAACGACCACATCCTGATGAAGCTACAAAAAGAACTTGTTTACCGGTACATATCTGGACATCAGGATATTTCAACATGTTCATTGCTCTTATAAACCTTTATTAACTGCGAATTATAACATTTTACATTTACATTTGAAGAAGATGCGGAGGTTAACAGTTTAATGGTGGTGTTTATATGGATTGTAATCTGATGTGATAATTCTTCCTCCAGTTCAGGGAGCGGAGCCATACGACCACATGCAGCTTTCTTTGTCGCCAGTATCTTTCCTCCTCCATTCCCTAACTTGATTGTCATTCACAGTAAAATGAGAAGCCGTCAAATTATTTGATTGTTCCGCAAAAGCGATAACTTTCATCTTGTAGCTAGCAGCATATGTGATCCTTTTCTGTCCTGATATATTCTAACATGTTTGCAAGATTCAAGTGACTGAGAAAGACTGATATGTTGAAAGATATTTCAAGTTTCATAAGAGATGAGATGTTTCATGAGAGATCCATCAATAGTAAATCTCTCCAGGGAACATTGTTCTGCTACATGAGAGATCCATCAATAGTAAATTTCTCCAGGGAACATTGTCCTGCTGCATGAGAGATCCATCAATAGTAAATTTCTCCAGGGAACATTGTCCTGCTGCATGAGAGATCCATCAATAGTAAATTTCTCCAGGGAACATTGTTCTGCTGAATGAGAGATCCATCAATAGTAAATTTCTCCAGGGAACATTGTTCTGCTGAATGAGAGATCCAGCAATAGTAAATTTCTCCAGGGAACATTGTTCTGCTACATGAGAGATCCATCAATAGTAAATTTCTCCAGGGAACATTGTTCTGCTACATGAGAGATCCATCAATAGTAAATTTCTCCAGGGAACATTGTTCTGCTACATGAGAGATCCATCAATAGTAAATTTCTCCAGGGAACATTGTTCTGCTGAATGAGAGATCCAGCAATAGTAAATTTCTCCAGGGAACATTGTTCTGCTGAATGAGAGATCCATCAAGAGTTATCTTCTGCATTCAGCATCTGCTGACATGTTATATTGTCAGGCCTGTCATCAGGGCGAAGTCCTCTTGTCTTCTCCAGGTCAGAGCGGCTGCCCCATAGCTTTTGCCTCAGATCCGCATCTTCTGGCCAGAGCAAGAGTTATCTTTCCAGGAAACATTGCCCTGCTACATGAGAGATCCAGCAAGAATTTATGAATGTTTACAAAATATAAAACTAATTATTGTCTTGTAAAATTAAATGATTTTTTTCATTGGTAAATTAAAATTGTGTTGTTCAATATTGTGTGAAATACTTATGGAATAAATGATGCTTGTTACTCTCCTCAGCCTGGACGTGTTGCTACTCTTGTTCCTTCTGAGGATCCCTTGGTAAGGAGTAATATTTTTTGGTAAAAGTAATCTTGTCATAGAATTTAAAAAATGACATAGATGAATCTGTTTATGACTAGTGCTGTCTATTATGTTGTATGGATGTGAGAGTTTTAGATTTAGACTCACCACAGATTTAGAGAAAGATACAAACTGTTAAACATATATGATATTGACGTGCTACAGATTTGCTGTAGAGATTCTTCTTCTGTATTTGTTTTCAAACTTGTGCAGATTAGCAGGATATAATCTAGAGACTGGAATGCATTGTATCATGGTTTACAGCTTAGCTGTTCTTCTTCTACTTTCGTTCACTTGAAACATGTCTATATCTGTAATTCTGTCTCCTTAATAAAACTCACTGTCTTTTGTAGTTCATACAGTGTCCCATAGAGCTTTGATTCCAGTGTTGTTTCCTCTGGCCAATATGTCTGCCTCAACGTTTCATGCTCAGAACACTCTTAAAGTATATGTTTGGCACTCTGTGCTGCCTGTCCACATGTACACATGGCAGTGTTGCCAATCTTGAACTTTGTATACATGTGACTGCGGAGTCAGTTGTGTCCTGTTCTGAGACGTAGAATTATAACTTGTTCTGATCTGTTCATAATGTACAGCTTAGCTGTGATATCCATGACTTTTGGCCTGACAAATCTATTTGTGATTTCTAATCACTTCGACACTCTATGATTTAGAACTGCCAATTCCACCCCGAAAAATCTCCTTAGTCTCTACATGTATGGTAGGTCACCGTGTTGCTATTATTTGCTTCCCTTTCGGGTGCTGGCAACACACAATCGGCTACAGAGATCATGTAACAAACAGATATGTCAGAAGTAAAATAAACATGTGTAATTGACTCCAAAAATAAATTATATAAATAATGAAGTGAAGAAAGCTGGGAAAAATTGAGATCTAAATGTTTTGAGACATCCTCCACTGCACTCTGACAACTGATGATTAAGAAATATACTACTAACAGAACTACTTAGAGCCCATCATTTCCATTCTCTACATTTTTTAACATTGATTTTCTATATGGTGGGGGTTGTTGACCTTATGACCAATCCTCCTTTCTCATCTTACAGCATGGATGATGGTTCACAGAGTTTATATTTTTACTATTTTTATCAGATAACAATAACACATGGGTAAACATTGTGCCAAATAAACAGTTCTATAAATCTACAGGAGAAAATTGAAAACATAGTAATGAAGTTTTGCTAATCACAAGAAACACACAATTTTAGATTTCAAGCCAAAGAAATGGCCTTTTAGTCAACAGGGTCGAATTGTGTGTTTCCAGTGATTTGCAAAACTTCATTACTGTGTTTTTATTTATTCCTTTCAGATAATGGGTTTGCTGCAGTTGTAACCTATTATGTTGAATCTACAGAACAATGTTTGGCATGGTATGGGACACTAGATCTTTGAGAGGAGTATATCATTCTGTTGACGTCAAAATATTGTTAAAAATTCAAACAAAGGGTATCTGCTGTGAGTTCCGGGATATGAAAGGGGACAGCAAAGAATAGCGACATTGTTTACCTTCCATACATGTTGTAAGAGGTGACTAAGGAGGTATTTGACGTAGAATTGACTGTCCCATCCAGGTCAGGGTGACTGAGAAACCATGCTGAAGTCGGATGTCTCATGCTGAAAGGTGCAGATATCACATCTAATCTGTAAACAATGACACAACATATTCTGCTATCTGGACTGCACCCTACTAATCTGCAGGAGTTTAAGAACAAACGCAGAAGAAACCAAGAATGTATAAAACTAATGTCAGGGAGTAAAACCTGGCTACACAAATATCAGGGAGTAAACCCTTATACACAAATGTCAGCGAGTAAACTCCAGCTTGCCAATGAGTAGAAATGCAACAAATTTGTGGAAAACATCTGCTACACTGCAAGAAGATTAAGAAAGACCAAATGCTGTAGCATCATTCCCAAACACAACATTGGATTGAACTGAAAGATGTAAAAACAGCAGTTTTTATAAGCAGCAAATAACACAAACATTACATGTTAACATTCAATTTTGTAAAAAAAAGTAACTTCCCCATTATGTTATTGTAGCATTGATTTTACCAATATTGATTTTAACAGGATACTGTATGGGGTGTGGCCTATAAAATCCCAGACACACAGGTTTCTGCTGTGAGAAGCCACTTGGATTATAGAGAAAAGGGAGGCTACAAAGTGGCAGAGGTTATATTTCATCCACAAGATACTATGGAAGAACCATTTCCTCTAACACTATACATTGGTTCAGAGGATAACCCATTTTTCTTGGGCCCTGCACCACTAGAAGAGATGGCAAGGCAGATATTCTATTCCGTTGGGCCTAGTGGTCGTAATAAAGACTATATCCTGAACCTGGCTAAAGCTCTGAGGCAGATAGCACCTGAGGCTGAGGACCATCACTTATACAGTTTGGAGCAGGAACTGCTGCGGTTAGAATGTGAACAGAAAACAAAATGCTACACAATGTCTTGATAGATGTTATTGTAGTAAATCTGTGATCATCCTTTGTCTCTGTACATGTTTTTTAAATCTGTGATCATTCTTTGTCTCTTTACATGTTGTGTAAATCTGTGATCATCCTTAGTCTCTGTACATGTTTTGTAAATCTGTGATCATTCTTTGTCTCTTTACATGTTGTGTAAATCTGATTATTCTGACGCCTCTTTACATGTATACTATTGTAAATCTGTGATCATTCTTAGTCTCTTTACATGTGTTGTAAATATGTTATCGTTATTAGTCTCATTACACATATTTATCAGTGCTGAATAGATAGTGACCATATCATTGTGAGACGTAGTTACCTTTCAGTTGGTGCTGGACATTTACTGTGGTAGAAATACAATGCTAAAATATAGTGTACAGTCAGTTTTCTTGTGGGCATCGGTGCTAGTATATGTTTTCAGTGCAAATCATGCACCACTAAAATGTATCTTAAAAAACAATACCAAAAAATACATCTCGTTACATAAGGTCTGTAACAAGGATGTAACACAACTTTAAAAAAAGAAATATTTTAACACAAATGAGTTTCTATACAAACATTGGATAACTGTATCATCATGTGCCCATTAAAGTATATTTTAAAGAGAATTCTGTTTACTAGTTGATACAGTTGTTTTTCTTCTGTTTTTAGTCTTTAATTTGTAGCATGTATTTGTATGTACATAAATGTTTCTCATGATCTCCTTGAGCTTTTGTGAATATCATAGAATAGTTAGAATATGTATCCCTACCACTCTCAGATTTGGTGTCTCAGATTTGGCGTCTCAGATTTGGTGTCTCAGATTGCACTTTACATGGTTGTGAATTGATCTTTAGATTTTTGTGGGAATACTCAATTTCCATATTTATTGTCTTTCCCCAGGTTTTTATATGGTTTATATTATCCACACTTGTCTTCTCCCAGGTGGATTATGGTTTTTAATATCCACACTTGTCTTTCCCCAGGTGGATGATGGTTTATTATATTATTCACAGCCGGTTATCTGCCCGTTTCACCAATATACTTCATATCACAATGTTTACATATGATAGAGTATATTAAATTATGGGGGACACATGAAAAAGAGTCTTGAATGTCAAAATGGGACTTAGGGAACTGAAGCTTGGGAGTTAGAATAAAAAAATGGCAAGTCAAACAAATCAGGGGACAAGGAACAGTTCCAGGGTGACCTGTAGAAGTGGCAAACTAGAGTGAACCAAGAGATCACAAACTCCTACTCCTCTTGAAACTGATGAGGGGGAGGGGGGGGGAAAGAGGGAAATACAGGACTAGAGATAGGATCTAGTTGGAAGATACAATGTTGTAAAAGGATACAAAGTGTCAGTGTATCATGAGGATAGAAAGTTATAGCCAGTTTAGGGTGGTCAGATGTATGTTTAATGGATGGTATAAATCAAATGGGAAATAGAATGAGTTGCAAAGCTGCAGACAAAACATCCTCAGGATACAAGCGATGGCAGAAAAAATATAGCATATTGTGAGCTTGACATAAGAAATCTGCATCATCTTGGCAAAGACGATGAAGACGGAGTAGCTGACAGAAAAGCTACTTTTATTATTATTTATTCATTTGATATTTAGTATAGGCCTACTGTAACATTATAACCCAATATAGTAATATATCACACAAAAAAGGGAGCAAGTATGCCCCAACCAGGAATTTCCATCAACCTTAAAACAGCTAAACACAACAACAACAATGGATGGAGCGTTGGGCCAATGTCTCAGAAAGAAGAGTGGTATATGCAGATATTTCCCAACCAAAACCCATAGCATAAATATAAATATTTGTTAATATTTACCATGCATTGTCTGTAGCATAAATAGACTACAGCAAAGATCAAACCACAGTATTTAAGCTGCGAACAACACATGTACAACTTAACCACTTAGATGTGAAGTTATCCTTAAGGATACGATGAGGGGTATCTGTCACTTTTCTGAGATTTCTTCTTCTTAGTTTCCCAGGGAAACAATTTGTCTGGATGCTTTATTATAAGCATCCAGACAGATTTTTCCCTGGTAAGCTAAGAAAAGGAGTTTCTTTGCAAAATGGCAGTGGCTTTTCATCGTATCCTCAAGAATACCTCCGCAGCTAAGAGGTTAACAAACACTTACAAAGAATTACAGCATACCATACACCATTCTGCAACAGACAATAAGAGAAAACATTAAAACACCACCTTATTGAATGCCCTGTACTACAAAACTAACATATAGTGAGAAGCAAAATAAATACTCTTGAAGGCTAGCAAGAACATCTCATGGCAGTGGTGAAACATTGCAAGCTTGTGTGGTTTGGCCACGTGATGAGGCACAATTCTCTTTTCAAAAATATCTTGCAGGGAGCAGTTGAGGGTAGAAGAAGAAGAAGAGGTAGGAGGAACGTATGGATTGATAATATTATAATATTAAAGACCGAACAGGATTAAGATTCTCCACACTTAAACAAAGAACTGATAACAGACAGGCATGGCGAAATTTTTGTTTTGATGTTTCCAGAGTGATATCCCTACGACCCTGAAGGGTTATGGGTGACACACACACTGTAAGACTTGCAAAAACAACTTACCACCAAACCCCTTCATCACTATTCTATTTATCTATTAGCTAAACCCTTTGTTGCCTTTCAGAGTCAGGGGTAGAAGTGTTTTCTAGAGACATCTCTCTTGTGTGCTGAGTATATTGTGGAATTTGTCGCTTCTTTTATTTCAGTGGTCCATTGTTTTCATGGTAAGGCTCTTGTTTTCCTTCGCTGTATCTGTGTAGCATAGCTTACTGTGGTATGCTGTCTGCTGTGTGCAAACCATTTTATCTGTTGTATCTTAATATATTCCAAGATTGGGGTGGTGCCGGTTGTTTGTCTAATGTCCTCATTCCTCACTTTGTCTCTAAGAAATATTCCTAGGATTCTGCATAAGCATGCCATTTCAGCTGTCACAAGTTTACGTTTGTCTCGTGCTGTCGTTGTCCATGTTTGGCATTGGTAGCACAGCATAGGCATAATAATCATTTTGAATAGTGTTATTTTGGTTTTTTAAACTTCCATCATTAACACCCTTTATACAGACACAACAAAGAAGACATGCACCTACGACATCCTGGTACAGGGTAGAAAGAGTGAAAGCTTGCAACCCCTGGGATCGGATAATTAAGTATATACCCGGTGTGTGTGTGTATATATATATATACACACACATGCATGCATGTACGCACTGACACAATATCTCAACTTTTTAATCACCGACTTTGACTTTCATTAAAATTGTTTTTTCTGGAAGTGTACAAATAGACATCATGAGACAATCACTGCCTCTCATTACTATGTCCTTGGTATGTATATATGGAATCATAATGTTGTTGAGATTTAGAATTAGGTAAGGTAAAACTTTTGCAGTCAATCTAAGTTTTCATTCAATCCTTCAGTCACAGTGGAAACATCGCTTTGGAAACATCACAGAATTTGTCATGCCTCTAAATTATTTCTTTGTTTAAGTGTGTAGAGTCCTTATCCTCCAATCTTTAATATTATCAACCCATACTTTCATTTACCTCTTCTTCTTCACACACACTCAATTATCCCTTTCAGAACAGTCTTGGAAATGGAATCATGCCTCATCATGTGCCAAAACCACACAAACTTGTGTCATTTCACCACTGATAGAAATTCTTGTTGACCTGCAAGAGAATTGATATTTCTCACATGTATTGATTTTATGTTCATAATAGTTTTATGTTCTGTATAATGGATGCGTAATACTCGTCTGTTGCCGAAATCGGATGTGCTAGGCCTACAAGGCGCATAACGGTGGCACAATGTAATCACGCTCCCGGCGGAAATCGCACGGATATCCGTGATGGTTACAATGGAGCGAACGCAAAACAAACAAACAAACTCGTCTGTAACTTTTGTCTAAATTTGTATATACTTCAATCGCCCGTGTGTTGCCAGGGCCGAAAGGAGAGCAAAGAATAGCAACACTGTTTACCTTCCATGTATGTCGTAAAAGGCGACTAAGGAAGTTATGGGATGGAGTTGGCTGTCCCATCCCATATAGGGTCAGTGACCCAAAGCCATGCTGAAGTCGGATGTGTCAGGTCGAAAGGCGCAGATATCGCAGCAATGCTGTAAACTATGACACAATACATTCCATTCTCCGGACTACATCCTGCTAATCTGCAGGAGTTTGAGAACGAACGCAGAAGAAGAAGATACACTTCAATATGTAAATCTAAGTTTGTATACACTTCAATATGGAAATCTTACTTAGTTTGAATACAGTTCAATCTCTAAATCAAAATTTGTATACAGTTCGTGTAAATCGATGTTTGTATACAGTTCAATGTGTAAATCGATGTTTTTATACAGTTTAATGTGTAGATCTAAATGTGACT
Source organism: Meghimatium bilineatum (assembly GCA_034231615.1). Taxonomy (NCBI): domain Eukaryota; kingdom Metazoa; phylum Mollusca; class Gastropoda; order Stylommatophora; family Philomycidae; genus Meghimatium; species Meghimatium bilineatum. Next base: position 36,775,730 of record CM067313.1, read on the forward strand.
TTTTGTACCAATCTTATGCAAAGCAGGTTCTTTCCAGTGTATTTCCTCCAGACTCTGCACATGCTAAAAAGATCTTATTTAAATGTACAGTGCATAAATTTATGCCCTGGTTCCATTCTCTTCCAATTAATTGTCCTATCCTGCAGTAACCTTTTAACTACATTGTGTGTGAAATCCATTTTGGGATCTTTCAATAAACTGTCTGCCAGATAAGAGGCTGACTTTAAGAATCTCAAAATTTTCCCCCAACTTAGTGTGCAATGCTAGATTCTCAACATATTGACAGTGCTTCAAATATTGACAGTTACACTGGAAACTCAAAAGTGACCTGTTTCCATGATAGAAAACGTGATGGTTATTGGTCATGAACTGACATTGCACTCCAGGCAACCCATTGGTGTTCAGTCTTCCCTAGCAGAGGGCGAAGGGTAAGCATACTGATGTTTGACCTGCTGGTTAAACATTCTTCTTGTTCCTCCCTGCAGTTATCCTACTACACCACACTTAATACAATATTCTTCAAATCTCAGCCTTGATGTTTCATGAATCGCTGTGTACGCATCCGGCAGGCACTCATGAAGCAGTTTCAGCATGTGCCTTATCCATTGTTAATGCCTCGTCAATTGGTGCCTTAGATGCAAGTCTGTCTGCTCTTGCATTACTGCTAACATCAGCGTGTCCTGGGCAGTAAATCCATGTGATACCTTGAATGTTGGACGTAGCTATAGATGCTGTCCACTCACATCAATATATGCCATTTTTTTTCTTCATAGCATGGATTGGGAACCTAACACAATAGCTACCTTGTTGATTGAGGTTTTTTGGAGATCCATTTGAGGGCAGCAGTGGCAGTCTCGACTTCCATCCTCATATATAGTTGTTCCATCCTGGATATAGTTGTTCCATATGATCCGCTGTCCTCAACAATGACTCTCATAATAGCTGGCTGTGAAGCTCCAGCCAGACTTCTTACAATGACGCACAAATCCATCAGTGAACACAATATCTCCAGAGTTATCAGCAATCAGCCAGTTATCAGCAATCAGCTGATTGATTTCACAGCATGATGATAAATAGTAACTACTGTCTCTAGCAGTAACTAGTTTGTTCATCCTCAGACAATTATCATAGCACTCTGCACATGTCCGTACGTGCTCTGATCTCCTATTTAATAAGTACTTAAGCATGTGGTAATTGACTGTTCCGGTTGTGTGTTGGATGCCACTTCAAGCATCTCAAGTTCTGCCTTCTGGCTATAAACAAAAAAGAAGAAAAAACCTCGCATGCTTCAACAAGCCTGTCTCCATCTGCTATTGCATGTGAGATGTTTTCATTTTGTTCCTGGGTGACATTTGGCTATTCAGTATTTTCATAACTAGATCTTCATGACTTATATTGTCACCAAGTCCACATTTCATGTCTAAGAAAATATTTTGTCACCAAGTCACCCTTTCTTTTATATTTCTCAGCACTTGTCTGATGTTTTTTTTACCTGTTCCTTCATCTCTATTGTTCAACTTACACCCTCTGTTAGCATAATATCCAACATATTAAGTTTTTTAAATCTATATATGTATATATATAAAGTTTGCAGCACATGCTAATATCCAGTCTGTAGCAACCAACATATAATTTTTTTGGTTGTAGTTTATGTTTCTTCTGTAGTGATTTTTTAAGGCCATATTTGCATTTAGTAAGTTACCATTGCTTTCTGAATGCACAGCTGCTTGCTGTGGAACTTGAATCTTGGTCTACTGAGATGTGCTCTGTACTGCTGCAACACAGAGCTAAACTTAATATAGTTATATCTCTGTGTGTGGGCCACATAACCTGTTAAATATGCTCCATTTCTTCTTCGTTTGTTCTCAAACTCTTGCAGATTAGATGGATGTAGTCGTATGAATGGAATACACTATGTCATGGTATACAGGTTTGCTGCGATATCTGTATTTTTGTCCTGACACATCCATCCATCATGGCTTCTGGGTCACTTTGATCCTATATGGGATCGAACAGCCAACTCCATCCCATAACCTCCTTAGTCGCCTCTTACATGCATAGAAAGTAAACAGTATTGCTGTTCTCTGCTCCTTTTTGGATCCTGGCAATACACAGGCACTTTAGATATTTAAAAGGGCACGGGTATCACAGAAAGAGGTGGCTGTTGATCAAATTCATTGTTATTTCACGGACAATATTTACCAAATCCTTCTCCAGGATAGTCCTGCTTGCTGATCTCACGCAACGACACTCATCTTGGCTGATGCGACTGATCATTTCTCGATTTGCATATACTTTGTATCATCAGCCAATGAAAAGCATGGGAAAAGTCAGAAATAATAAGATACCGGTAAATGACGCATTAGATCAGTGTACAAACCATCCTAGAGAAGTACTTGTTTTCTGTGAAAAGTTTTTCTTCTTCAGCGTTTATTCTCAAACTTCCGCTGGATCTCTCTTGTAGCAGGATAATAGTCCTACTTGATTTCCAGCAGGATGTAGTCCAAAGAATGGAAACGTGTTGTGTCGCTGTTTTATTTGCACTAATACCTGACACATCTGTATTCTGCGGGCAAATTGGTTCAGAATGGGAAATCTCAGAGATATTTTCCGCAACAGCTTTATGATCCATGCACCACATTCCTATGTTTCTAGATGTCTATAGTGTGCTTACACGTATTAGTTTTATTTTCAGCGTCACCAGCCAAAGTAAATTACATGTAATTGTAGCAAGTTTGAATTTATTAACTGCAGATCTGAATGAATAGAAATTTCTGATCCTTTTTCTCAACCAGATCACTTGATGTTGTGGTTAAGCACATGTATTTATTGTATAACACAACCCTACGCAAATATATTCCTGTCCGATATGTATATTAAGAAAACTGTTGCACAAGAAAACCCCGGTGAACTGTACCATGATGATGTACTAAGATTTGTCTCAGTAAAATCAGTTTATGTTCCAATTCTTGAGATTAGAGAAGCTTTGAAGTGAGTTTCAATTGTTTGAGAAAGTGGTATATCAATAAATGTCATATATAGAAACTCAATTTCAAGTGTTTATTATGCTTGTACCTTGTGTTTGTATGTCAAACTAATACATATAATGTCTTGTGTATTGTTGGAGTTGTTAGTGTATTTGTTGTTTGTGTAACACAAACATAATTTCGTTTAATCAGCTCATGGGTAAAATGCTGATCATCAGCATTGTACTGGCAATAACTGGAATCGAGCTTGGTGAGGCACGTAGAAAATTATGGTCATCCACAGCATTGTACTGGCAATAACTGGAATCGAGCTCGGTGAGGCATGTAGAAAATTATGGTCATCCACAGCATTGTACTTCATTTCTACTCATCTAATTCATCTTACCCATCATCATCAAGTGCCGTCTCAATAACGAAGGTTGGCTGCAACAGATCTCCAACATCCCTTGTCTCTTATTTTGGTGGTGCACTCTGCTAGGCTGTAACCTGTCCATCTTGTTATGTTACTCTCCCACTTGTATCTCTGTCTACCTCTTGCTCGCTTCCCTTTGACTTTACCCTCAAGTAAGGTCTTCAATAAGGTGTCATGTCTTTTAATGTTTCCAAAATATTTTATTTTAAGATTTTTTTCTCTTAGTAATTCTTTCTTCATATTAAGTGTTTTTTGCACCTTTTTATTTAGTCTTTCGTATTCAAATGAGGTCCTGACAAGAGAGTGAGGTTGATGCTTTGAACAATATTTCCTCACTTAAATCAAAATCCCCAGTGCATGTTATTTTCACATCCATGAAAATTCATTTAGAGGAAAAAGATTTTCCAACTGACTTTAGGTGTATGGCATGTGCGCACATTTCTTGGCAATGACTCTTTAACACAAAGATACCTCTCTATGGTGAGTTGCAGAAGGGCATACAATCTCAAGGTGGCCAAAAGAAGAATAAAAGGACTCGTTAAAGATCTCATTGTGAGTCTTTTAAAAAAGACCAAGAAACATGGAAGAACTTGCACAAAATATATTTACACGGTGCTCTACAGTAAAAAAAAAAGATGCAGCATCTTGTGAAAAGAGAAGTTCAACAGCTCAACAACAGAGAGTGGCTAGAAAGTCACAGATAGATCAAAAACCATCTACAGTGATCATCCTATGCTTGGATGAAGTACTAGTGTTGTCTAAAAATCATCAATAATTGAATAGCAATGTTTATATGTTTCAATTATTATTACAGCATTATTATTCTTGCCTATGTTCCTGATGAAGACATTTTGCTAGAAACAATCAATGTTATTAGCACATGTTCTGTCCATTGTGTGTTTTATATTCTGCTCTGTGTCCTGTAATCCCTAAGTTCCATTGTCAATCTTATCTCTAGGAAATTTATCATTCCCTAATGGATCTTGCCTTGAGGTGTAAGTCATTCATGTTTCCAGATTGTTAAGGCTGTCCTTTGTCAAACGTCCGTATTGTCGGGTTCGAAGAGAGGAGCAAAGAATAGAAACATTCTTACCTACCACAGATGTCGTAGGAGGTAAGTATGAAGGTTTTGAAGTGGCACTGCCCTGTTCCATCCAACATTCTCTGGAATGCATCCTGTTAATCTGCTGGAGTTTGAGAATGAACACAGAAGAACACTGTCAAATATCATTTGCTATCTCTGAAAACCCATCATATCAGAAAGGGTTAACAGGGAAGACAACAATATGAAGTAGAGAGTATAAACTCCACTGCTTGGTACAGCAAACAAGAATACAAGCTTGCACTCTCTGGAAATTTAACAAGTTTAGTGAAGACAAAAAATTGGAATACTTTCTACGGTCAAGAAGTAAGTTGGAATGGAAGAATCAAATAGGAATGGAAGTCACAAAATAGTTGTGCTTTTTTTGAAGGGGTCAAAAGGAGCAAAATATAGTAACACTGTGACCTGCCATGCATGTTATAATAGGTTAACTAAGAAGTGATGGGCATGAGATTGGTCGTTCTATCATACAGAAAGTCAGTGGCCCAAAATACGATGAAGTCAAATGTGTTAGGCTAAAAGGCACATATATTTAAGCCAAACTGTTAACTATAACATAACACATTCCATTCTCTGGACTACATCCTACTAACCAGGAGTTTGAGCATGAACACAGAACAACAAAAGTAAATGAGATTTCGAGTCATATTTTAATTTACAATTATTGTATAGGAACTCATTATTCTCAAAAACTATGTTTGTGAGAAACACGTTTAACATTTTCACTGCCACACCTTTTTTTTCAAGCCAAGTCTTTCCTATTGTCATGCCATTTTTAATAGGTATGAGTTTTGCAAGTGATAATTTTAAGAGTTCATTCAATAATCAACCGATAACGTTAAGGCTTTGAAACTTCTAGAAGGCATTCAGACAAAAATAAACTTTCCAAAAACAAATGTTGTTTTCACACGTTTGTGAAAAAGTTTCATTGTCATTTATTTTATGAATTATTTTGTTTAGCAATGGCAGTGCTATGTTTCCATTTTTGTAGTGAGTGTCCATCACATACTCCTGGACCACAATGTGAAACACAACTACCTCTCCTAACCATAAAAATGTATAATTAAATTAATTATTGATATATTTAGATTAATTATCCCTAAAATAAGAAAGTAGGCATGCATTCCAAACAATAACCTACAAAACTATCTTTTATTAATCCACAACTGCTACTGCTTGCAATAAAATAGTCCATTTCTATACCCCATTCTGAGAGCATTTTAGCTATATTACTTGCTAATAACTCAGATGTAGGTTCACATCATCCTTTTTGAAATGCTCATAGCAAAAATTCAATAAAATAATTAAATCTATTTGTAATACAGTATTTTTAATAGTGGAACAACATTTGTAATAAACAGGAAATCCAGCACTGAATAACACCGATGTATGGCCAGCAAAATTTCACAAGAAAGAAGTCATTTACAGGTGACAAAAGTCGGCAGCAAAAGTATTACATTTTATTGTTCTTTATCTTACATTTTATTTACACAAAAATATGCCTTGATCTCTCAATGGCAGACACATTGCATTACAGAACACATAGAACATACAACCAAGAACATTGTGTCAATATCCATAAACTTAAATGGAATAACCATGAATATTCTGAAAATAAGTAGATCCTACACAATAGCATACTGTTGGTAGAGAAGCTCTCTAATCTTGAAGTAATCTTCACACAAGGTTCCTTCCAATTTCATTTTACCACCAGCATCCTGAAAGAAATAAAGTATTTTAATATATTATAATATATAGTATTTTAATATATTATAATATATAGTATTTTAATATATTATAATATATAGTATTTTAATATATTATAATATATAGTATTTTAATATATTATAATATATAGTATTTTAATATATTATAATATATAGTATTTTAATATATTATAATATATAGTATTTTAATATATTATAATATATAGTATTTTAATATATTATAATATATAGTATTTTAATATATTATAATATATAGTATTTTAATATATTATAATATATAGTATTTTAATATATTATAATATATAGTATTTTAATATATTACTACAACTTGGATATGTGATATCTCTAACTTTTCTTCTGTTTTCCTTAAAGTTATGAGAATTCAGCGGTGGAACCTGACTCCTTCATGACAAAGGCTGGTGTCAGTCAGACTTTAGTGGACGTGAACTTCTGTCTCTTTGTGTGTTCTACCCATTGATGGATTGCCTTACTGGGATAGAATATTCTATCTACACTTGATCTCTACTACACAAACTGCTATGTAACCTACTTTCTTATTGAATTGTTTGTTCATACTGTCTCTATGTTCATACTGGCATGTCAATTCACCCAGGATCATGGAGCGTTCAGAGAATCCATAAGGAAGACAATGTTCTGGAAATAATATCACATCAGGATATTCATACTGTTTGCATTTTGGGGACCATGATAGCTCAACAGTGTCCTGGCTTCCTAGCCTGATGATCCAAGATTCAATTCCCAGTTCAGCTGGAAATATTTATAATCACCAATGGCCCCACGGTTGACTCAGCCTAAAGAAATGGGCACCAGGTCATCTGGGAAAGTAAAAGGCATTAGACCATCTGATCAGATCATCCCATTCATTGAATGCTGCTAGTTAATGAAAATATGGGCTACTGTATTTCTGATATGACGCAGCGTAATTAAGGGAAACTGGACTTTTTATTTGATGTTAATGTTAGCATTAGAAGAACTAGTAGGTGTCCGTATTAAAGAAAAGGAGTGGGACCTGGTACATTGGCATGGTCTGTCTTTCAGTTTGTTGTCTCAAAATGTAATTTCTTTTGGGCTGTAATGTGTTCAATCAATCTGACCCTCAGAAATCTCTCCAGTCTATCATATCCTCAGATCTTCTCTCCATGTTTCATCTATATCACAAAATTTTCATTGTTTCTCTCTTTTCCAAGCTGTTCTATGTTTTCCCAATTGTTGCTATCCCTGTGAGATTCAAATCAATGCCTGTTTTGCAATACAATTTTCTGCCTTTCTCAGAGTATGTCCATTTACTAGATATGATTTGTTGCTGATCCAGCAGAGGTCCATGGGTTTATGCCCTTTGACCTAATGCCATTGTGTTATATATGTATGTATTTGTGAGCTGTTGTTTTGTTGCATACTTCTGTTCTTGGAGGGAGAATTTTTCTGACATCAGCATTGGGCATTCAATAAGGTGGTGGTCTAAAGTTTCGTAAAGATGAGTGCACAACCAACACCCTGTAGTAAATGTGGCTTCAGGTTGTTAAAAAAAAGAGTTCAAAAGTCACAGAGGATTGACTTCACTGTACTCGGTTTCCCATATGTACTATGTCACTCTCAACGAAGCGGCACGCGCCTGCCGAAAGTACCACTCATAGCACGTAAGTCTGTATCTTCAAGTGATAATCATCAGGGATCTCAGAAAAAAATCCACCTTATAAACAAGACGACACGAGTTGGATTCGAACTCATGACCTCTTGAACGCAAGGCGAACAGCTTAACCACTACACTAGGGAGATCCCTAAACTCCCAGACGAGTATGCTTTACATGAAGTTACAAGGATACTTACTCTTCTAACAGCCACCTGGTTGTGACAACATACTTACTCCCAGACGAGTATGTGTTACATGAAACTATAAGGATACTTACTCTTCTAACAGCCACCTGGTTGTGACAACATACTTACTCCCAGACGAGTATGTGTTACATGAAACTATAAGGATACTTACTCTTCTAACAGCCACCTGGTTGTGACAACATACTTACTCCCAGACGAGTATGCGTTACATGAAACTATAAGGATACTTACTCTTCTAACAGCCACCTGGTTGTTACAGACTAGCACACCGCCAGCAAACTCACACTGAACACCAGCACTAATAAGTACAATCTTGAAGTCTGACAGTTTGGGCTCATTTATGAAGACAGGAGTATGTGGAGGGACCTGTTTAGATAATTGTCAGAAATTAATCACTTCTAGAAATGTTGACATTTATTACTTCACTAGATTCACATATACAACATACCAATAGATTCACATATACAACATACCAATAGATTCACATATACAACATATTCATCACTTTGATGAATATAAATCATGCACTAAATCATAAATTGTCTGATCTGGGATTGTATAACTTGAAGTTAAAAATATGTTAGTCTCATGTAGCGAGTACAATTTGGTTTGGAGCATAGTCCAATAGAGCATTGGAGACAAGTGAAGATATCTTAGGAATTTTGATCATTTCAATCAGCAGCTAAAACGTATCAAGGTAGCCATTTCAATAGAGATTAAAAATATAGAAAAAGGGTAGCACAATGCATACATGTAAGATGGGGGGAAAAAATTAATTTTTACAGTTCATCATTAACTGCAAAGTATGCTGATGAGGACCACATATGCCCATGGTCCACCAGCAGGACAGCCTGGAATAATATATTTTCATCCAGCCAAAAGTATTTATGCTTTAGCTCAGTGGTTCTCAAGCTTTTTTTTTTTGGTCAGTGACCCCTTTTAAGGACAAAATTTCTTTCCTGGTCTCCCTGGTGTCTATATAAAAACTTGCTAACTTTCTTCAAGACTTGTTACTATCTAATCTCATTAAATGTTGTTCAAGACTTGTTACTATATAATCTCATTAAATATTACTCAAAACATTACCTTTCTGTGGCAGCTTCGAGATGGATTTACACCCCCCTCCCCCTAATATTTCAAAAAATGTTTCTTTGTGGCTCCTCTGGAGATCTGTATGACTCCCTGGGGACATACTTTGAGAACCAATGTCGTAGCTGATCTTTAAATAGCAAATCAATCAACAAACAAATCTGTACAATACTCACCTGAGAAGGTGGCAGTCCTTCAAGTGTCGGTGGAATGGTACTCAGTTTATCTGCAAATATTATGACATTTTTCTTTCAGTTTACATATGAACAAATCATGGATTCACAAACAGCAGACTAGTTTCTGTTTTGTCTGTTATCTATATATAACATCCATGTGTTACTTGGGGGAGGGTGACGAGGGGAAAACAGACTAGAGACAGTGTTACCTGTAGGAGGAAAAAGCATAGATTAGAGACATTGTTACCTGTCAAGCATACCCTAGTAGGTGATTAGGGAGATTTTGGGGTGCAGTTGGCTGTCCCATCCCATATAAGGTCAAAGTGACCCTGAAGCCATGATAAATTGTCAGGCTGAAAGGTGCAGATATTGAAGCTAAGTTGTATACTATAACAGGACACATTGAGTTCTCTGGACTACATCCTTCTGATCTGCAGGAGTTTGAGGACGAACACAGAAGAAGTATTTATACCTGGCTCTGACAGAGACTATCTCACAGACACAGTGGTTAAGTCATTTCCCTTGCAATCAAGAGGCTGGAAGTTGGATTTTAGGTTGTGATGTCTTGTTGACATTTTGTCACAGATCCCTGGGAATTGCTTCAAGCTATGTGCTATACTTCATGTGGATACCAGACGGGAAAAGAAAACAGGGAAGACCAAAAACAACGCTCAGAAGAACATTTATAAATGAATTAAAATCAACAGGCATAAATGCACAAGACCAGCAATCCCTAGCAACTGACCGATAGGCATGGAGAACTATGACATCCACCCTATGAGCCAAACTTGGCAAAAGAGGAACTAACTGATGTGCTATAAGTGTTACACTAGGCAGGCGGCTTGCTGCTGTGTTGAGATGGGAGTGGAATATATGGAAAAATTCTCAAATATAATTCAGTTCGTCCTCAATGCCTTCTAAATCTTTTACTGTTGTTTTCAATATATACACTGGAATTCCATTATAAAAAATTGGTCTGATGCGATGAAATATATATATAATAATTAAAATTTGCTTTATACAGTTATATCGAGACCTTCAGCAGTATAGAAGACCTCTGTTCAGAATTAATTATGCTTTCACTCGTTACATTTTTGATTATTGTCCGTTAGAAGTTGCATGCTAGAATAAGTGAAGGCCGACCAATGAAACACATGGAAATATTCAAAATGAGCCTTTATTTCAGGTCATGTTTACATTTTCTGTTGAAAGGTCTTATAGTACTGTCGGAGGTCACAGTTATGTACACTAAGGAATTCATTGGAGATTTTGAAAATATTGTTAAATAGAGAAATTAGTTATCAAAGAATGCACTATAGAGGGATCCCATTATGCACTATAGAGGGATCCCATTATGCACTATAGAGGGATCCCATTATAATGCTGCTCATTCATGCTCAATTATTTCTCTACAGTAATTTCATACACGATTGCGATCCACCAGTTGGGAACAGTTTCCACCTGTGGACTATATCAATATGTATGACAGGGGGATAGTGGAAACTAGGCACAAAACTGTCCTTTAAATAACCACCCAAGTCAAGCGGAAAGATTGAATCTATATGCTGTAAAGATCATTAGCAAAAACATAAAAGACCATCTCAAACTCTCCAATTATGTCAGCAATTCTGGAAAATATACAAAGAAGACATTAATATACATCAGGCCATGTTAGCTCTGTCCAATTAAATTTATTGGGCATAAGCTGAATGTGTCAGAGCACATACACAATAGCTCTGGCAAATATTTCTTGTAATTTACCGGTAAGCAGTTACCAAGGTATATCAAGGTCCACTTTTCTAAGACAATGACTACCATTAATGAGGATGTTACCATGAGACTGGAATTTGGTATCAAACACAACATTAGTTGACACAATGTAGGATGATGTGGTGTATGTAAAACAAGCAGGCCACAGAAACTTAAAGTATGCACACAATTGCCCATCTGCTAAAAGAAACTTAAAGTATGCACACAATTGCCCATCTGCTGAAATAAACTTAAAGTATGCACACAATTGCCCATCTGCTGAAATAAACTTAAAGTATGCACACAATTGCCCATCTGCTAATAGAAACTGAATTAAACAACTAAGATTCTCACTATGTTAACTAAATACTAATGCATATACAGTTTTATTTTATTTCTAGCATACCTTTCTTCTTGCTTCCTTCCTCCTCCTCCTCTTGCTCCTCATCTTCAACCTCAGGAGGCGGTAGGTCAAGCTGACCATCAACCCATGCAAGTTCCATGTCTCTAGTCTTAGAAAATATGAGGGAACTCACAAGCTGATCTCGTAAACGAACCTGTTATAAGTATATGTGCATTAATAAGATCATTCACAGGATGGTCTCACAAGCATTTAACAATATATACCAGCAATCATTAAAAAAGCATCGCAAGCTATTCGTTTTCATGCTTAAAATGCTTATGTACAAAAGTAATATTTCAAACCCAGATTGCATAGAATGTGATGGTGTATCACACAGTCCCATTTTGTTGTTGATATGATGTTTCTTTTGCATTTTTTGTGCTTCACATGAAAAACAAAAATAAATAAATTCAGACTTTATTAAAGTTGACATTTAGCACACACATTAATAAAGTTTAGGGAAGTAAAAGGCATTATCTGGTTTTTATTGAAAGAAGGTCGTTACTGTTTGTTTTTCTCCATGCCTTAACTGATATTACAGAAGCAATGGCATGCTGCTGGTATTCTTATCAGTAGAATAGTAACCAGAGAAATAGCCAGACATTTTAATTGTGTAGTCCTCTGTAGTAAGGCTGCACCAATGATTACTAGTGACAGGAACCACCGATGACAGCACCAAACCTGTTCAACCTCGTGGACACTAGCACAAGATTGTCATATTGTACTGATGCATCTGCACAACCACTTCCAAATAGCAGCTCAGACAGCAGCTCATACACATGGCACTTGTGGGCTTATTAGGGCAAACACTGTGTGAAGGACACTTAACTCCTCTGGCATGCAAAACAGTAGTCCTAACATTGATCATATCCTTACTAGATGACACCGGATCAATAGACTGGCTTGGGCTCAACAAAATATTCATCGTCCAAGAGAGGAATGGAGATCAACGATGTTCTCTCATGAAAGCCGGTTTAATGTCTCATTTGCTGATAGGAGAAATGAAGTCTGGCGTTGTCCTGAAGAAAGATATGCTGATGTATGTATAGTCCACTATAATAGATATTGGGGGGCAGCATACGTGTTTGGGGTGGATTCTCCCATGTGCGCCGTACTTCTCTTAATTTTTTCACAGTTTACGTAACCAATGATATGTCAACACTAATCATGTACTGCAACATATCATTGTGCCTTTCTTCCACAAGCACCAAGATGTGGGAATCTTTCAGCACAACAATGCTAGGCCTCACACTGCTAATGTAACCAGTAATTTCTTAGCCCAGCAACATTTTCTTGTACAGGAGAGGCCTGCAAACTCTTCTGACATGAACCCGAGTGAATACGCCTGGAATGAACTGAACAGAAGGATCTGGCAGCAAGACATCAATAATGTGAATGATCTTGAGGTAGCACACATTGCAGAATGCAACACCATACCCCCAAAACATTTTTCAAGACAGAATAGCATGAAATATATCGATGCCAAGCTTGTTTTGATATTGCCGGGGGATACATGTGATATAATGAGGGCTGTGATTTTACAGTGAGTGAGAAAAATATTGTTATACACTAAGGGTTGACAACTGCTTACTATCCGGTTCTGAATTGTTTTATATTTTAAAATACCCAGGGTACTGCAGATTTGATTCAGTAAATGATTCAGTAAATGTGATTTAAAATAGTTTCTGTTAATGTAAATTCATCATGTGCAGGATGAAAACCCCATAAGCATTCTATCTTTGCAGTTATATATTGTTTTATGTCGTAATGTCTTGTTGTCAATCATCCCCTCTGGAGTAGAGGGCCGTTCAACTTGTAGCATTGCACTCCATCACAGAACCTAGGTCCTGTGACCAGGACTGTCAAGATCTCATTGGTTTGTTTGTTGTATGATGAACTGACACCCAGAAACCAGCTGGAGGAAAGGGAAACTGCGGTGAAACCATTCGATTCAGGATGTGATAATCCTACATGTCTTTCCAAATTTGGCAGAATTGGCACATGTCTTGTGTGCCAGCAGACTGTAGGTGACAGGAAATGGAGAGTGATAAACACGCCTCAGATCCACTACCCATAGATGGAAGTCTGGGAAGAGACAAGTCAAAGCAGAATCATGCCAGTTGGAAAATGGTGTTCCTGGTCCCAGACCCTACTTGGTTGGATCAGCCCCATGGTTTTGAAAACAAGCTCCAGAAACATAACCCCAACATGAAAGATATTTTGAATCTGCCACTATCAGGCACAGGGAAGACAGAGTGAAAGTTCACAACTCCGGGAATTTGAGAAGCAGAAAATCCTCAGCTGATCCTTGGTCAACACAGCTAAAGGAAATAGGTACCAGGTCTCTTGGGACAGTAAAGGTGGCAGGCATGATGCTGATGACATGATCCCCAATAATTGTGCTTTTTAAACATTACAATGATATAAAAATATTGACCTATGATCATACTCCCTTCAAAATTGTGGTAAAGGGAGCTTTACTTTTACTGTGTATATATATATATATATATATATATATATATATATATATATATATATATATATATATATATATATATATATATATATATATATATATATATATATATATATAGATATATATATATATATATATATTTATATATATATATATATAGTATAGTATGTGTATTTACTTACTTGATAGATGTGCCTTTCTGTGGTAGCATCAATGATATCACCAATGTTAGGACAAAAGACATTGCCCTCAACAAAACCTGCAGTTTGACAGAATTCTCCTAGTGCCCTGGTGGCATCATCTGCACCGTGGACCAAGATCTGACAAGCAAGCAATTGTAACAATGAGAATAATAATATCAGTTGTTATAGTTAATTCTAAAAAAACATGAAAAAAAAATACATTTGGTAGAATATCCTATTCAGGATATAGCCATCAACTCAGCTTTTTTTGGGCTGTAGTGATTTTTTATGTAGTATTTACACTTATTAGTTTGCCATTGCTTTCTGAATGATCAGGGTGCACATTTGCCTGTGGTGGGATTTAAAACCAATACCTTGACCGTCACAGATGCGCCCTATATATCACAGCCACAGAGCTTGATTCTAGACAACAAATACTGGATAAAATCAACAGCTTGTGGATAGGGGTCCTAAAGGGGACCAAAAAAATAGTAAGACTGTTTCCTCAAAGGGTATAGAGACATACAGAACCTCATACAGACAGCATACTCAAAGGATATAGATATACATAATCACATACAGACAGCATACTCAAAGGATATAGATATACATAATCACATACAGACAGCATACTCAAAGGATATAGATATACATAATCACATACAGACAGCATACTCAAAGGATATAGATATACATAATCACATACAGACAGCATACTCAAAGGATATAGATATACATAATCACATACAGACAGCATACTTAAAGGATATAGAGACATACAGAACAACATACAAAGAATCATACTCAAAAGATATATGGACGTACAGAACCTCATACTCAAAAGATATATGGACATACAGAACCACATACAGAGAATCATACTCAAAAGAGATATGGATATACAGAACCACATACAGAGAATCATACTCAAAAGATACAGCTATATTTTGTAAAGATTGGTAGCATATCATATTCAGGATGTAGCAATCACCCCAATATTTTTTGGCTGTAGTGATTTCCTAGACAATATAAATACGTTCAGTATGTCAGTCTTATTTTCCTTTATTTCCCTTATAGAAAAAAAAAAAGAACCTTATGAAACCTTACTGACAAAGCATGAGCTGCAATCATGGCAAACAAATTATATTGACATCTTTGACAGACCTGGAGAGAATTACAGAGACAAACTATGGTTGATAATGGCTCATGCATGTACATGAATGGAATTTATTCTTTCTTTATCATTGGAAAAGTGTTTCTGGGATTCTAACAGGATCATGGGATTCTAACAAGATCATGGGATTCTAACAAGTTCATGGGATTCTAACAAGATCATGGGATTCTAACAAGTTCATGGGATTCTAACAAGTTCATGGGATTCTAACAAGTTCATAGGATTCTAACAAGATCATGGGATTCTAACAAGTTCATGGGATTCTAACAAGTTCATGGGATTCTAACAAGTTCATGGGAACTGTTTAAATGTGTGTTCATACAAATATGATTGTTGGATTGATGTACTGAGCAGATAGAGCCATGATCAGTGCACTCATGATAATAGTTTCGACTGCAGGTGAGACCTGGAAACTGTAATAATAAAAATATTGGACAAAACCTACTAAAAGATCCCAGCAGACAAGTAAGAAAATAGGAAGCTAAAATGAATAATTATTGAGAAAAGTGTATGTTGTTACTTTAGGGAATGGCTATGCCTCAATACAGAAAAGAAATGAGCAACCTTGAAAGACTGGGGGGCTGGATTGAGCCTTCCTTCTGTGTGGTAAGGGGACAAAAAGCTTTTTTTGGTCCCTTGCAGCTTTAGCAGATTGGATTTGGCCCGCTAAAAATATTTTGTCCACCCTTGGTATAGAACCAATAGAAACACTTCACAGAAGAAAAGAACACTACAATAAATAGAAACACTCAACAGTGTTACTTGTATAGACATACTGTTGATATGACTATTTTGTCAATGACAAGTTTGTTAGAATAGCATTCAATAGTTGCTTTGGGGGGGGGGGGCTGTGCAGTTGAGAACAAGAGAAGAATGGCAATGGCGCTGGCAAAATTAAAACAGATAAAGAAACTATGGCAAGGTACTAACATAAGAACCAAATTGTGTTTACTACGAACATGTGTATTTCCTGTGGCGACATGGATGTGAAGCATGGACACAAAATAAAACAGCGGCCAAGAGAATAACATCATTTGAATTAAAGTGTTATAGAAGAATTCTGAGAATACCATGGACAGCGAAGAAAACAAACCAGGAGGTGTTACGAACAATTAACGTCCAGGAAGGCTGGCTTCTGAACACCATATTAAAGAAAAAGCTAGTTTTTTTCGGTCATATTAAGAGACACGACTGCATGGAGAGAGTGTTACTGGAGGGGATGATAGAAGGCAACAGGGGCCGACTAGGACGCCATTGGACAAAAGACATTCAAGAATGCCTGCGCATGTCACTGAAAGATACAGGGCAACTTGCTCAAGACCACAGAGAATTCAAGAGATCCATAGGAAAGACTACGTTCTGGAAAGAATATGCCACTTGATGATTAGTGTGGTTTTAGTACTTTTTTCATATTCTTATGATGAGACTGTCCATTAGACTATGAGTCTAAGTACCATACAAGAACTACAAACAGCAGCATCACATCTCTCAAACTGGAGAGCACTGGCTTCTGTCTATGCACTGTATGCTGCTCTAATGGAACATAGATAGATAGATAGATAGATAGATAGATAGATAGATAGATAGATAGATAGATAGACAGACAGACAGACATAGATAGATAGAGAACATGATGGGGATGTAGAAAGGACAAGAAATAGAAGATATGTTTGTACTGATAAAAAACAACCACACAATAAGTAGATATTTGTATATTACAAGCGGGAAGGATTGTAGTGACCAGACTGATACACATATGACATTAGGTGGAAATAAACAAAATAGAAATCTGCGTCAAGGAACAAGAATTTACTAAAATATATACAATAATTCTAAGAGTCAGCTTTGGTAGCGTGCCCATGATCGCTGTATAGCTAGACCAGTAGAGATAGAAGATGATAGGCGCACTGGGCTCTAAAAATGGCATGCAGAAAGAGAATGTCTCAAGTTGAAAGATGCATATCTCTAGCCACCGCCCATGTCTTGCATGGGTCAGAAAACAGAGCACATAATAGCAACAGTGTGCTTCCTATCATGTATATCATAAGAAGTGACTAAGAAGGTTGTGAGTGTGATTAGCTACCACGCCCACAGATCTCCCCTGTGGTGAAGCCAATCAATACCTAGACAGCTGCGAGCCTCAAGGTTGAACGTATGTTATGGGAAAGTGCATTCCTCCTCCCTTTCCAAGAATCATAGACTGCTTAGTTCATGGTACTCCATCATACACTGAGTCAAATTGTCATCTGGAATTTGCACAGCATTTGGAAAACTAATCCATCACCAAAATAAACCAGGATGTTAGCAAAACACCAATCTGGAGGTGACAATAAAACTTCCTGGCATAGGGAACAATGTGACATACTTCGTATCGGCTCCATCATTATCATTGTTGTCATCATCCAAGTCTCATTGCAAACACAATTCAACACAGGTCCATTTCGAGAAAATGAGGATGAAGCAGACCAATGACTATTGAACATTTTCATGCCCACTGTGACCATTAACATTTTCATGCCCACTGTGACCATTAACATATTTCTTGCAATAAATAGAGATGTCAAACATGAGATGTCATGATATAACAAGCAGTCAGTGATAGCAAGAAACTTAAGAGAAGTCTTATCTAAGTCAGACAGACTTTCTATTAGGAGAAGTCTTATCTAAGTCAGACAGACTTTCTATTAGGAGAAGTCTTATCTAAGTCAGGCAGGCTTTCTATTTGGAGAAGTCTTATCTAAGTCAGACATGCTTTCTATTTGGAGAAGTCTCATCTAAGTCAGACAGACTTTCTATTAGGAGAAGTCTTATCTAAGTCAGACAGGCTTTCTATTAGGAGAAATCTTATCTAAGTCAGACAGACTTTCTATTAGG
Source organism: Meghimatium bilineatum (assembly GCA_034231615.1). Lineage (NCBI taxonomy): Eukaryota > Metazoa > Mollusca > Gastropoda > Stylommatophora > Philomycidae > Meghimatium > Meghimatium bilineatum. The sequence continues at coordinate 36,793,938 of CM067313.1, forward strand.
AGAAGTCTTATCTAAGTCAGACAGACTTTCTATTTGGAGAAGTCTTATCTAAGTCAGACAGACTTTTTATTAGGAGAAGTCTTATATAAGTCAGACAGACTTTCTATTTGGAAAGAAATGTTTCAAAATATGAATAATACAAAAACATAATCACACCTCAATAGTGTCAAAAGTCAAACGTACAAATAGAAATCAGAATAAAATTCAGATTTGGCTATCTCCAGAATTAAAACCATGACAAAATTTAGCATCACTGCGCATTCATTAGTCTATTTTCGGATCAATACGACAGTCTGTTTAAGTTTATGGGATTCATGAGCCAAAGGCAGTTTAAAAGTCAGCAGAGTGAAAGGAAAATGTGAAAGGAAGAGGAAAAAAAAATTGAAGATGAAGATACAAGAAAGGATCCTCAAGAGATCTTAGTAATAAATCAGTGAGGACAAATGGGCAGTAGAAATCAAACCATTTCTACTTGGTCTAGTCTGTGATACTATGTATGTATGTGTTACCTATATATGAAAATGAAACCCTTGCTATATGTGTGGGCAGCATATCCTAGTCAGGACATAGAGATCAACCAAGTCTTTTCTGGTTTTAATAAATTTCTTAGACAATAGTTTACATTCAGTATGTTGTCATTAATGTATGAATGGTTCTGATGCACAATTGCTGGCGGCGGTTGTTGAGCTTGGAACCATAGTCATCTGAGATGTGCTCTGCACCTACTGAAAGTTGCCACTGTACATTTGTAATAAAACCTAGTTTCGAAGACAAAAAAGTTTATACGTATATCCCCAGGAATTGCGAGCAACGTACGGTACTCTTACATATGCAGTGGGGTGAGTTCTCAGAGCTTTCGATGTGCATTTGGGCAGTTTCTCATAGCTATCTTTCCTGAATATATATATATATATATATTCTATAAATATATATATTCTGATCAAAAAAAAAATTCAACTTTTTTGAAGTTACTTTTATAGAAGATATTATCCGATTGGATATCACTCAACCAATCGACAGTCTCCACCTGGTCATGAATTTCTCGTGGTTACCTGAATTTTACTCACCTCTCTGCAGAAGACGAATGTATTGGGCCATTGGTGTAAATAAAACGGCGACATAACACATTTCCATTCTTTGGACTACATCCTGCTGGAAATCTAGTAGGACCATGGTAGATCCAGCGAGAGTTTGAGAATGAATGCTGAAGAAGAAGTACTCACCTCTTGATTTGTGAAATAATGAAAGAGGTCAAGGTCAAAACAACATTTTGGGCAATAACTCGTGATAGGTTCATGAGAATCCAGTGAAACTTGATGAACACAAAACTGTTTGACCATATTAATGAATGCCTATAAAAGATTGACAGTCCTCGAATAAACTGAAAATTCAATGTGCAAGCATGGTCCATCTCACTATAGAACAACAATACATCATCATTGGATGCTTATAGACTGGACAATCACAAAGTGTAGTGACCAGACATTTTAATGTGGTTAGAAGCACCTTTAGTTGCCTTTGAAGGCAATTTCAACAAACTGGATCAATGACAGACCAGTCGTACAGTGGAAGACCCAGAGTCACAGCTCCTGCCGCAGACCGATTCACATGGCTGAGCCATCTCAAGAATCGATTTGCATTTGCATCCTCCACAGTCCAGTTAATTCCAGCAGCTCATCAAGTTTGAGATCAAATCAGAAATCATAAAAAATGTTTAGTGCTTTTTTTCACATTTTTTGTGTGAAAATATCCCATCCACACAGTAAGATAAATGTGACAATGCCAATACACAGGAACAAAATGTCTGGGCTGCAGCCATTCTTGATTGATTTACACAGACTTAGACCAGGAAGTTTCAGGCTCAATACTAGACATGCATTTAGCAAATTTAATCTCATTTAGTCTCTGAAGGAGATGGGTTAAATATTAGTCTCTGAAGGAGATGGGTTAAATATTATTCTCTGAATGAGATGGATTAAATATTAGTCTCTGAATGAGATGGATTAAATATTAGTCTCTGAATGAGATGGATTAAATATTAGTCTCTGAATGAGATGGATTAAATATTAGTCTCTGAATGAGATGGATTAAATATTAGTCTCTGAATGAGATGGATTAAATATTATTCTCTGAATGAGATGGATTAAATATTAGTCTTTTGATCAAAAGGTCTTGCCAATCAGATACACAGCTATGGTAATTTCATATTATCATCAATGGTGCAGAATGTGGCATGTGAGCTAAATTTTTGGTTCGGTATGAGGTCTAAAGATTTGTTCCTAGTCTCTTGGAGAAAAGTAATGTTTTCTGAGCTTAGAGTCAGTGTGTATAATACTTTCAGATTAGCACTGTGGGTCCGAAAATATTTCTTGGTGGGTTGGAATTGGTCGCAAGCCATATTTTGCCGACTTCTTCTATAAATTGAATCTATAGGTACATTAGAACATAAATAACTACCGGTATCTCTGAACAATAATGCTGATGTGTATATTAATAATCAATAAAGACACAAAAACGAGCTAAATAAGCAACAATACAAAAAAATATAGATACAGAGAGGATTAATTAAGGACAGGAATATGTGGATGAAAGTTCAAACTTTTAAAAATGGAATCTATGACATCATGAACTCCAACCAGCACAACTCACCAGCTGTTTAGGTCTGATCTGTGACAGATACTTCTTGATAGATTTCCCATCTGAGCGACCCTCAAAGTCGATAAACTGAACTCTGGCGTTGATGTCCAGTGTTACAGTTGAAGATATACATTTGGTTGGTACCTCTGTGATGTCTGTTGGAAAGCAAATACAGGCAGCGTTAATGTTAATGTCACCGTATCAGGCGTAAAAAGTAATAGACAACTTCATAACTCAATAATACCGTCAACTTTCAATAATACAACAATGGTTATCATAACCAATCTTGATAACAATCTTGTTGTTGAAACGTCAATTCGTTCTATCTTGTTTTTGCTTCTTTTAAAACTGTTATTTAACATATATTTAAAAAAAAAAGATTGCATGTGTATATATTTTTCATTTGGTATGCAGTTTTACTGCAGTCTTCTATTGATTTAAATCGTTGGTTAGTGTGCTACTTTAATAGAAAATAAAATATACAACACAATACGAGTATTGTGACATCTGATACGTAACAGGTATGATGATGATAATATAATGCCGAGGTAGTTACAGTTGTAGCTAGGCAGTGAAGTACAACACAATACAAGTTGTAGCTAGGCAGTGAAGTACAACACAATACAAGTTGTAGCTAGGCAGTGAAGTACAACACAATACAAGTTGTAGCTAGGCAGTGAAGTACAACACAATACTAGTTGTAGCTAGGCAGTGAAGTACAACACAATACAAGTTGTAGCTAGGCAGTGAAGTACAACACAATACAAGTTGTAGCTAGGCAGTGAAGTACAACACAATACTAGATGTAGCTAGGCAGTGAAGTACAACACAATACAAGTTGTAGCTAGGCAGTGAAGTACAACACAATACAAGTTGTAGCTAGGCAGTGAAGTACAACACAATACTAGTTGTAGCTAGGCAGTGAAGTACAACACAATACTAGTTGTAGCTAGGCAGTGAAGTACAACACAATACAAGTTGTAGCTAGGCAGTGAAGTACAACACAATACAAGTTGTAGCTAGGCAGTGAAGTACAACACAATACAAGTTGTAGCTAGGCAGTGAAGTACAACACAATACAAGTTGTAGCTAGGCAGTGAAGTACAACACAATACAAGTTGTAGCTAGGCAGTGAAGTACAACACAATACAAGTTGTAGCTAGGCAGTGAAGTACAACACAATACAAGTTGTAGCTAGGCAGTGAAGTACAACACAATACTAGTTGTAGCTAGGCAGTGAAGTACAACACAATACAAGTTGTAGCTAGGCAGTGAAGTACAACACAATACAAGTTGTAGCTAGGCAGTGAAGTACAACACAATACAAGTTGTAGCTAGGCAGTGAAGTACAACACAATAAAAGTTGTAGCTAGGCAGTGAAGTACAACACAATACAAGTTGTAGCTAGGCAGTGAAGTACAACACAATACAAGTTGTAGCTAGGCAGTGAAGTACAACACAATACTAGTTGTAGCTAGGCAGTGAAGTACAACACAATACAAGTTGTAGCTAGGCAGTGAAGTACAACACAATACAAGTTGTAGCTAGGCAGTGAAGTACAACACAATACAAGTTGTAGCTAGGCAGTGAAGTACAACACAATACAAGTTGTAGCTAGGCAGTGAAGTACAACACAATACAAGTTGTAGCTAGGCAGTGAAGTACAACACAATACTAGTTGTAGCTAGGCAGTGAAGTACAACACAATACAAGTTGTAGCTAGGCAGTGAAGTACAACACAATACAAGTTGTAGCTAGGCAGTGAAGTACAACACAATACAAGTTGTAGCTAGGCAGTGAAGTACAACACAATACAAGTTGTAGCTAGGCAGTGAAGTACAACACAATACTAGTTGTAGCTAGGCAGTGAAGTACAACACAATACTAGTTGTAGCTAGGCAGTGAAGTACAACACAATACAAGTTGTAGCTAGGCAGTGAAGTACAACACAATACTAGTTGTAGCTAGGCAGTGAAGTACAACACAATACTAGTTGTAGCTAGGCAGTGAAGTACAACACAATACAAGTTGTAGCTAGGCAGTGAAGTACAACACAATACAAGTTGTAGCTAGGCAGTGAAGTACAACACAATACAAGTTGTAGCTAGGCAGTGAAGTACAACACAATACAAGTTGTAGCTAGGCAGTGAAGTACAACACAATACAAGTTGTAGCTAGGCAGTGAAGTACAACACAATACTAGTTGTAGCTAGGCAGTGAAGTACAACACAATACAAGTTGTAGCTAGGCAGTGAAGTACAACACAATACAAGTTGTAGCTAGGCAGTGAAGTACAACACAATACAAGTTGTAGCTAGGCAGTGAAGTACAACACAATACAAGTTGTAGCTAGGCAGTGAAGTACAACACAATACTAGTTGTAGCTAGGCAGTGAAGTACAACACAATACAAGTTGTAGCTAGGCAGTGAAGTACAACACAATACAAGTTGTAGCTAGGCAGTGAAGTACAACACAATACAAGTTGTAGCTAGGCAGTGAAGTACAACACAATACAAGTTGTAGCTAGGCAGTGAAGTACAACACAATACAAGTTGTAGCTAGGCAGTGAAGTACAACACAATACAAGTTGTAGCTAGGCAGTGAAGTACAACACAATACTAGTTGTAGCTAGGCAGTGAAGTACAACACAATACTAGTTGTAGCTAGGCAGTGAAGTACAACACAATACAAGTTGTAGCTAGGCAGTGAAGTACAACACAATACTAGTTGTAGCTAGGCAGTGAAGTACAACACAATACAAGTTGTAGCTAGGCAGTGAAGTACAACACAATACAAGTTGTAGCTAGGCAGTGAAGTACAACACAATACAAGTTGTAGCTAGGCAGTGAAGTACAACACAATACAAGTTGTAGCTAGGCAGTGAAGTACAACACAATACAAGTTGTAGCTAGGCAGTGAAGTACAACACAATACAAGTATTCTGGCATCTGATACGTAACAGGTATGATGATGATAGAATGTCGAGGTAGTTACAGTTGTAACTCGTTTTCTAGTCAGGAAGTGAAGTTTTATTTACAACCCCATATTGGTGTTGCTTCTGGTATTATTTTTGATGGGGAGATTTTTTCCAGTCCTTATGGAACAGGTGCTAAACATAAAAATACACGGAGGGGGTGCAAAGGGAACGCATTGCTCTAGGCGGACCCAGGGTTAGCAGATAACCAAGATCCCAAATGTATCTCCACACGGTGCACCCTGGAAACAGAAATACAGCAGCTCGAGCTGATTCTGGCCAAATCATTTGGGGATCGTGTCCGAGAATGTGGAGGTAGCAGATGGAAAGAGATTTGACTGCACAAGAGACAGACAATATCTCCGACACCACCAGCATCACCACATATAGCGACACTGTCTACATACAGTGAAGCTAGTCAGTCCAGTCCGAACATTGGAGGGGCGGCCAATGTAAAATGCACGTAAAGGTAGCTGCATGGCGAGAGACAAATAGATTTCATACCGAGTACAATGAAACAATGAAAGGGCAGAACAGCGCTTGAGGGCAGCGTGAACTACAAATAGAAAGTGAAAAGTCCCTAGGAAAGGGGAACTACAAGCTCCGTCAGCTCGAGACAAGCTTCTAGTTACCTGTGTTCCTTACAGGCAGAGACCCAGACCCATTCATTGGCGTTTGGTAAAGCAAGAAGACCTAGTCCAACTCTAATGTCGAGCCTTCCTAAACCGGAAATGTTCGCGAAGAGAAAGGGTTCTGTACCCGATGGGCTTAGGCACAAAAGGGACAACGATTTAGCCCTGGCCCAACTCTACTGTCAGGTTTTCCTACACCGGAAATACACTTGAAGAGAGAAAGGGTTCAGTACCTGATGGGCTCAGGCGCTATTGGGACAAGGACGCTCAGCTCAAGAACGCATTGCTCTCAAACGCGTGGTGTGAGACTCGAACTTGGACAAGGGGTACACGATGTCGGTGAATGACACCTCGGCTAAGAGGGCGAAAGAGCCAGGGTCCAACTCCTCTGTTGAGTTCTTCCCCTAAGGAACCAGGCTCACGGATGAGAAACGGTTCAGTACCCAATGGGCACAGGAACAGCACGCCCCATTACACGAAGCAAGTTCATAGACAGTGGAACACCTCGTGCGAGTCAGACGAGAGAAAAAATCGTCTGGGCGAAGAGTCGCCACTACGCGTGCCTGGAGACAGATATAGAGGCTGTCACAGGCTAAGGGTAGCCCACGCGAATTGTCAAGGCATGCCGAAATCGGATGTGCTAGACCTACAAGGCGCATAACGGTGGCACAACGTAATCACGCTCCCGGCGGAAATCGCACGGATATCCGTGATGGTTACAATGGAGCGAACGCCAAACAAACAAACAAACTTGGAGGGAAACTACAAGTACAAAATGTCCTGTACTAGAGCTGACTGTTTTGTTCAGTTTAGCGAAAGGGTTACAATGCACCCTAGCTGGAGAGTCTTCTGCTTCAGTTGGGACTTTCACATGACATTCTAGCAATCTCGAGACGTCGTACAGATACGTTGATTACCTCCAATCAGTCCAGACATGGGTCTTCAGCAGGCTGTAACACAGTGAAGATGCGGTAATTAACCCCACCACCCAACATCCTTAGTAGCATCTTATGACATTCATGCAGGCGGCTGTGTTATTTCTTCTCCCATTTTGGTGCCTCGACAACACATGAGCGGGTCAGTTATGATAGTATTAAAGTAAGATGACAACACATTGACGGTCAGTTATGATAGTATTATAGAAAGAGGACCACACACACGCACACACACACACACACACATATATATATATATCACACACATCTCTCTCGTATATTTACAGTTAAGCAAATGTTTAGTAGAACTTTTGCATGATGGTAAGAGATTAGATGAATACTTTTCTTCTTCCCTTTCTCCTCCCCCTGCTCCTTTTCCTTGTTCTTCATCATCATCATGTGGCGTTGTTAGACATAACATAGGGTTCGTAGTGTGTTTAGCTATATATATAGACAATTTTCTCAAACAAACAACAAAAGATGGTTGTACTATAGCAAACAGGCACAAACAAACAACAACACATATCTCATTTATTTTTAAAATAATTGTTCAGCTTACTCTTTGTATCCCTCAATAACAACACATTTCAAATGCCTCTAAGTTCTTTACTCTGTTTTATTTTTCAAGTTCAGGTTTGATATCCATAGAATTCTAAGGTCTAACTATCATATCAGGTTTGATATCCATGTAATTATAAGGTCTGCTGGACTGTGGTGCACTCTTCTAGACTGTAACCTGTCCATCTCGTGATGTTACTCCCCCACTTGTATCTCTGCCTACCTCTTGCTCATCTCGCCTCGACTTTACCCTCAAGTAAGGGCTTCAACAAGGTTTTATATGTCCAAAATAGTTTATTTGCTTGATCTTTATTTCCTTTAATAATTTATTCTACATACGAAGTGTTGTTAGAACCTCTTTGTTTATTTTCTTCTCTTTCCATGATGTTATCCCTATTCTTCTATATCACATCTCAAAGACATCAATTCTGTCTTTTAATTGTTTGTTTAGTGTCCATGTTTCTGAGCCATATATTAATATAGAGTAGATGTAGCATTTTATAATTCTCATTTTTAGCTTGTTTGTAATTTGTTTAGATGTTAATATTTTCCTCATGTCAATGAAACTATCTTTAGGCATTCATATTTCCCTTTCAAACTTCTGTTTCACATCGACAATAATTTGTGATTATGTGTCTGAGATATTGATAATTTTGTACTTGTAGTTCCCATCCATGTATTTTTATGTTTAGCACCTGTTCATTCGTCTGTGACTTTGCTCTTTAAGATTTTTTTGCTGATTTTTTTTTTTTAATGTTTATATCCAGTCCATATTCATTACTTGATTTATCAACGTGATATATTAGTCTCTGTAGTTCTTGTTCACTTTCTACTAAAAGAACAGTGTTATCTGCATATATCAGGTTGTTTATTATTTTCCCACTGATCTTGAGTCCTGGCGTTTCTTCTATATGTTTAAAGATATTCTCTGATTAGGCTGGGTGATAAAACACACTCCTGTGTTACCTTCTTTTTTATTTCTATATATGGTTAGTAGTTGTTTTCACACCCTACTGATTCAGTATGTTCCCAATACATATTTCTAATCGGTCTGGTCTTCCCCCCCCCCCCATCTATGCCTATTTCTTGAAAACCTCAATTTAATTTTCATGTTGTAGTCTGTTAATGGCCTTGCTGTATATCTATGAAGCAAATATAGATACTTTTTTTGGACTTTTATATATTTATCCATCAATAGTCGGATACTAAGTATAGATTCTCTACTGTTATTACTGATGTTATGTATTGTCACTCAATTTCATTCTAATTATTGTGTGTCAATATTATCTACTGTCAGTCAAACCATGGCCATCTGCAACAAACATTTTCAACCCAGTGCACGCGAGCACCTTGCTGCTTACATTAAGGACATATGATCGCACATTGCTAGTTAAAAAGTGCTCACCGATTGCGTGTGGGCGGTGCTCAACGTCTGAAAAGGTTGAGAATCCTTGCTCAGCAAGACATACATATAAGACATACTGGCTAACTGGAAATTTCTCCGTCTTAATGACTCATTTGACTATTCCCTTGATTGCCATTGACTTTCACACAAAGTATAATCAGAGTGACTAATGACAATCAAGGGAATAGTCAAATCAGTCATTAAAAATGCTTGATTTCGAATTAGCCAGTAGGTCTTATATTATAGATGGTCGTGGTCAAACTGATCAACTAACGTACTCCCAATATGATAATAAAAAATAACAGGAGAGAGCTGTACAATATCAAGAGCCTACCGAATATTTCGTCAATAAGCGGAATGTGGAAAGAACTTTAGATACCATGAACATGTTCATTACAAGAGCGTTATGGTTTGCACACTTTTCGCGCGGTCAATGAAATTACGTCACTTGCAGAGTACGCGGCCAGAAATAACAAAAATGGCCAATTTCAGCGCAGGTTAAATTATGCCACGATTTAATGCTACGAGTGTGCATCGTAAGAGAAGTTGCACCGCCAGAGTTTAGGAGGGGCGGTTGGATATTAGGTTAGAACTAATCATAGCCCTAATTCACAATAGCCTCCTCCCCAACTCTATACGCCACTTGGTATAGTGAGGTAGGACTGTATTGTCGGGCTAGGCGGGTTAGTGTCGCTTCATATTAATTCGTGGTTCTTGTGTTTTTACGTTGCATTTGCAGCAAACTCTTCCGTCAGAATAGTAGTTTTTTCGCGCATATATCTCATTCGCAAACATTCCTCGTAACTGCAACAAGTGTATTGCATCTTTATCAGTTGAAGATAAGTTCAACATCTATACAACAGCCATTGCACTAACAGAAAGAAATGGACCCGGCAGCGTGATGTCACACAAATATTGCGTTCCGCGATGACATTACAAACTACTAAAAAATAAGACGTGCGCAAATGTCTTAAAAACTTTGAACAGGAAGTGCGAGGTCGTCCCTTGATATTGTACAATTCCGAACACGAGATTAAATATGACAATATTTTGATAAAGATTGAAGGAAAAACCATTCCTGGGTGACAGAATAATAATAATTTAAAAAAAAAACCCATCTGTACACATACATTTCAGTGTTAAGAAACAACAACCGTATGTTGGGAATATAGGATAGGAAGAAAGCAGAATTTAAAATAGAGCATTAATACAAGTCCGTGGGGACTACTTTAATAAATTAACGGGAGGAGGGTCAGTTTTTGTCACTTCGTTTTTGGGTTTATTTGACTATAACTACCGTATATATGTTGGGTTGGTTGGTTGCTATCTACATGAATTGGGATCGATTTGCTCTTACTTCCTATGTGCAGTGGGGTGGTTTCTCAGAACTTTCTTTAATACCTAGGAGACTTCAGCTTTCGGCTTAATGCAATGCCTATTGAAGAAGAATTCTACTCCGTGGTGGTATAAATATAAACGTATATCTGTAGATCTATATCTATACGTATATCTATAGATCTATATCTATACGTATATCTGTAGATCTATATCTATACGTATCTAATTACGTCAAATATTGATTTGATAGTCCTTTGTTGAGAAAACTGTGGGTAGTTTACCACATTTTACAAACATGTTAGGTTTTATTTTTATTAGGTGGCTAGTGAGCGTTCAAACACACATATTCACCTACCGGATTGCATAAACATATGAGGAGAATTATGTAAACATATCAAAACATAACATCCCAGCTCATACTGGCGTTGTGGTAAGTCACGCTTGAGAAGCACGTCATAATTGAGTGACAACATTTGGATTCAACACAGAATGAATGGGGAAAAAAACAACAAATGAAGTTCAAACGGGAAAAATAATTCAACCAGCAAGTATTAACATGCATGTCTTTAACAAAAAAATCCTAGCTATAATAATGCCGTTTGTCATCTAATTAGAACAGCGTATTTCAAACTACAAACAGCGGGGGCGTTGTAGTTTAGAATCAAATCTCGGTAAAGTAGTAATTTTGTATTTCTATTTCTATGTTTCACTTCATGAGACAGGAGGGTTTAGAGAACATAGTCACAACAGGCAAAATTGAAGGCAACAGAGACAGAGGGCGACAACGTGAGAAAATATTAGTTTGACAATCTGGCACTGCAATGAAACAACAACGACGATGATGATGATGTTTCATATACGCCGGGTGTATATATATATATAAATGACTAGTTAACATTTGTATGAGATGACTAGATTTGTCAGTGGTCTCGTGCAACTCGCAGGAATAGGAAATATCCAAGGCCAACTCAACGTGGTGCATCATGGTAAAAGGTAGTTTCGAAGCTCGTGTGAAACTGCTGACCAACGACATTGGTGATAGTGTCCGGGCAGTGTAGTAGTAAAGTAAAGTAACCCATAGCATTTATTAATGCCGTAGGGGTGTGAGATGTTAGCGATCTCACATTTCACAGGCTCTGCAAATGAGGGCGGTAACCATCTCCTCTCCCTCGCAGTCTTTACTTCCCGGATTAATCCGGTACCCATTTAAGGCTGGGTCGACCTGGGAGCCGTTGCGATCTGAAAACATTCATATGCGAAGGACCACTCATATGCGAAGCCAGTGCACTAACCACTGCGCTAACGCGGCTCCCGGGCAGTGTAGACTGATAATTGACTGCATACAAGACAAACACTATCTTTGACTGATACTTCTCGGTCTCCGCACTGTCGCAGTACTGAGAGCTACGGCAACGATTGATATAGATTGCCAGATTGTCTGTACGCATAATCTAAGTTTGCAGGATTATGGGAAATTCCTCAGCAAATGCACGATTCATCTATCGAGTACAATGCGAAGGCTGCACAACCAGGTGTCTTGATTAGAAACTGGCTTCACAGCATGCGGGACATTCCCATAAGTGCTCCGCCCTCCGTTCTAGCAGCCATCCTAGTGTATGTAGATTTAGAGTCACGGTCAGGTGTTGTGTGTTCTTCGGGACATTTTTCAAAAAATATGTTTCTCCCACCTCTAGATATTCACATTTCTAACATTCTCTGTATGTGTACATTCTCAACCTCATTGACATCATCATCTTGAAATGAATTTATTACTGCCTTTATTAAGTCTGCTTTATCTCTTCTCAACAACGTGCCGTTTATCGCCGATTGCCTGCCAATAAGTCGGCTCTCTCGTTTCCTCTGACCACAGCATGACCAGGGCAGTATATCCATGTAATGCTCTGGACAATTGAGTTGTTCAAAAAGTCCCACCATTCTTTTCTCAGCGTGAACTTTTCTATCTTTCGCAGCATGCTTTGATAGTCTGTGAATATACCAGGTGTCATTGCACGTAACAGCAGAATTCAGTCCAACAGTCATCTGGGACTTGCTTGAGATTTGGAAAGCCCCCAATAAAAAAAACATAACGCCAGAAAAACACCAATTCTGGCGGTACATAAATATGAGTATAGCAATACTAGGACCTACCATACATAAATATGAAAATATGAGATTAAAAATACTAGGACCTACCATACATGTGGTAAGAGATAACCGAGAAGGGTTGGGGTTGCAACTGAACCCTATAGAAAACCTAGACGGTATATTGTTGGGCCGAAAGGTGTAGTTATTACAGCCAAGCTGCAAACCACGGTCCAATTAATTATTATCTCCAAACTATATTCTGCTAATGTGCAGGAATTCGGGAACCAACAGAGAAAAAAAATAACCTCGGAAATGGAGTGCAGTAAAATGGAATACATTTGATCAATATTTCTAAAGGTGAGGAGTAGCTTCACAAGGGAGTGGGGCGTTATTTGTACATTTTGTTGGGAAAATATAACAATATTTTAGTGAGAAAATATAAAAATATGTGATCGCGCCTGAGTCTATGTCGACAGCGATGAAAGACAGCGGTAAACATAGTGAAGCATGTGTGACCGTGGTTATGTTTGAGCTTGGTAGCCTGGTTAAGTACGAGAACCATTTCTCTCGTACGGCTGACTTACTATATTAGAAATATGGTTACACGCGACCACCGTTCAGATGGAGTCGTATATTCCACACTGAGTGTATTCGTTAACAAAAGCTCGGATGTGTCGGACGATTGGAGCAAATAACACGGTTACAAAGCATTTTCAGTTTTCCGAATTACATCCTTTTGGGAATCTTGTAGGACCCACTGTCCTGCTATAAAACGGCATACAAAGGTAAGTTTGAGAATAAACAAAGATTATTAACAAATAGAACAGTGTGTTTAATTCGTTTATTTGTAGGAACTATGTGTTTTTTTAAAAAACAAGGTCGGTTAATCATTGTTCAGAGTGAGAGATCACAAATATTTGTAGGTTTAAGGTGGTTTACGAACACAAATTGATGTGTGGAAACATTGCATTAGATGAATGACTCGTCCGGGTTTCCAAGTGATTTACAAACACAAATAGAGTTGGAAACATTGCATTAGATCGCCCGTGTGTTGCCTGGGCCCGAAAGGGGAGCAAAGAATAGCAACACTGTTTGCCTTCCATGCATGTCGTAAGAAGCGACTAAGGAGGTTATGTGATGGAGTTGGCTGTGCCATCCCATATAGGGTAAGTGACCCAAAGCCATGCTGAAGTCGGATGTGTCAGGCCGGAAGGCGCATATATCGTAGCAAGCTGTAAACCATGACACAACGTATTCCGTTCTCCGGACTACATCCTGCTAATCTGCAGGAGTTTGAGAATGAACGCAGAGGAAGAAGAAGAAGAATTGCATTAGATGAATGATTCGTCCGGGTTTTCAAGTGATTTACAAACACAAATAGATTTGGAAGCATTGCATTAAATTCGACCGAATGTTGCCGAAGCCCGAAAAGGAGGAAAGAAAATCAACGCTGTGACCTGCCACACTTCACTGTGGTACGAAATCTCAACACCGTGACCTGCCACACTTCAATGTGGTACGTACCTGGGCGTATGGTTATCCAGAAACCATGATGAAGACGGATGTGTCAGATCGAACTGCGCAAATCGAAGTCAAGCTGTAAACAATTACTCAAAATATTTCATTCGCAGGACTGCATCCTGTTAGCCAGCAGCAATTTGAGAACAAACGCAGAAGGAGAATGATTAAAATAAATGATTAAAATGAAATGATTAAAGACACAAGCTCAATATATTTTATTCAAATTAATTATCTCCATCGATCATGGATGAATTGGCGCAAATAAAATTGCGAAACAACGCATTTCAATTCTGTGGACTACATACTACAGGAAATCTAGTATGATCCTTATTCTCTTACAAGAGAGATACAGCGGGAGTTTGAGAATGAACGTTGAAGAAGAAGAATTAATTTAGCAAACAACATGTACACAGAGCAGTATATTGTGTGATTATTCATTACTGTACGTTCGTATTGGTTTGTTCTTGTAATACTACACAGAACCTGTATTGTCTCCGTATGAGAGAGCCAAGACTTGAAATGTATAGAACAGGAAGACTGACAAAGAACTATCAGTCACATTGAAGAGTGACGAGGTGCTAGAGGCTACCAGCGATAATTAGCACTTTATACGTGGTCAAGTATTCTTCCGTCTTAATGACTACCCACGGCAAGAGCACTTGCTATGTCGATTGCAATACATACAAGATAGCCAGGACACGGGACAATATCGTCTAGCAATACACTTAAGATAACTGGACACATCTGTTGAGCTCTCTGTCAAACATAGACAAGTATGGGACTTAATTCATACATGTCAAATTCTGACGATGGCTAGACTCGCTGATTAACAATAAAAAAATACAGCGGTTATGAGAAAACCGCCAAAAGGCTTATGCTATTTGAAGTTTGTGGTGACCGCAAGATGAAGCTAGTGTGCTTCTAGTAAAACAGTATAGATCCAGCAACATGGCTACTACTGCTTGAAATGTTCCTGTTACTAATAGGAATAGAGCTAACATGAGCTCAATCTGCCGGTCACAAATAACAGCCTGTAGAGTTTATGATTGGTTCCAAGTAAGAGATGTTAGATTTGGTGATATTCGGTGCGGTAATTCACGGTGTGACCTTTCTTTTGGGTACTCGAAGACATTTTTCTAGTCAATTGCCAGAGTCAATTTCATTAGAGGATCTTATTTAGTTCATAAAATAAGCAGCATTTATATTTTCTTGATTTAATAAAAAAAAAGTGCATCTCATTTTCAAACTGTGGCGGAAAGACACAAAGCGTGCCTCGGAAGTTCACGATACACAAATCAGGAGAAATGAAATAGCATATCAGCTAGAAAAACTGCAATAAACAACGGATATACGACATGGTATTATTTCCAGAAATGAAGTTCCTCATCAAAAGCTCAAAAGACATGGAATAGAATTCAACTCGCCCATGCAATAAAATAAAATGCCACCCACAAACGTGCAAGAAAAGAACACACAATCATTCTTAGATTGTGAACAGGCCACAACAGACTCACAAAACATGTACTGGAGATCTAGAATTGTCGATACTGATATGTGCCCATGTGGACAATCTGCAGAAAACACAGAGCACATTTAATATAACTGTGCAATGTGCCACACCACACGATGAAAACTCTGGCCACTTGAAACCAGTTTTGACGGGCAATTAAACGGCCCTATCTCAGGACTGCTGACCACAATACAAGTAACTTCTTCTCCTTCTGCGTTCGTTCTCAAACTCCTGCAGATTAGCAGGATGTAGTCCGGAGAATGGAATGCGTTGTGTCATGGTTTACAGCATTGCTGTGATATCTGCGCCTTTCAGCCTGACACATCCGACTTCAGCATGGCTTTGGGTCACTGACCCTATATGGGATGGGACAGCCAACTCCATCCCATAACCTCCTTAGTCGCTTCTTACGACATGCATGGAAGGCAAACAGTGTTGCTATTCTTTGCTCCCCTTTCGGGCCCCAGCAACACACGGGCGATACAAGTAACTGAAGAAATCCACATCAGTCAGACACCGACTGGAAAACGAGGAAGAAGATGAAGGTTTGAGGGCAAACAGAGAAAAAGGAGAGGTGAAAATGAATGACATTTAACACTTCCAATCAATCACGGACATCTAGACCAGAAGGGACTAACTATGAAACCTGTTACGTCAAAGTAACAGGCGGCTGGAAACAAACATTTCCCCTTTACTTTACAGTACTATTAGTTTTCTATGTTTTGGAACCTGGAAAACAGAGAATATTGTCATGCACCAATTATTATCAGCATAGCTAGAAAACGAATCCTCTAAAATAGTGGCCCTATCTTTTCATCCTGAACTAGAAGTCCTGAACCGGTTGCCACACGGGCAGATGAACTGCAAAATGAATGTCGATCAAACTAGACCATAGCCACTTATACCACTGAAGAAAATTAATTGAGTATCACCTTCCATACATAAAATGAAACAATCATAATGAACTCTGACATTCTTGAACATCTGAAAATGTAACAATTACACTAAAAGACATAACATATTTGTAGAAACATTCATGATTCGTAAATATAAATGTTACCACTTAATGAACTTTTTAAAACGGTATAGAAACTGATATTTAACAATCAATAAGGAACAGAAAAACAAATGGAAATAAATAAGTTCACTAGTTAATGAAAGCTTTCCCTTGTTTGCTGATGTCCATGGAGTGTTGCCATGTGGTAGATTCAACAAGCGATGTTTACATTTTCGCTATTATACTGTCCAACAGACAGGACTGTTACACTGGAAGCCAATTATCAACTATTTCGGGATTCACTTGTTCACTGAAACGTGAAGTGATAGCACGTTCTTGATATTTTGTGCTGGAGGTGAAAATGAGTGCTGCATGATCACGTTATTTGTGAAGTTGACGACTAATGATGACTTTTTTTGGGGTGGAAAGGGGAAAAGAGAGAATCTGTGTACTGATTGAGTTCATTGAGGATTTTATTCATACATACTCCATGGGTGCACTGATCTCCCTCGTAGTCTTTCCACAAGTGTACACATCGTGCGTTTTGTGTTTATGAATGGTTCAATTTGTGTTTTTGTGTGCTGTTATTTTCGTGTTCAAATTTACCAAGTCTATAACTCTAATTGTGAATGTTGATAGGTTGTACTATGAAGATCTGGTACCCATTTCCATAAGCTAGGTCGACCTTAAGAATAGCCATATGATGTTTTTCAGCTCATAATTATGCCTAATTTTCAATAATATTATGAAATCTTAGTGTCTATAGCTCCAGTAGACGCACGTTATGTGCTCAGTAATCCATTCCGTGTGAATTACCCTATATGTTCCCCGATACAGAGTTTTAGCGATTCCATAGTTCATGTGCACATGCTGCTTTTGTTGTCTTTTCACATCTTATTCCTCTGTGTTTGTTCTCGATGTAATCAGGAGAATACAATATATCATGATAACCTACAGCGTAATTGATCAGCGCTATTGGGAACATGTCAACTAAGACGAAAACATGAACTAGTTTCCGATTTGCGTGCAATCTATCTGTTGGCTTTGGCTATGTTTGGCATTCGACTTCAAGTATTCTTTTTCTTCTGTGTTCGTTATCAAACTCCTGCAGATTAGCAGGATGTAGTCCGGAGAACGGAATGCGTTGTGTCATGGTTTACAGTATTGCTGCGATATCTGCGCCTTTCGGCATGACACATCCGACTTCGGCATGGCTTTGGGTCACTGACCATATATGGGATGGGACAGCCAACTCCATCCCATAACCTCCTTAGTCGCCTCTTACGACATGCATGGAAGGTAAACAGTATTGTTATTCTTTGCTCCCCTTTCGGGCCCCGGCAACACACGGGCGGACTCCAAGTATGTAAAGATACCAATAAAAATCCCAACAATAATTAAAAACGTAACGAACGGGGTTCAAAATTAATTCAGAAGGCTTGTAGTACTGTCGATAGCCACGCCTACAGCCTGGCTGTAACACCTGCGTCTTTAGGCATGCCATATCACACTTCAGCATGCAGTATGGCAATTTCGACCTCTGGGATGGAACAGCCAACAATACCACAAACCTCTATGCCACATTGTTGCTATTATTTATAATTTTGTTTACAAGTTTCATTTAGTTTTCAGTTGTTTATACTTGTTCGTCCTTATCTTGATAAAGGCCCTGTGGTCGAGACGTCGGTATGCATTAGTCTTATTTGTAAAAACTAACTGAGTTAAACAATCTGAAACAAATATTTTAGTCATTTACCACATGGTAGACCGTATTCGTTCGTATCATTGATTTTCTATGCCTAACTTTGAGGCCCCAGAAATCACAAGAACATATATGTTCACAACAGTACAGCACTTTCTCGCATGGCGCATATATCGCCCTCACCACCTCAAACCCAGTTAACAGATTTCTTCAGTTAAACAGCATAATATCCGAGTGGGCATAATACCAGATTTAAATTTTCAGGAAATTATGTATTGTGGAAATAGCGAGTAAATCTAGACAATAAATAAAAAGTTAAACTATTAATGTTCATCAACAAAACAATGAATAATTATTTTCTGAATGGACGTCACGAAATAGTTTAAAGAGAACTTGTAAAATAAGTTTTGGGAATTCAAGACACAGAGAATGATAAATACTAAGTAGAGTAAATTACGAGGGAACAACTGTGAGTGATCTTAGTACGTGACCATTCAGTGAAGTTAACGTGCAAATAGGAAAGACCAGGAAATTGGGTGTGAAGGAATTGTCGAAACGACCTTTATTATGAGGATAACGAAGATTGTACATCAGTGTATGTGCAGTGAAATGTCTGGTGATTGAATACCGGTACATCGTCATTAGAACGTGCGATCTTCAAATCTTTTTTTTGTTTTTTGTTTTTTTGTTGTGTGTATCATATTTATTCATGTACATCCGTCAGTGATAGTGTGTTAGTCGTCATCAAGTAGGACTTCATTACCTGTCTTTCACGTGAGTATGCTCTTAAAATACGCATGATTAAATAGATGGTTGAGCGCGGTAGTTTAGTGTGATAGTTAGCTTGTTACTATCACCGGGTGCCAGGTTCGAAACCACGTCCGGACAAATAACACATTTGGGTTGTGATTTCTCGCATGAAACGACAATTCCTCCAGTCGACTTAGCATCAAATGAGTACCTGACGCATGGGTTAGGAGAGGTAAAGACAGCAGGGGAGGTAAAGACAGCAAGGAAGGGAACTGGCCACCCCACCTAATAGTTGCTGCGGGTAAGTACATGAAGTTATCTTCATCCCCGACGGCCAGTGGCTGCCATGGGACATAGTTTGTTCCTTTCGTGCAGCAGGCGACACATAGGGGAGAGGTTTTGATTCTCCATGTGTTGCGATCCGTTGTCTGCAGTTTTAGTTCTTCTTGGCCTTGCAGTCTGTTATTTCCCCTTCTTCAAGTATGGTGCTTTTTAGGGATGCTTTAGGCTTTCCTCGTTTTCTTTTACCTTCAGGTGTCCACATAAGGGATTGTTGCTTTATTCTGTTTTCATCTAGTCTTAAAATGCGACCCAGGTATTTCCATCTGCGTATTTATGATGTTTGAAACATATTCTTGGTGTATTTTGTTTCTTAAATCACTATTTGTGACACAATCGCTACAGTTTCCGGATCATCCGCTTCCGGAGACATTATGGGACATAGCTGTACCTTTAATGAAGGGATAGACAGACAGTTCCTCGACAATACCGTCCGGTGGAGTCATCGGAAAATCATTCTAAAGTGACGCTAGGCTATTTCCGTGATTTCTAGTGGTCACGTTGTGTGTACCTTATGCCAAAAGCTATTGTACTAAATTTAAATATTATAAGACCAGTAAAAATAAACGATAAGCCTTCATGTGGATACCAGACGGGAAAATAAAACAGGGAAGACCAAAAACAACGCTCAGAAGAACTGTTATGGATTAATTAAAATAAACAGGCATAAATGCACATATCTGCAATCATTGGCAACTGACCGACAGGCATGGAGAACTATGACATCCACCCTATGTGCAAAACTTGGCAAAATAGTAACTGATTGACTAACTGAGTAAAAATAAGGAGAACAATGAAATAGCGTAACTTTTGAATGAGGATTATCCGTCAGATCACAGGACTGCACAATTGACGAGCGACAACAAGCTACATTTAGACCGTATATTTTTGTCAATAGCAATATGACATAATCTAATGTTGATTAGTTGGATGCTCAGGAATTTCAAGTAACTAAGTTCTTTTTCTGCTGGGTGGTTACAGACCAACCCAACACCAGGTTGTGTGAAACTTACAAAGACTTAAATCTATACATGACCAATAGCCAATTAGTACATGCCATGCTTTTAGTACTAGGAATTAATTCAAAATATTTATTAAAATTAGATAACACTCCCACCTTACTGAAAACGTATCTACGACCCGGCCAATATCTTCCTATTCTGAACTAATAATCATTTATGTAATATGATAACTAAGGAAATGAACGAGCAGACAGGCCTGCTGGTATGGCGATCATGGGGAGCGGACAAACAATGGACGGAGCTGATCTTCTGAATGCTCTTACGGAGATGGGACGAGCGACCAATTTAACAAATGCTTGTGAATCTGCAAATCTGTACAGACAACAGAAATACCATGCCAAGAGATGCGTAGCCAAACAAGAGCGAGATTACCAGAAGTCAACAAAAAGTAGGTGTGGTCAGTCGCTACAAGAAGGACAGCTGAGGAGGACATTCGAGAGCTATGGTTCGATGTGTAGTGAGGATGATCTTCCGACTAACTCACTAACATAACTTAACACCCCTAAACTAGTGTGCCACATTGACAAACAAAACAGATTGCAGGCTTACCTTGAAGAGCCTCATCTTGATCTTTGGTTTCTACCTGCACACATTAAAAAAAAAGAAAGAAATATAAATATCATATCAAAAGATAAATCGATATTATCTAAGGCTTTAAAAGGTGCGAGATCTTGCAATGATAAGCCTTCCATTTGTGATTGTTTAGCTCTTGACACTGTTAGCTTAGTCATCAGGCATTCATCATCATCATCGCACTCTAGACAAGTTCACACCTACCTCGGTCTTGTATTCATTATCTCCCATGTGTTGTTGGGGGGGGGGGGGGGAGAAAGAGGAGCACAATTAGCAACACTGTGTGCCATGTATATCGTAAGAGACGTCTAAGGAGATATGGAAGTGAAGTTGGTCATTTTATCCCATATTTCAGTGACCCAATATTCAGTCGGATGTGCTAGACCGATAGGCGTAGATAACCACAGCCAAACTGTAAATCATGACAATATAGTTTCAGTGATTTTATAGCCAACCCTTAGACTCAAAGTCGCATACTACACCGAGTTTATGAAGAAATATACTCAATAATTGAAGTTTCAGTGATTTTATAGCCAACCCTTAGACTCAAAGTCGCATACTACACCGAGTTTATGAAGAAATATACTCAATAATTGAAGTTTAAGTGATTTTATAGCCAACTCTACTTCTACTTCTCACGGTCGCATACCTTTTCAACCATTTCCAACGAGTTCCATTTTGGTTGGTGTACATTTTATTTTCTACTTCTGGATCCCGCAAAATTTGAATCAATTTTCAGTGTTCCGGTTAAATATTATATCTGTGTAGTTTTGTGAACTTAAATTGTGAATATTTCTAGCTTGTGCACTTACATTTTGAATATTTCTAGCTTATGCAATTAAATTATGAATATTTCTAGCTTATGCCCTTAAATTTGAATATTTCTAGCTTATGCACTTAAATTTTGAATATTTCTAGGTTATGTACTTAAATTTAAATTGTGAATATTTTTAGTTGGTGTGCTAAAATGTTGAAGTTTCTAGGTTTTTAGCTTTAAATTTTGAACCATTTTTTCATTTGTGCATTTACATTTTGAATATTCGTTGTGAACTTACATTTACATTTTGAATATTCGTTGTGAACTTACATTTACATTTTGAATATTCGCTGTGAACTTACATTTACATTTTGAATATTCGTTGTGAACTTACATTTACATTTTGAATATTCGCTGTGAACTTACAATTACATTTTGAATATTCGTTGTGAACTTACATTTACATTTTGAGATTTCCTCATTTCTGCACTTAAATTTAAATCTTTTTTAGTTTGTGCATAACACATTTTCAATCCTCTTAATGTTAACATTTCAAATGTGAATCATCTTACTTTGTGCATTAAAATTGTGAAAAACTGAATTTGTGCTCTAAAATTGTGAAAAAATTAATTTGTGCTCTAAAATTGTGATAAAATTAATTTGTGCATTAAAATTGTGAAAAACTGAATTTGTGCATTAAAATTGTGAAAAACTGAATTTGTGCATTAAAATTGTGAAAAACTGAATTTGTGCATTTAAATGATGAAAAACTGAATTTGTGCATTAAAATTAGAATTTTCTTTATACATTAAAATTTTCCATCTTCTTAATTTGTACAATAAATTTTCAATTATCTCAATTTGTACACTAAATTTTCAATTATCTCAATTTGTACACTAAATTTTGAATTTTCTGTGTGCACTAGAATTGTGACTCCTCTGATTACTGTGTTGTAGAGACTCTACACTTGTTAAAATGTTCAGCTCTAGACTAGGGTTTTATGTTAACCTCAATGCATATATCTCAAACATGTTTATCAGTTTGATAAATTATTCGTTCCAAGATTGTGTCAAGTTAATGTATAAGAAACGGTGAAATAAATTCGACAAATGCCATTTACGAAACGTCAGCGTAAGTTCCAATTTTCCACTCACATCCACAATATCTTTGGATTAAATATAAAAATATAACTACTTCATTCGAGCCGTGATAAAAATCAATATTTCTAGATTTCACTTTCCCCAAAATATACTGTTTATAAGTAGTAGTTCTCTGCATGGATATATTCTACCCCCAGTTGGAAGAGCCTATTGGGGCAGGGACAGAAAGACAAGTTTTGAAATTGGGAGAAGGGGGCGCTATGATCCCATCTTAGGGGGGCATAGACAGGTAATTATTCGGACGAAATCTAATAATACAGGAACAACTTCGAGAAAGGCTCACACTCTTTTTATTAGCCCTTTTGCGAGGAGGGGGTGCAATGGAAGACATTTCGTGCCAAAGGACAGTATATATTTCGTGCCATATATTTCAATGGAGAGGGGAGTCATTGGAAAAAAAGGTTCTTCTTCTTCAGCGTTCATTCTCAAACTCCTGCTGAATTCTCTTGTAGCAGGACCATTGTCCTACTAGATTTCCAGCAGGATGTAGTCCAGAGAATGGAAATGAGTTGTGTCGCCGTTTTATGTGCGCCAATGGCCCGACACATCCGTATTCGGCGAAAAAAAAAGTTTCAGAACAATCCTGGGCCGTAGAACTGTTTTAGTGAGGGGCAGGGTTGCCTAATAAATGACATTCACTCATTTTCGTGTGTATTCCCTTAGATTTTATGAGATTATAGTTGCCCTTTTCCCGGGTGAGGGGAGTTATCCACCTATTTGCTAACGTACTCGTACTACCATATTCTGATTTCCTAAACGATTTGTAGGGATTTGAACTCCTACAAATCCTCTAAGGGAGCGAGGTGTGAACCTCTACAAAACAACCCTTATCTACATGTTTGAAACCACTGCTGTAGAAACCAATTGTTTCTCCTAGATTTTATTAGCATTTTGTATCATATACGAGGTTACTTAATCACCAGAACGAAGGGCCTTTAGATATTCAACACACACAATCGTATTCACATATAAGAGTGGATAGCAAAATCAGCTCTTAAAAAAAAAAATAGACAACAGTATGTGTGATACTGCATAATTTCAGGAGCAGTAATTCAAGTTTTAGGGTTAGGGGAGAAGACTTAAGAAATAATAAAGCAGCCATGACATTGACCGAATATGGAACAATAACTAGTTTAATGAAACGCTCATCGATCTGTTGTATGTGAAAATAATAGAAGGAAACATGAAGAAAATAGCTGATGTATTATAACTGGTACACACGTTTAGGTGATTTAATGAAGACACGAAGAAAAGGGAGGAGGAGATGTAATTTTTTTTCTGCGTTCATTTTGAAACTCCCGTTGGGGACTCTCTTGAAGCAGGACTACGCTACCACTATATCTCCAGCAGGATGTAGTGAAGATAACGGAAATGGGTTAAGTTTCCGTTCTTTTGGCAAATGGCCAGACACATCCGATTCCGATAATGTGTATGATGCTTTTTACCAATTCCATTGAATGGTGCACGTCTGCAGCTATATCGCTAGTATGTTAGCAGTACGAGAGAACTAATTCCAGTACTGGACACCACCATCAAAGCTAACCAGTCAGGCATGCTTGACCTTTTTCCTTAGGTCTCTGAATATATAAAAGTAAAGTTATCCCATTTAATTTATTCATGGCGTAGGGGTGTGAGAAATTAACGATCTCACATTTCAGTGGCTCTTCTATATGAGGGCGGTAGTCATCTCCTCTCCCTCGAAGTCTTTCCTTCCTAGACTAATTCGGTACCCAATTAAGACTGGGTCGACCCGGGATACGTTGCGGTTTGAAAAACATTTCATGGGGAATGAACCCAGGACCACTCACACGCGCGTAGCTAGTGAGCTAACCACTGCGCTAGGCCGTTGCCTGCTGAGTATACATTAGTTAGCGAATTTAATGAAAATGATTTACAGTTCTGTGTGATGATTAGCCCAGCACATTGTTGCTACTTGAAGCAATAACTAGATACATTTCACATTCCAGTCACGTGATATTTCTTTTGAAGTTTAAGCACTAATCCCCCTCCCCCACAACAGCACAAAATCCCCCCCCCTCCTCTACAACAGCACAAAATTCACAGTTCAGATCGGCAGGTGAGAACATCTGCTTCTATGCCCGTACTACAAATAGTAAGATTGGGAAAACAAAGGTAATAATTCGCACACATCAGATGTTGCTGAATGAACTTGAAAAAAAAACTGGGTGAATAATAGCACATGTATATATGAGCATGCTTTCGTGTGAATAAATATGGAAAGAGAAATCAGCAAATGCGAATAGAATTCACGTTGAGTCTTTTTTTTGTATTTCATGCCCTTAAGCAAAAAAAAAAAAAAATCCCCAGTCTTGGCTACAGAATGTGTCTTTTAAGTAGGTTATTTGAATGTCTAGGTTTAAAAAAAAATTTCCTTAAATACATTGCAATAAACTCCACAAGTGAGACTTTTTGATGATCATTTGGTTATCTGTGGCGCTGTTTCTTGGCTCTCAAAGTTAGGGAACTACTTCTCAGAGTTGCCAGGTGGTGGCAACTGTTTATGACCAAAAGTTGGTTAAAAAATGTACAAATATGGCCACATTTCAAAAATGTATATAAACTACTAAAATGCAGAATTTTCAAGAATGGTATCTTTCTATAAACTTATATTGCCTATCTCAAGTTATCAACATTCATTCATTTCACATTGACATATATATGATTTTGTTAATTTAAAGTTAGTTCGCCTTTTGCTAGTTTTAGCATTTTCTAGAAAGCAATGAAGATGCCCTTTTAAAATCTATTGCTTAACAAATGTGTGTGCATAGTAAAATTATACATTTTACTTTTCACTATGTAGTAATTAAATTTTCAGTTAAATAATCGTTCCAACTATTATCTAGTGCTTTTTGCTACCACGAACAATTGGTATTCTTATTGTTTGCTTTATCAAATCTCACTATTGTAACCAAGTTTCCACTTAGACATCATGAGATTAATATTATCAACCACTCGTTTATAACATACACTATTCATTTTACATTTTTACATGAGTAGAACAACCAGTGTTTATAAATTAGTTAACATCCACACACAAATCTGCCACATAATTTGTAACCAAACTAAAACAAGAAAATAGATATAATAGAAATTATATATTTCTTCCCCCAAATATTTTATTTCATGACCAGTAGCATTTTAAAATGGCCAAATTTTAGAAATTTTCCACCCATAAAATGGTAAATGTGGCAACCTTGCTGCTACTTCTTCCTGGTTGAAAGTAGTGACAAATGAACAAATATTCTTGAATGTTACATGACAATTACTTATTGGTTCTTGATGGCCCTTAAGTATACAGATGATTGCATCGTAGCTCGTGTATACTATCTTTCTGTCTGGGTTATCTCCCATATCTTCTTCCATCTCCCGACGACACCTACAAGGAACGGTGTTCCTCCCCCCCCCAAGGTTTTTTCTCTCCCGGAGCATGAATTTATATAGGTCCATGTTCCTTCTAACTTTCGCCGTAGAGTAAGGGTTATTTCAGTGATGATAACATCCCCAATCTGGTGGGCAGCGCAGCTATAGTGGCCTGATATTGCTTAATTATAAAGAGAAACTATATTATAATACAGGTGTCGGTGCATAGCTGGAAGTTGTTCCTTATACAACCATATGTGGGCGCATCTTGTAGTGTGCAACCATATGTGGGCGCATCTTGTAGTGTTGGTGTGCAACCTGTGCCAATCTGATACCAATTAATACAACTTAAAACTATAAAATGAATTTTTTTTTGCAAGAAGTTCTTTCCAACTCGGAGACAATATTATGTGACTTGTACTTGAAGTCCCAGCCAATGTCATAACACAGGAAGAAAATATAACCTACGTTGTATTTGTTCTCAACAAGGGGATGGTACATCAATTTTATTTTAAGTCCCAGCACGGGAACAGGGCCGTAGATACGAACGACTTCAGTATTGGAGGAAGTTATTATCTAAAAAACAATAGATCATTCGGTCACCCGTCGTGATTAATTTCCTTTCTCAAGAGAAAATTGATGACTCTTTTGGGAAAAATCTCGTTGTGGGGGTGGGGGTGGAGAAAGAGGGAGGTTACTAACTTTTTGGCTAAATTCATAGTACAAAAAGTTTTGTTCTGATTTCCTAATCCTGCCGAATACTGATGTGTCGGGCCATTGGCGCAAATAAAACGGCGACACAACGCATTTCCATTCTCAGGATTACATCCTGCTGGAAATCTAATAGGACAATTATCCTGCTGAAAGAGAGATCCCGCAGGAGTGAGAATGAACGATGAGGAAGAAGAAGATTTCCTAATCGGGAGAGGGAGTTTGAACATTCCCCACCCATCTACTTGCTTAGAAGGACGTATCACTTATTTTATAAGTACTAGATCATCCCTCAAGAGAATATGAACGTGTATGACGAAAAAAAACAAAACACACATCGGTTTCATATATTTGTGAGGCAAAAGATGGTAGGGAATAAGACTATCTTTATCCATCAGCAAATTCGGATGTGTCGGGCCAATGACGCAAATAAAACGACGACACAACGCAAACTCATTCTCTGTCGTACACCCTGCTGGAAATAATTGGATACCATTGTCCTGCTACAAGAGAATTCGGTGGGAGTTTGAAAACGAAAGCAAGCAATAATATCCTTTATACTAGTAATATACATTACACTGTTTTAAATCAAGACCTCCGGAAGGAAAATCTTGAGTATATATTCCAAACATCATCACATATCTTTGCTGATTAGCCTATTTCTGTACACAGTTGACTATTGTGCTAGGTGGTGAGGTACACCAACATTTCTGAGGTAGAGGTATGATTAAATAAAGTTAGGAAAATAATGCCCTTTACTATTTATCTATTCTCTTTACATAAGACGGAGATGAATACCTTTACGTAAGTATGCTCCCTGACGTAGTGGTTATACCGTTTGCTACGTGCTCAAGAGGTCGCGGTTTTGAATCCCATTGACGACGTGTTGTTTTCTAAAAGTGAATGTATTTCCAGACCCCTAGGAATTATCGCCGAAGCTACGAAGTTACATGCTATGAGAGAAACTCTAGGAAAGAGCCGTGCCGCTTCGTTAAGAATGGCGGAGTCATGCCGTTTCGTTAAGAATGACGGATATGGGGTAACCCGAATACAATACAGTAAATCCTCTACGCCTTTCGAGACCCTTTACGTTATTCTAGCGATAAAATATTATAACCATACCCCTCTTCCAGATTAGCTCGTTTATTTCCAAGAATATTCCTTCATTGTTCAAGATACTGCTTATTATTTCTACGGATGTGAATGAAAGAAAGCTCAGAAACTCCCATTTGCACATAGGAAGTAAGAGCTAATCGCTCGTAATTCCTGGGGTTCTCAAACAAACAAACAAACAATTTTTACGGATTGGAATGTTTTTAAAATTAACATTGAGATTATGAATAGGTAAATGCAGTTCATTCATTGGCAAAGAGAGATAAATCAGTTTTATGTATACAGTTGGTAGCATATCCTACTCAGGACCTAGCGATCAACCCCGAGTCTGCTGATCGGCGGGAGATTGACTTAACGCTGCACTACTTCTACTCCTTGGTCTTGGTTAAGTACAGTGAGGAACAAACAACTTACGTCTTTTGCCTCTTCGTCCGCCGTCGGTGCTTCAGCGATAGCGTAATCTTCAGGTCTGAAATGTTACAAAAAATAAATAAATTTAACAATAAGATATACATAGAAAACAATAAGATATACATAGAAACAATAAGATATACATAGAAAAAAACAATAAGAACCGTTGGTTGGGTATTCTTATGCAAACAAATACTGAACATTTTACTATACTATTTTATTCTCATATATCACCATTATCTGCTCATATTCTCTTCCTGCTGTTCAGTTCTTTCTCTTCTGTTCCTGCCTTTTTTGGTTTCTTTCTCTCTCCCTTTTCTCTCTCTCCCACCTGATCCCTCGTACAATCTCATTTTGCTCTTCCCTTACATCATGATTGCTTATCTGTAGCATTCATTTTCTGTTGCCACTTTTGAGGTGAGTATTTTTAATGTACTTTTAATTTACTTGCTACCATATCTTTTCCCATGTTCATCTCACTTTCTTCAGTCTACTTTCTCCTCCCTACTTACTACTAACTTCTCCCCATACGTTTTTTTCACCTGTCATGCTTCAACATCTTTTCTTCCCTCATTACCTATCTGCTATTGTCCACCTCATTATAACCCTATTTGTCTCCATGTAAGATGTGTTTTATTGTGGTCATTTGTTTGTCCTGATGAAGGCTTTATAGTCGAAACGTCGTCTGTCTCTGTATCTCGTTGTTAAGTTGTTTTATGTTTCATTTTGGTAACAAACCTACCTATTTTTGTATATCTTGACATTTTGCCCAGTGTTACCCCAGCCACCTACTTCCTGTTTAGGGTTGTTACTCTACACTGGAAGATTTATCCCTTGTACTGATATAGTTGTGTATGTATACACAACGTTTATTAGTGTTATATGTATTGATAAACTGCATCTCACAGCCCTATCTGTGATCATGCTATACGCGTAGTATCAGGCAGAATAATGTGTTCATACGGTTTCTATATTTGTTCATATGGTTCCGTATTTTAGTCTCAATGTGAATATATGGTTAATATTTTACGACAATTTTAACAAAAAACTGACCGAGTCCTGAATCAATTAAACAGTCCAGTGGACTTGATTCTTAATTAGGAACCAGAATCATAGTACAGGATATTCACATAAGTGCCTCGCTCTCAATTTCATTAGCCACACAAGAGTATGCAGATTCAAAGTCCCAGTTAGATGTCGATTAAGTGATCGTAACTTTCCAGAGATGACACATTTTCTCCTCTCACACCTGGTCATTCTTATTTCTGTCATTCTTTGTCTTTTTCCGTGATTTAAATTGGCTTTGGACACAAAGTATACACAAAGTGACCAATGAAACTTACAGAAATTGTCAAATGACGTCATTTTTGAAGGCATAATATGGCCGAGACCACGTGACTGTATATTTGACGAGAGATTCGATCAAACAGTGTATGCACTGAATTTATTGACATAAATCCACACATGCTAGTCATTTTCACAATCGGCTTATATACTACTCATTGAAGCATATCATACATATGGCATTGTTATTGAACTATTGTGGAGCTGTTAAGCACCGCTAATACATGCAATCAGGGGTACCATATTGCTCTCGGCGGACTCAGGGTTAGCAGATAACCAAGTTTCCAAAAGTACCCCCTTGTGGTGCACTCTGGAAACAGAAGTATACGGTTCGTGCTGCTTCTGGCAAAAAATTTTTGGATCGTGTCCGGATATGTGGAGGTTGCAGATGGAATGAGAATTGACAGCAAAAGACAAGCAATATCTCCGAAACCTCTGTGTCAACACATATAAAGTCACGATCGACACACAGTAATACAGCTCAGCCTCGCTCGAGCATTGGAGGGGAGGCCACTGCAGTTGTTTCGAAATGGGCAGATACCACGATGAATAATGAGTACAAAAGATATCGTATTGAGTACAACGACAGTACAGCACAGCGTCATAGGGCAGACCTACGTGCAAAAGGATAGGGAAAATTAAGCTGCATCTAAAGTGCTGTTCGGCTCGAGAACGTACCTCTAGTCCCGGAGTTCCTAACAGACTAGGCCTAACTCTACCGTCAATGATTTCCTATACCGGAATCATGCTTGTGGAGAAAGTTTGTTCAGCTTGAGAACAAGCTTCCAGGACGCGGTGCTTCACACAAAAAAATGTGTAGACTCTGACTTTGACGAGGAGTTCACGAACCTGGCCCAACTCTACCGTCGATATTTTCCTATACCGCAATCATGCTCGCGGAGATAAAAAGATCAGTACCCGATGGGCACAGGCACAATACGTGTAATTACTCGAGACGAGTTCACTGGCAGCGAAACACCTAGTGCGAGATAGGCGTAGTCGACCCAAGCTTAAACCAACGACTGCTGTCTCCACGGAGACTCCAACCCAGAGACGTGTTTTGGCCTGAAAAGTAAGGGTCACAGTGTTGTCACAGGCTAGGGAAGCCCGCAGCCAAAATTAAAGGCATGACGAAAACGGATGTGCTGCGCCTTGGATGTCCGGGCCTCAGATATGCTGGGACAACCAAGATGCAAATAACACAGCTCCGCTGTGGAACGTGCAGCACAACGTACTTCACGCTCCCCGGTGGAAATCACACACACTTTCGTGGTGGTTATCAGAGAGCGAAAGCAGAAGAACAATGAACATACAATCATTTCGATATTACATTATGGGCGATTGATCTATGTGCAAGTTCGACCACGTTGTGTACCTAGGTAGGCTCACTAACCGCTCTACCACCAAGCCCATAACATATACCACGGTCATCTAGATATATATATATATAAACATGCTACTGGTCACACAAAAATAGTCGGCTGTTGTCAAGAAAATAGCTGGGATTTCCCTTACAGTAAATACTACTACGGTCTTCAAATTAGTCATGCAGACTTATCTCTCTTATTCATCTTGATTAATGCGTGACCAACAATACTATAAGAATCTACAGAATTAACTAGGACTTCATCCGTTAAGTTTTTGATTATTGTCGCGATTTTCTTTGGTCACTATCTTTATATATATATATATATATATATATATATATATATATATAAAATGCTAATTTGACATAGGTTTGACATGTGACATATAGTTAGTTATATGCCATGCTTATATACAGTGCCTAGAGACATGCCAATAATATCAGTAAACTCTAATCAGAATAAGTCTCGTAGTAATAGTACACACTACCGTCGCATGTGGTACGCTATTCATGCAATTCATTTGCTCATATAGGCGTTCAATGCATCAACGATTCCATCAATCGCTTGCAGAAGTCACCCCCCGTGTTGCCGGGGGCCAGAACAGGGAATAAAAGAATACTGAAACTATTACCTGCCATGAACATATGCGACTATACTAAGTTGATTTTGGAGGTGGAGTTGTCTCATTCCAGAGAGAGTCAAGTGATCTAGAAGCCATACCGAAGTCGAAAGTGTCAGGCCGAAAGACGCAGATATTGCAGTCAAGCTGTAAACCATGACAACGAATTCCGTTACCAGAATAAATTCTACTAATCTTACGGAGTTTCAGAAAGAACTCAGAAGAAATATTCGAAAAAAGGGTTGCACACGTGTTTATGAATGAAGCTGGACTTCCGTCAACTGTTACAACAGACGACAGTATTCATTGAGCAAATGTCAGATGGTTCTGTTGTTGAAAGAGTGGCGATGAAGTAGAAAATAATCTGGTAGTTAGACATGGCTCTGCCTATGAAATCAATCACAATAGACGTAGCTATCATACAATGTGTTCAATACGGGTCTCAATACAATGCACAATAACATTAACAAGCGACATTAGATGTCTTCCAACACTTGCATGGATTTGATAATAAAGGTGACTCATTATTGGACAGAATAATCATTGGTGACATAACATGGCTTCCACAGAAAGCCAACGCCACTCAAAGAGTTTTTAAAGGACTGTCTATTTATCTAAAATAAAAAAAAGGCTGACAAGGAGTAGATGATTGACTTCATTGTACTCAGGTTATCCCATATGACCCTATTCCTCTCAACAAAGTGGCATGCCGCCTGTCAAGAGTATAACTCATAGCACGTAACTCCGTAGCTTCAAGCGTTAATCTTCAAAGATCTACAAAAACAAATAAAACCGTGCTAACAAGATGTCTCGAGTGGGATTGGATACCGCAAGCATAGCGAATGACTTAACAGCTACGCCAAGAAGATACCCAGTCTATTCACCTCTGACCAAGAACTTCAGGTAGCGAAACAGGAAGGGCAACTTGTTAAACATCCTTAACAGTTTCTGAGAGCACAATAAAGTTTGTGTAACAATGAATAACGTGTATCGAAAAGCAAATAACATGTTGAAAATGGAGCAATTTCAAATTTCTATTTTTCACGAAATAAAGTTTACTGAGAACAATTCCGTGCTTACTCTCGTGTACGTAATCTACACACTACGTTCAGATGTGAAAAAAACATTGTTTCTGTAATGTGTTTCAATAGATGTCGGTCCCGTTACATTTATCGAGCACAAATTTATAATTATCGAACGCTATTCCTTGGAAAGTTGTTAGAATTTCCATCCTATTCCGTACATAGATATCAACGTAGAATCTCATTGTGGTGTGATTTTCTAAGAATATTTACGTTCAGCAAGCAGATTGTCATGTTTTTGTGTGAAATGGACATGATGTCCAAGTACTTGCAGCTGAAATCGAACCATTGCACGTTGAAAGTTCGAGACTATCATACTATCTCTCTGCTACATTGATACACTATTCTTTGGAACAAGTGGAAAATACAGCGGTCATTTCTAACTCACAGTCTCTGACCATATATATGACCCACGCCTGGGATTCCCGGAACCGAAACGGAAGCAAAAAAATAGCAGCACAGCAACCTGCTTTGCATGCTGCAAGGGTTACTAAGGATTGGGGGGGGGGGGGTGGGCTTGACTTGGGGTGTTCCATCCCGTTCATAATAAATGATCCAAAAGCTAAGCTATATTCACATGAGTTAGACTGAAAGGCAAAGATATAACAGCTCAGGTGTAAACCATGCAACAATGCATTTCGTTCTCCTAAATGCATCCAGCTAGTTATTAGCAATTTGAGAACAAACGCAGAAGAGAACGTTAATCTAGTATGTTCAAACCTGTATAGCAGAGATTGACTCGTGTGAACTTTACTCAGTGTTGAAGAAAAGTAGTCAAAACGTGGTTATAAAGACCCAATACTGACCGTATAATTTCTCCATATTCATCAGCCTTGACTTTCTCCTCCACAAATGGATACATGGGATACGACTTTTTGGCCTGCTTAAAAAATCCAGTTCTTGCCTTTCCCTGTTGACATTAATATGTAGAAACAATAACAAAATTGAGAGTGGCATTGTTTATGATAATTCAAGTAATAGCCGTAATATAAGGAGGAGGGGGAGTGGAGTGTTGAACATCTCAACAACCCTTTATCTAGGGTACGGGTTTGCTGCTGGGGAAATATTAGTAGAAACACAACGTATACTGTAAAAAAATAATCGCTACAGCCACACAACTCTGAGTTTGATTGTCCACATACTGAATATGATAGACATTTTGTTGACGAGGTTACCAACTCGAAATCAGGTCTTGTTTACAAGTGTATTTTTGGGGTTCCTTAAAACATTCATAAGCTACGGAAGTATGTGCTCTGAATGATACTTTCTGCACGCGCATGCTCCTCTGTTCAAGGAGATGAAGTATATAATGGGGAAAACATAGTACAGTGAAGTCGAACCTCTACACATTTTGAAATCTTTAAAAATTCGCATAGAATATTGTTATTCAACTATTATTGCATTTTCTGGTCACATATATGCGTTCAGCAACATGGCAAGTACCACCTGAACGGCTAGATTTCCGCTATGCTGAATCTCGACCTAATACTGGCTAGTTGGGACTATGATATTGTCTAACTAACCGCTGTGCCACGGAAGCAGCAGAGGAAATTATAAATCTATAGTAAATTCAAGATTTTGGAACATAACTAAAAACAATATCTTAACTCAGTGGTTCGAACAGCCCCACGCTTCTGTATGTCTAAAAAATCATAGACATTCTTGACTGGTTACCACGGCTTTTTATACTTTATGGATTTAATTCTTCCTATTTATCGTATAGTTACTTTACTGTGGTCCCATTGACCTATTAACCTCCAAATTCTAATCTTTCCCCGTGACCCCCTATGGCGTATATGGCCCACGCTGAAAACCAATTTTGAATAATATTTATACCAAAAGGATACATACACGATCATATGCTAAAAGCTATACAAGCTGGCTGTGAAGACAACTACATAATTAACGGTGACGAACCACATGGCACAGCTTCTGCTAATGAATACTAAAATGTACAAAGCAAACTCAATGCGTTCTGACACTGATAAAAGAAATACATTGCTATAAAACACATTTATACGCGTGTCTTATAGATTATACAAACATCTGAGAAGTATCAAGGAGTCTAGATAACGCAATTATTAACAAGGTTCTGAACATATTCAAAATCATTTACTGGAAACAAACTGCATTCATAATGTATTGATGACCGATTGGGAAAGTTGATTCAGTTCGTGGCAAGTCATTCACAAGAATAGTCACGTGAGCTGGTTCCAAAACAACGTCATTTATCTTAGCTGATCTGATTTTTCTCGTGATTTAAATTGGCTGGCGGTATAACAGTATATGCAGAGTGACTACATATCAGTCAGCCAAGATAAGTGATGCTGTTTTAGATCAGAGTTCAGTACATTTTGGGATTCATGTTCAATGCGCTCAGATCACGTTTCAAGACGAATGAAGGGGTGTACTTTGGTTCTGTTGTTAGAGGTAAATACCCGAAAGAAAGGTGTCATGTGACGTATTCCTTCCAGAACGTTGTCTTCCCGATGAACTCTCTGAACCTCTCTCTGTCTTGGGCGATGTGGCTTGCATTTTCTAGCGATGTATTCATGTTATCTTTAATGTCGTCAGTCCATCGTCTTCTTGGTCTGCCCCTTCTCCTCTTCCCAGGTACTCTTCCCTCCATTATTTGTCTTTCTAAACAGTTATGTCTCTTTATATGACCAAACAGGCGTAGTTTTCTTTTTGTTATTGTGTTTAGTAACCAACACTCTGGAATATTCAGTGTGTTTATAATATCTGAGTTTCTGATTTTATCCTTCCATGATATTCTAAGTATCTTCCTGTAGCATTTCAGCTCGAAGGGTTATGCTAATTGCTACACCACAAGATCACAATCCTAGAGAAAAAGTTCGGTTAATCCATTGGAAATTTCTAGGCACAATATTCCCGTAGGTTGCCATTACTTTCGGGAAGGAACAACCGTTAATCGAGCACCGTAAAGAGAACACATTCGTTCTAGTCGGCCAATTTGGCGGAAGACCAAAGAAAGGTAGGTAAGGGAAATACGAAGGTAAGTACCAGAAAGAGAGAAAAGTACAAGAAAGTGAGAAAGGTAAGTACGAGAAAGAAAGGTACATACCAGAAATAAAGAACGGTAACCACAAGAAAGTGAGAAAGGTAAGTACGAGGGAGAGAGAGAGAGAGAGAGAGAGAGAGAGAGAGAGAGATGAAACTTGATCGCGGACATGTTTACAAAAATATGTTCCTGAAGTCAAGTCGTTAGAACGCCACGCTCTTAACTTCACTTTGAATTGTCAGGCACGAAATACATTCAAACTCTTCGGATAAGACACACATAAGCCTCACAGGTATGCCAAATTTCGGATAAGACACACATAAGCCTCACAGGTATGCCAAATTTCGGATAAGACACACATAAGCCTCACAGGTATGCCAAATTTCGGATAAGACACACATGAGCCTCACAGGTATGCCAAATTTCGGATAAGACACACATGAGCCTCACAGGTATGCCAAATTTCGGATAAGACACACATGAGCCTCACAGGTATGCCAAATTTCGGATAAGACACACATGAGCCTCACAGGTATGCCAAATTTCGGATAAGACACACATGAGCCTCACAGGTATGCCAAATTTCGGATAAGACACACATGAGCCTCACAGGTATGCCAAATTTCGGATAAGACACACATGAGCCTCACAGGTATGCCAAATTTCGGATAAGACACACATGAGCCTCACAGGTATGCCAAATTTCGGATAAGACACACATGAGCCTCACAGGTATGCCAAATTTCGGATAAGACACAAACATGAGCCTTACAGGTATGCACACTTTTTGGAAAATACACACATAAGCCTCACATGTATGCACTTTTTGGAAAATACACATGTATGCAAACTCTTCAGATAAGACACATGGGCGCAAAGGGAACGCATTGCTCTCGTGGACCCAGGGTTAGCATATAACAAAGATCCCAAAAGAACATCCTCGTGGTGCACACTGGAAACAGAAATACAGCTGCTCGTGCTGATTGTGACCAAAAATTTTGGGGATCGTGTCCGTGAATGTGGAGGAAGCAGATGGAAAGAGATTTGACTGCATAAGAGACATACAATATCTCCGCCACCACCAGCGCCAACACATGCAGTGGCACTGTCGAAACACAGTGACGCTAGCCAGTTCAGTCCGAACATTAGAGGGGCGGCCAATGAAAAAGGCACAAAAAGGTAGATTCATGACGAGAGACGAAAAAATTTCATACTGAGTACAATGAAAGGGCAACACAGTGACAGAGGGCAGCGCCAACTGCAAACAGAAAGTGAAAACGTTCCAAAGAAATCGGAACTACAAGCTCTGTTAGCTCGAGACAAGATTCTAGTTACCTGTGATCCTTACGGGAAGAGAATCAGATCCAATCATGAGCGCCCGGCAAAGCAAGAAGACCTGGCCTAACTCTAATGTCGAGCCTTCCTATACTGGAAACAAGCTCGCGAAGAGAAAGGGTTCCGTACCCGATGGGCTCAGGCACAAAAGGGACAACGATGGCAGCACAGACCCAATTCTACTGTCAATTTTTTCCTATTCCAGAAATATACTTGCAGAGAGAAAGAGTTCAATACCGATGGACTAGGCACACATGGGACAAAGTCATTCAGCTTGAGAACACGCCTTGCTCCCAAACGCGTGGCATGACTCGGACTTGGACGAGGGGTTCACGATGTCGGTGAATGACACCTCGCCTTAGAAAAAGACGAAAGAGCCCGGGTCCAACTCTTCTGCCGAGTTCTTCCTTTACCGTAACCAGGCTCGGAGAGGAGAAAAGATTCAGTACCGGATGGGCACAGGCACACCACGTCTAATTACACGAGGCAAGTTCACTGAATGTTTGAACACCTCGTGCGAGGTAGACGTGAACGACAATCGTCTCGGCGAAAAGTCATTATATATCCATGTGCCCGTCGACAGATAGGCAGGCTGTCACTGGTTAGGGAAGCCTACTACCCGAATTAAAGGAATGGCAAAATTGGATGTGCTGGGCCTCGGATGTCCCGGTCACAAAATGAACCAACCGAGGTGCAAATAACACAGTTCAACTGTGGAGCTTACAGTACAACGTATTTCACGCTCCCAGGCGGAAATCACAAGATTTATTCGATGTGGTTATAAAAGATCGAACGCAGAAGAAGAAGAAGAAGATAAGACACAAACATGAACATTACTGGTATGCAGACTTCGGGTAAAACACGAGCCAACGAGTCACATTTATTGAGTTCTGATATTTTACTAACATCACTCACATCCAAAGGGAATTAGGTTTGACTATAATTGTGTTGTCGGTATCTGGTCGGGGATGATAGCGAGAAGGACAATGTTACTACGATATTAACTTTCAAAAATTAACATTATTCTTTGCTCTGTTCATTAGCATACATCATTTACTCTTCCTCCTACATACATCATTTACTCTTCCCCAACATACATCATTTACTCTTCCTCCTACATACATCATTTAATCTTCCTCCTACATACATCATTTACTCTTCCCCAACATACATCATTTACTCTTCCCCAACATACATCATTTACTCTTCCCCAACATACATCATTTACTCTTCACCTACATACATCATTTACTCTTCACCTACATACATCATTTACTCTTCCCCAACATACATCATTTACTCTTCACCTACATACATCATTTACACTTCACCTACATACATCATTTACTCTTCCCCAACATACATCATTTACTCTTCACCTACATACATCATTTACTCTTCACCTACATACATCATTTACTCTTTCCCTACATACATCATTTACTTTCCCCCTACATACATCATTTACTCTTCCCCTACATACATCATTTACTCTTCACCTACATACATCATTTACTCTCCCCCTACATATAACATTTACTCCTCCCTAAATACATCATTTACTCTTCCCCTACATACATCATTTACTCTTCCTCCTACATATGTCATTTACTCTTCCCTTACATACATCATTTACTCTTCCTCCTACATACATCATTTACTCTTCCTCCTACATACATCATTTACTCTTCCCCTACATACATCATTTACTCTTCCCTTACATACATCATTTACTCTTCCTCTACATACATCATTTACTCTTCCCCGATATACATCATTTACTCTTCCTCTACATACATCATTTACTCTTCCACCTACATACATCATTTACTCTTTCCCTACATACATCATTTACTCTTCCCCTACATACATCATTTACTCTTCCCCTACATACATCATTTACTCTTCCCCATCATACATCATTTACTCTACCTATACATACATCATTTACTCTTCCCCTACATACATCATTTACTCTACCTATACATACATCATTTACTCTTCCTCCTACATCACACTAGAAAAGAAACCGCAATTTTTCCTCTTTGGTGGATATTTAAAAAAAAAACAAAAGCAAGAATGGATGTTTACAATATAAGATAGCAAATGGGAAATCAAGTTTTCTTAATGACTTATTTGACTCTTTCCTTTTTAAAAAAATTGGTCACTTGCATATCAAGGGAATAATCCAATGATTAATTTTAGAAAGGGTTGACTCATTAGTCAACAGGTCTTATAAATGTAGACGGTCATGTAAAAAATGCCTGTGGTAGTTGGGAAGATTCACTTAAAGTAAACAGGCACAACAGACATTCTCAATACAACAGATCAAAGGAGACGATTAACAGTATCGGCGACAATGAAAATATATTAGGCGTAACAGTGTTAATATTACTCTCAAAATAGTGGCAGGTTACCAAATCCCTTTCCAGGACAGTTCTGTGCACAGATCTCGTAATATTTTTGATATGTGACAGTTTATTTGACTTCATCCGCGCTATTCATAGGCTGGTGATGGAAAGAGACAAATACACAGCTGGGTCAGCCCAGACTCAGCAGATAGAGTAGATTATAATGGAGAGGAACTTCCTGAGTACTATTGCAAATCCCAAGTTCTCCCCTTAACTGGATCTGGGCTCTGATGCACAACAACATCACCTATATTGGCTGTTCCGGCTTTTCCCGCGCTTTTCATTGGCTGAAGATACCAAGTATAGGCAAAGCTAGAAATTATCAGTCTAGACCATTGTTTCCCAATATTGGACGCACACCCCACGGGGCGGGGGGGGGGGAAGGAGAAAGAGAACAATTTGATTGTCCGGGGGGGGGGAGGCAATTTGAACAAGTTGTAATTAAGCTTCATTTAGGGTATCATTCAATTTTTGAATATATAACTAAGTAACTCTATCTATCTATACGCTGTGTCCCTTGTTTGCCTTGCAGCGTCAGGGGTGGAAGAGTTCTCTGGAGATGGCCTTCTTGTGCGCTGTTTGTAAGCTTGTTCCTGTGGCTTCTTTGATTTCTGTGATCCATCTTTTACATGGTCTGCCTCTGGCTTTATAACCGTTATGTCTATGTGTCATGGCCATTTGTGGCATGCTATATGTCGGTAGTCTGGAAGCGTGTGAAAACCACATGATCTGTTGTCTTTTGATGTGTTCCAATACTGGTATTGTTTTGGTTATCTGTCTGATGTTATCGTTTCTAATTCTTGTTACTTAACTAAGTAACTAACAATTAAAAAACGCACCACGTTGTTTTAAGCGTAGCAATTTTTTGTGCTGAATGTAAAATACACAAAACAAGTAAATTTACAAATCTGATATATTTACGAATCCAAATTTGAATTTTTCTAAAGTGGAAAAATTCAGGACCGTCTTCTTAGCAGTTGCATACATTAAGGTTAAAAAAAAAAAAAACGCTGGGACGTCTGTTTTGCAAACTAACGGAGTGAAGTCTCCGTGTCAGCGTACATGCGCTGACAAGTCTCCTAGTACCAGGTGTAAGAGCTGCTGTTACGAAATTGTTGCGCAGATGCACAATTGAATTTGGCGATCTTGAGCTACAAAAGAAGGTTGACCAGACCTTGAACGATCATTGGTTGTACTTGTAGCCAGAAATCTGTGATTTAGCCTCACTATAGTGAAATGGTCGCAATTAATATGTCTGGTCTCTGGTCACCATACCACTCCCCAGCACACCAACAGCCTGCCATCGCTATTGTGACGAAATTTGAGGCATCGATAACACAAAAACACACTTCTTTCAACCCCCCCCCCCAAAAAAAAGCCATTTTACTCCCAGAAACTTTACTAATGTGTATACCAAATTTCAACTTGATTCGACTAGTAATATGACTAGAAGTCAGCAATTTGATGTTTTGCACGCGAAGGACACACAATTGGAATAAAACATGACAACGACACAAAAAAAAAACAACTACGTGAAAACATTAAAGTTAACCCGTACACATTCACCTAGTTTGAAAATCGTTCACTGAAATAAACAATCCAACGATGAAAATAGGACACGCCTTTCGTGTGTTTTTAATGATTGTTGGTATTTAAGTTTAGACATGTCATTTTTCTTGTCATAATTTTATAACTAAGA
The DNA here is from genome assembly GCA_034231615.1 of Meghimatium bilineatum. Classification (NCBI taxonomy): domain Eukaryota; kingdom Metazoa; phylum Mollusca; class Gastropoda; order Stylommatophora; family Philomycidae; genus Meghimatium; species Meghimatium bilineatum. Next base: position 36,835,329 of record CM067313.1, read on the forward strand.
AAAAAATTGGCGCGCACAATACATTCTTATGTATAAGGACGTGTTTCACTGCACACCAAGACCAAACCCAGGATTCATGCACAAATGGTTGGTTACATGCCCATTTAATCTTGTTGTATCAGCTGCTTGCTATTCTATTCTATACTATCAATCTGAATCTATTGTCTATAGTTCCTCTACCCAAGAAGTTCTCAGTTATCATATAATTCATAAAGACAAAATCAAGAACTACGTTATCTCCATCGATAACATCTTACTTCTTTAAGAAGTAAAAAAAAAGGAACTCAACAGAAGTGCTCTTCAGCGAACTCCATGAATCTCCCGCACGGCTTCTTGTCTGAAATTCTTATCCATTTCATTCCGCTCTACCTCATTCTGTATTTTTGTTCCATCTCTGTTAAAAAGAAAACCATCTCTCATTGTCTGTCAATGCCAATACTCAGGTTTAATTGAAGCGTTCACTGAGGCTGTTGGAATACGCACAGGTTTACACGGCTTGAAACAAGCCGGATGAGTGCTATATCATGCTTTTAATGCAATTACATTCAATGTAAACCACGCCCAGAGGTTTGCGAGACAAGACATAGCATAGGATGGGATTAGAATTCAAACTCTAGATTATATCCGTTCCCAAGTGAGAGACAGCGAAACAGATAGATATACAATAGATAGTAAGACAGACACATCGAGAGGGAGAGAGAGAGAGAGATAGAGAACAGTAAAGAAATATTGCAGAAAAACGACTTCCTCCGTATTTATTCTCATCCGGTCACTTATTTGAAGCTTTAATTATAACTCGCGCTATCTCGTACTTTAGATGCGGGGTTTTCATTACTGTCATTGAAACAAATGTATCCTTGCACAAAAATGAAATTATTATACATAAACACAATTTGTACAAAAGCGAAAACAATCCATTGTTTACAGTGAGTGTAATACATTGTTATAAACAGTAGTATTACAAACCAGGGTTGCCATTTATACTTCTGATATAATATTTTCCCAAATATCATTTTGAAAGTGTTTCCTTTTTTACATACTATCTGATTTAATTGGATGAAGATATTAAAAAATACCAACAAATAATAATGATATTCGTATAAGTGTTTCGCTCGGAACGGACACAACCAAGAGTAGAAATTAACATAATCTGAATGCAATCATTATAAACATAGTTTTCTATTGGAATTCAAGTTTGTTTTATTATGATTTTTAGCAATTCTTGTACACAATTCATAATTTTGCAATCTTCTTTGTCAATATTTTATGTAAACTTGGTCAAAAAGTGTTCCAACTATATGTCAACCCTGATTCAAGAAAATGTACACAAATACTATTTGAAAAATAAAGTAACCATTTTCACATCATTGTAGTAAACGGGAATAAAGTGTTAGGACCATAATATCCGCGAGCAAGTCATATTTAAGTATGGTGTGAAAAAATTCACGCCTGTCGACTTTACTTTTCCAAAATTGTGTACCTATTTCATTAGTATGGTGATACTAGATCAAGGTTGCCAGATACAAGTTGATTATAGTAAAATTTTAGGTAAAATATGTGAACAAATGGTCACACTCTAAACTGCTATACATTTTAAAATTAAAAAAAAATAAAATAAAAAACATAACTTTCAAGGAATATAAAAATAATAAAATATATACATGAAAGGTAGCTATGAAATGCTCAAACACTGGCAACCCTGTTCCAGGAACCACTTGTGATTTTAAAATGTTTCCAGTTTAACAAGAAATCAAACGTGAACGCCCAAAGAGGAAGCCAGTGCACTAAATAATGCCTAATTGTAACATATCCCGTTATAGGACGTAGCTTTTCAACAAATGCTAAAGTTCTATGAATCACCTCCGTAACCTTGTCAGAGCTAAATGAAACAGCTCCATCAAAACGGCTAGAAACCATGAATCCAGACTATTTGACACTATAATTAGCGCATCTATCTAATAAACAGCAAACAATGAACTTAATGCTATGTTTATCTCTGTTGTTATACAGTTTTACAGAACTGCTATTATCGATTATCAACTTGAGGTCATCATTGTTTGTGAAACGATTTCTTCTTCTTCTTCAGCGTTCATTCTCAAACTCCCGCTGGATTCCCCATGTAGCATGACCATGGTCCTACTAGATTTCCAGCAGGATGTAGTCCAGAGAATGGAAATGCGTCGTGTCGCCGTTTTATTTACGCCAATGGCCCGATACATCCGTCTTCGATTTAAAACAGAAGGGGATTACCATAGCATATTGGTTATTAGAAAGTTGACTTGTGTTGATGAAAACAATAAATAAGTCGAATCAGTCAAGAGTAGCAACTTGGTCGTGTTAGCCGAATCTCTTGTCAATTATACAGTCATGTGAACTCATCGGTGATCCATCAAAAGTAATATGGTTTTACTTTTTCTGTGATTTTTATTGGTTACTTTGTGGACACTGATTCGACAGCCAATGAAAATCCCGGGGAAAATCAAATAGCGTCAATTTCGAAAGATGATCCGGATGAGTCCAAAGATTGTGTTATTGGCGAGGGACTCGTGTTAACCACCAGTTCTTATTTAATATATAAAGTAGGCCATGATTCCAGGCAGGTGGCGAAATACTCTGTTGAGAGGGGCGGGGGTGCATATTGGGACATCAAGTAGCGAGTCAATCTTCAACTAATTTTTAGCCCTTTAAAAATAATGAATAGTTTAAATCTGGTTAAAGCATCTATTATTAAATAATGATTACCACGGAAGAAGGATGTGTCGGGCCATTGGCGTGAATAAAACAACGAAACACATTTCCATTCTCTGGACTATATCCTGCTAGCATGCTGGAAACCTAGTAGGACCATAGTCCCGCTACAAGAGAGATCCAGCAGGAGTTTGAGAATTAACGCTGAACAAGAAATAATGATTATGAACGTTTAGTTTTCAGTGTCGGAAATATACTGTATATTCAAAGATTAGCCTCATGTTTAACAAACCAACTCAACATTCAATGCTGACTTCCACACGCAGAGATCCATAAACAAGGCCAAGTTCCAAGTTCGGTATGAATAACCGAAATATCGGAGGATGTACAACAAAATGGAGAGTGTCGCAGTAACCAAATGAATAAGTAGGAAATACTAAATGAGGTAGAAAGATTACTGTAAAATACATAACTATCAATAGTTAAAAAATAAATAACTAACAATAAAACAGAACAAGGACAATTTTCTATGTTACGGTCCAGTCGGGACCTTTTTCAAGAAACAAATAACAATCAAAAATACAAAACCATAAAGAAATTAACAACTAGAATGACTTGGACCTGTTTCTCTTACCAAAATTAATCTCATTCAGCTTTTGGGGGACACTTTTTGGGGGGAAAATTTTTCACCCCCACTCCCTCCTGTCAACAGCGTGTCAATAATCCTGATACTCCTTGCATAAATGGCATTTTCCCGTCATATCATTTTTGTGTGGAAGAGAGTGCGATAATATTTTTCAAATGTAATATTTTTGCCCTCAAAGCACACAATTTAATTGGTTGGTTGGTCCAGCGGTCCATGGGCTCATTCCCTTTAACCCAATGTCATTAAACTGGCATTATATTGCTGGGGAATCTGCGGATTGTCGGCCCACCCTGGGCCAGAGCCAGAAAATAACTATCACACAACCAGGAAGGTAGGTTTCAACCTATGCACTGCTCCGAGCCACTCCAACCAAGATAGGGTTCACTGTGCTCATTCCCCGCCACCAATTGACTACTGGTATGCCGAACTTCCCTATTGCTCAGGCATGCAACCAAATGTTCAAGTCAAAAGGATTGTCACGTCCTGAGTCACCGTGCCTCTATGATAAACATATGGCTCTCAGCCATAGGAAAAACAGTGATGTCAGTTTCCTCATCCCCAATGCTGTGCAGTACATCTCTGGCTCTCTCCCAACCACAGCGGGTGCATACATACATAAAAACACATTGTAATAACAAAATAAAAGCATAATTGTATAGATGACGTGTCATGAAGCTTCTATAAGACGATAACCTCAATATAACGGCATGTTATCTACTACGGTTTTCTGTTGCATGGGTGGTTTGTCTAATGAGCCATTGGTGAGACCCACAGACGCCACCACATGCGTAATTTAATTGGTGTATAAACACTGTTTTGTTGATGTCAATTTTTGTCACAACTCTCCCCCTTTGTCAACAATGTCAAATAGACCAGCCCCTCTCCCATAATTGTTGACGTAATTTATAGACAGCCACAAAGTCTATTTATGTTGACAAACTTAGACACTTAACGACGTGAGACACACACAACATAAGATGTGGGAATAACATATCGAAGAACGATAAAAAATGCACATGATTGTTATCATTTCTTGCGTTCAGCTTATCAATTGCAGTTAAATGGACGAAAAATTGCGAAAACCTTCCCCCATAATGCTAAATATAAAAGAAACATAAATATATCATTGAAGATCAATCTCAGATGCATAAAAGCTTACACTCGTTATTTCTCCTAACGTCAACAGCAGAGGGTCTTCGGAATAACAAGAAATAGAACTGTCCCAGTTATAAGGAAGTGGCGATATGATGAAGACGAAGTTTTTACTGTCAAAACTGTGACGGAATATATTTCGTCTAGGGTGTGCCGTATAAATGGATCACTCTTTTTAATGTTCGTATTCATCATCATTAATAAGTGCCGTCGCTACAACGAATTTCCAACATCCTCTGCTCTTGCATTGGTGGTGTACTCTGCTAGACTGTAACCTGCCAATCGTGTGATGTTTCTCTCCTACTTATATGTATAAATTATACCACTTATATTGTTGCACTGAAAGTTGTGAATAGATTCACATACCTAGATAGTACTTTATCACTGAAAGTTGTGAATAGATTCACATACCTAGATAGTACTTTATCACTGAAACTTGTGAATAGATTCACATACCTAGATAGTACTTTATCACTGAAAGTTGTGAATAGATTCACATACCTAGATAGTACTTTATCACTGAAACTTGTGAATAGATTCACATACCTAGGAGCACATTATCACAAAATGCCAACGTCGATGACGAAGCGTATACAAGGATCGCCAAGGCTAGCAGCAATTTTGGTAGATCGTACTCAAATGTGTGGCATGGAAATGACATTAACATATAGACTAAGCTGAAAGTTTACAGAACAGTGGTTCTTAAACGCTGGCGAAACATGTACTGTGTATAGAAGACGTGTGAGGAAACTCAATCACTTTCATACAACTTGTCTCAGAAAGGTTATAAACAACAGATGGCAAGACAAGATTCCGGATACACCACTATTTCTGACAGATATGGTATCCCTAGCATTGACACTATTCTGATGCAGACACCGATTCGATGGGCAGGTCATCTTGTACGTATGCTAGAGCATGGCCTGTCAAATATACTTCTCTATGGTGAGTTGCAGGAGGGCATATGATCCCAAGGTGACAAAAAGAAGAGCTACAATGACGTATTAAAGGTCTCACTGGAAGCTTTTGAAATAAATCAAGATACATGGGAAGAACTTGAAAAAAATAGAACTACATGGCTCTCCTTTTTACAGTTAAAAAAAAACAACAACAATAAAAGCGCAGCATCTTGTGAAAAGATAAGTGCAGCAGCAAAAGATAAGACACGGATAATATAAAAAGATACAGGAGTAAGTGACCATTGTTTGTGCATGAAATGTGAAGACACGGTTGGATAATATTACAAAGATACACGAGGCAGTTACCATTGTTTGTGCAGGAATTGTGACGACACGGATGGATAATATAATCACAATGGGGAAAGAGATAGAGAATATTGCTGAAAAGAAAGAGGATGATAGAGAGAGAAAGAGAGAGGAAAAGAGAGAGAAGATGATGACATTTTTAGCCACCTGTGTGACAGGAACGAATTTGATCACATGGGACTGAGTTATGGAGATCGATGGTCGCCTACGCCAACAGGCAGGACAAACGGAAGAAAACCACCATTGTGATTGCTCTGCTATTTGTTTGGACGTCAATATCCCTCACCTATTTTAGACAATTTATATTCTCGCTATAGTCCCCTAGGAAGATTTGACAAAGAAATTAACACACGTGTCAATCAAGCCAACAAAGTTATTGATCAGCTGCCACCAATTCTGAAACTTGTCATTACTATGAAAACGACAGGCCATATTGTAAACGCCATAATTATAACAAAAATTATACGACCAGTACCAGATATGGACATAGGTTAACGAGAACTTAAGAGGAAACTTAATACTTGTCGGATCAGATAACCAAGAAAAGTAGTAAATACAAGAAGATATCACACCAAGAACAAAGGCATCACAAGACCCGTTGCGACATCTGTTTTGAAATGTATAGAAAAGTAATGAGTAGGTCATCTCATGAGAATAGATCCAGCATTCAGTTGCAAGAGCTTACTACATGAAACAGGAAAATAGGAGATGCAGAGGAAGATAAACAATATGATGGCTATATAATTATATATAGGATGATATTAGGGAGTTCATAGCACACTATGACCGTCACAACATGACCGCGTATTAATACATTCAACAAGCCCTACCTCCCAGCGCCAAAAATTAGTAAAGATTACATCCGCAAAAGAAAAGATACATCGCGATATTTCACTCATTATTTCTATTTTATATATTTTTGCATTGAATGCTTTTTGGGTAAAGACTACAACTTTAACTCATTCTCACCAATCCATCAGCATCATCTACCGCCGCCTCTACCACAACCACCATTTTTAGTGTCGGGTAGCGTGGGTAATAATTGATTTTTAATCACTTCCACTGCTGATAGTCTGACAACTATCCACTATCTTTTCTGTTTGATGTCGGCGACCTCTTTTTCTCATCAAATGCGTATTTTACTCCATTGTACTCCAAAATCTAATCTTCGTATAAGTTGGCCAAAACATGTGGTTTTTATCTGATAGTGATGTCATTTTTTAGGTATCAATCTCTCTTAGATACATCCTCATTAATTGTTCTAGCTGTTCATAATCTCAAAATCCGAATAACCACAACTCTGTGGCTTCTAGTTTCTCAATTGTTTATTTATTGTTCACGATTCGCTTCCAAATATCGCTTTTGCATGTTTTCTTGTTAAGGAAAGTATGGAAGATTTTGTTAATATCGGTCGCAAGGACGTGTTGTTTGAATCATTTTAGTTTCAATAGAAAAAAAAAATTCAGGTCCGCACTGTAATTTCAACATAGAAAGTAACACTTCTTCTTCTTCTTCTTCTTCAGCGTTCATTCTCAAACTCCTGCTGGATCTCTCCTGTAGCAGTACTACTAGATCTCCAGCAGGATGCAGTCCAGAGAATGGAAATGCGTTGTGTCGCCGTTTTATTTGCGCCAATGGCCCGACACATCCGTCTTCGGCGGAGAAAGTAACACTGTAAGTGCGAATAATTTTAGTTTCGATAAAATGAAAGTTCTTACCGTAAATTCAACACAGGAAGTAACCGCGTAAGTGGGAATAATTTTAGTTTCGATAAAATGCAGGTTCTTACCGTAAATTCAACACAGGAAGTGACACCGTAAGACAGTCGTCGTGACCAATCGACAATGAACACCAGTAATGTTGATGTATGTTCTTGTCATACTAGACAGCTAGAATCCCATTATTATTATAATGACCTGCATTATTTTCGAAGTCATCATTTTCACACCCATAACCTCTCAGAATCGTACTGATGCCACTTTAGAAACAAAACAAACATCTCACCATGCCTGTTGCGAATACGGAGAAACTTAATCTTGCCCAGTTTTTGATATTATCAATCCATACTTTCTTTTTGATCCCTTCTTTCTCCAACAGTCTATTGTTCTATCCAGGGCAGTCTTGGAAATAAAAGCATATCTCATCGCTTGCATAAGTACACACGTTTACGATGTTTCCCTATCGCTAGATGTTCTTGTTGATCTTCAAGAGCTTTTATTGTACTTCCTACATAATACGCTGACTTTATGGCCCGCTATAATGGATGGAATATTTCTGTAACATTATTTTCAAAAGCTCGTCACCTCTCCATTTTAGCCTTAATTTCACAACTCCCACATGTGTGCACATGAATAGGTATTGTTACGGATTTATACAAGTTGATATTCACTACTGCACAACTGTGGACTGAGCCCAGAGACTGCAGGACACATTCTTCATGCCTGTCAACTCTACCAAGAAGAGAGGGAGAAAATATGGCCTGCTGAGACGGCACTGCTTCCAGACTTGAGGGGTTCCATGGATGACCTGAAGCGAATCACACAATTCATTGAAGCTATTGGTGCTGTAACCTGATATCTGACTGAAGAACGATGAAGAAGAAGAACTACTGCACATATTCTGCTTTTCCACGTGGTAACATTGCAATCTAGGCTCGTCTCCATTACATAAGTCTAGTCTTGATTTCTTTGTTAGTGCTTATATCGCTGCCCATATAAGACCCTACATATTTATTGCTATTAACTTTTTTGTTCGTTACCGTCTTGTTTTTCTCTATATTAATTACATTATGAATTTAGCAAGTTTTATTTCAAGTTAATAAGTAAGAACTTGAAATTCTTTCTTATTTCCTGCCACGAGATAAGTGTCATCTGCAAACCGCAAGTTGCATAGAGGGAGGCGGCCGATTGAAATTGTTGTGTGATGTTTATATATTGTATCGGGCATGATATGCTCAAAGAATATCTTGAACAACACTGGTGATAATATGCATCATTGTCGAACATTTGCAGAGATATATGGAATAACACTGTTGTCGAACATCTACAGTTTTGTAAAAATCTGCAATTTCGCGGTTAATTACAACATTAGTTGCTACTTTACATAGTGCTTCAATGTACATATCTATAAACCGCGACCATCGACAGTAAACACCTGTTTACTTTCTGTACAAAGTAAACATGACATGAAAGGCTGATTTCTGATTTATCCATAAATTTCGTTGGTCGGCCTTGGCTTTTTTGGGCATGCGACTCCAAGTATATAAATAGTGACCAATGAAAATCGCGACAATAATAAAAAAACGTAACAAATGAGTCATGTTTACTTTCAGTTCAGATGTTCTATACTGGAGCCCGGTCACAGATGAACACATAAAGCACCAGGGTCTTAGGGGTACTACATTGGATGCTTCAACACATTGAGCATTCAGCGATGTCTATCCTCAACTTTGAGGATGAGTGTGAACAGATCTTGACATGTACATCATCATCATCATCTGGCATATTCTTTCTAGAACGTAGTACTCATTATGGATTCTCTGAACATTGGGCGATTCTGCCGCAGATAGAGACAAGTTTAAACAATCTGATACATCACTGCACCATCGTCGTCTTTGGCGCCCTCTTCCACTGTTGCCGTTAACTATGCCTTCAGTTATTATTCTTTCCATGATGTTATCTCTGTATATGACACAAAAAAAAAAAAAAAAAACTCTGCATTCTTGTTATAATGTTAAATAGCCATCTCTCTTGGACGTTTATTAATCTTAACACTTCTTGATTCGTCTTTTTAGCTGTCCATGGTGTACGTAAGTGACTTGTGCAATCTTTGATATTGTCTGTCCATGAGTTTCTTGCTACTCCTCTGCTTCTTCTACCGTTAATTGTACCTCACAATTTAGTGAGTTAGTTAGATGGTGGATTTGTCTTGTTGGTCCAAGTCACGCTCTTTTTAATCTTGGATAGTATTTCAGTATCAGGGAGCATTGTGTGACTTAATGACCTGGGTTTTTCTTCTTTTCTCAGACTAATTCTCAATAGAGTAGATCTTTCAGTGTTCAGCCATTTTCCATCCTCCTAGTTTATCCCAGTCATTTGAGTCTGCGCAGACAAGAGCATATAAAATACTGTGGTATTGCCTGTTTCCTATTGTCTAAACGATGAAATGACACGGAGTCCAACACTGCGAGAAGTCATAGCCACAGAAAAATGTAATTGCTAAGAAATCAGAACAAATAACATCTGTCCTAGATCTGCAATTGCATTATTTTATGATCCATTACCCTACTATAAATGATGACGCCATTATCCTACTATAAATGATTGCGCCATTACCCTATTATAAATTATAAATTTTGGGATCTCCTTGGCGCAGTGGTTAAACATTTTACCTTCTGCTCAAGAGATCAAGGGCTCGATCATGGATAGTCCTGTTTATAAGTATATATTTTCGGAGATATCTTTGAATCATCGTCTAAAGTTAATAAGTTACGTGCTATGAGTGGTAATATGGAAGATGGTATGCTTCGGTGAGAGAAGCGGAGCACATATGGCGAAACCTGGCACAACGAAGTCAATCTTCTACGCTTTTTCAGTCCCTTTCGAAATTATTTATTTCAAATGACGCATTTGAAAATGAATTATAGATTATGTATGATATATATATATATATAGATAGATTAGGGACCAAACCCGAAATAAAGGAATGACGAAAACGGATGTGCTGGACACGGACGCCCAGACTACAGAGTGGCCAACCAAGGTACAAATGACTTCTACCGTGGAACCTGCAGTACAACGTACTTTACACTCCCAGGCGGAAATCACACGATATATTCGTTGTGGTTATATGAGAGCGAACGCTGAAGAAGAAGAAGATAGATAGATAAAGAGAGAGAGAGGAGAGAGAGAGAGAGGAGAGAGAGAGAGGAGAGAGAGAGAGAGGAGAGAGAGAGAGAGAAGTTAGAATGAACAATGAGCGTATTTCTATTCGTGAAACGAGGAAAGAAGCTGTGGGAATATCAAGCATTTTAATTAAGTTATTGCCTCAAGCGATATTGAACTGTTTAGACGTTTGTCTCCCAAAGTGGAAGTTATGATCAACATTCTCAATGCTTTCTAATCTCCAGCGCATAGTAGATGTCACAGCGAAGGGTGAACAAATTGTAGGTCATTGGGTTCGTGAGGAGGAAAAAATAACTAATAGCAACAACATAACTAATCCTGGCAAAATGTTATTAAAGTTTTAAAAGCGCAGAGGATTGATTTAATTGTACTCGGGTTGCTGGATAAGTACTATCTCTTCTCGTCTGATATAGTTAATGCGTTAAGGGAACTCATCCGATCAGAGACATTCAAATGTTTCGGTTAATCATGATTGTCTCAAGAATGTATATAATGATGTAAAGACCCGAACAGCCTGCAAAGACAAACAATAGATACACGAGGAGATTGGTAAATCTTCATCGAACCGGAGCACCATGGGACTTCTTTGATGTGCACTGATGCGCAGGTCTAGAAACAACTGTGCAATAATAGATGTGACATGAGAGCGTGCAAGTCTAGAAACAATTGTGCAATAATATATTTCAGATAGAGTGCAAATCTATTAAAGAATGCTATTATTTATTCTGATAACCAATACAAATTCTGATCTTAATATCATTATAAAACGTACACGCATACCAACTATGCAAATTTTCCATAATTTACTAATAGTGATGCCCCCCCCCCTCCCCGATGTCCCACATATGTACTTATAATAGTGATGTCCCACAGATAAACTGTGGATGTCCCCCCCTCCCCCCGACTAAATGTAATATCAAGCACTTACTACAAGCTAAATCCGTTTTTTGTCTCGATCATGTCTTATTTTCCTAGTGGAGTTGACACCAATTTATTCGACAATTCTATCTCTAGATTGGTTATTGAAATGATTTCAGAACATTTCTGTCAGACGAAGAAACACGCTGTATTCCCCAGTAGTGAATAAGAAAATGTATAATGTTTGTTCTTATGGATCACTGACTACTATTATTGCCACGACTACAATTTATATTTTTTCTGGATTCGATGACTGCCGTTCAACATGGTTCTCCAAGTATATGCTATGACTTTAATTGTATATCCCGTTAATCAAGGGATAAATCTTCCAGTGTAGGGTAACAACCTTAAACAGGAAGTAGGTGGCTGGGGTAACACTGGGTAAAATGTCAGGATATACAAAAATAGGTAGGTGTGTTACCAAAATAAAACAACTTAACAACGAGATATAGGGACAGGCCCTCCTGTATCTCATTGTTAAGTTGTTTTATGTTTTATTTTGGTAACACACCTACCTATTTTTGTATACCTTGACATTTATATCCCGTTAACCTTCGCCGTATTGAACCATGTAGTTATATGGAGCGTGACCATCGATATTATTTAGAGGACAATTGCACAGTAAACGTAAACATGACCGAGAAGATCCATTTTGATTATTCCCATGATTTTCGTTGGTCGATCTTGGCTATATTTGGCAGGTGACTCTAAGTATATAAATAGTGACCAACAACAATCACGACAATAATCAACAACGTAACGAATGAAGTCATAATTAATTCTGGACAGATGTCTTCTACTGTCGACTGTATGGTCAAATGTGACCTACATTAATACCACAAAATAGTTGCAAGATCTCATATGATTATATGTCTGCATACTTCTTTTTCTTCAGCGTTCATTCTCAAACTCCCACTGGACCTCTCTCGTAGCAGGACAATGGTCGAACTAGATTTCCAGCAGGATGTAGTCCAGAAAATGAAAATGCGTAGTGTCGCCGTTTTATTTGCGCCAATGTCCCAACACATCCATCTTCGGTAGCTGATGTCTGCATAAAAAATTAGGACATATGAGCTCTGCATACACACACATACTCTGAGCGGAGGCGGCTGCTTCTGAAAGGATTGCTTACAGCTGAGAGTTGGAGTCTTCTGGCTGTGAAATAAAGCGCTGTTGAAATTTCTATTGCACATAGGAAAGTATAGCTAAATTGCTCGTAATTTCAGGGTGTCAAAAGAACAACGGTCTCCTTAACCATTTGATAGATTAAATATTAGATGTTTAATGTATGTACCCAACTGGCTGTACTGTAGCCATGATGTCATATAGACTCTGTGGTGAAAAGTGGCCAACAAAGATACCAAGAAATTGTTGCACATGTCGATGTAATTGAATGTCTGCATACCGAGTGTCAGAAATTGTACACATACTTGTCTTGTACACTTTGATATGGTTCTTCTTCTTCTTCTTCTTTCGTTCACTTGAAACATGTCTATATCTGTAATTCTGTCTCCTTAATAAAACTCACTGTCTTTTGTAGTTCATACAGTGTCCCATAGAGTTTTGATTCCAGTGTTGTTTCCTCTGGCCAATATGTCTGCCTCAGCGTTTCATGCTCAGAACACTCTTGAAGTATATGTTTGGCACTCTGTGCTGCCTGTCCACATGTACACATGGCTGTGTTGCCAATCTTGAACTTTGTATACATGTGACTGCGGAGTCGGTTGTGTCCTGTTCTGAGACGTAGAATTATAACTTGTTCTGGTCTGTTCATAATATGATAGTCATCTTGTGTTGGTGTTTGTGGCTTTCTTATTGACTTGATCATCTGTTTTTTCTGATGGTAGGTGATTGGTATATCTCGTTGGTCTTCGGCAGCACCTTCCTTAGCCAGTTGGTCTGCTTTTTCATTTCCTGGTATTCCACAGTGAGAGGGTATCCACTGCATGGTTACCCTATACTGGTAAGAGAATTCGATAAGTAGTTTTTTCAAGTCTGTTAGTTTTTCAGACTGGAGAGCTTGAAGCACTGACCTTGCATCTGTCAGGAATACCACAGGCTGTAGGTCAGAGTTGGAGTTCAGCAGTTTTTTAGCTGCCACACTAATTGCCTGGATTTCTGCATCATAATTATTGCAGAATTTTCCTGTCGGTGTTCTGATTGTATCTCTAGGCTTGTGTGGATATTCTATATATACACCTGCACCTCCATTCCTCACGGCATTCTGTGCTGACCCATCTGTGTATACTCTGACCCATATATCTTGTGGATATTCCTCATCCAGGAAACTGAGGGTGACTGTCCTTCGCTGCAAACTGTTCTGTTCGTCCACGCTTAGTATTCCTTTCACATGGGTCTGAATATATATTGGCATTCCATGTCTTTCACTCCACGGGGTTTGTTCTGGTACAGGCCTTAAGGGGCTGTCAACTTCAGGTAGGTCTGTAAGTTGTCTGCGGAGTCGTTTAGCTTGATGGATAAAGCTGCTTCTTTTCAGTCGTCCCATTGCTAGATTTTGGAATCTTTCCTTCATTGGATGACTTGGCATACACTGAAACTTTTCTGTCTGAATTAGTATTTGATATGGTTGAATGTCTGCATACCGAGTGAACCATAAAGACCTCTTACCAAATTGTACATAGGAAACAAGAGTTTCATTGTTAATAAATCCTTGGGATCTAAACAAACACAGAAACAAGCACAAACAAACAAGCAAACACACGCACAAACAATGTATGCACCAAAGACTTGCCGACTAGTCAACACAAAAAGTTACAGAGAACTGCATCCACTACTTATTTCTAGTATAAGACTACATTTTATGCTTCTGGGAAACTATAAAAAACAATTTACATAATAACCCAACTACTTTCCAAATTATTATTTTGATTTATTTATAGGTTGAGGGGTTACTTCTAAACAACTTCACTACACGTGTTCTATTTGGTTTGTTGATTGCATTATTGTTCACCCATCACTAAAATATCCGAAATACCACAGACTGTCTGAGATGCCAGGCTAACAAGGCACATTTCTTCAAGTGATAAAAAAAAAACCCCGCATAATGTTTATGCACAGCTAGGGTGCGTTTTGAAAGTAACAGAGATATACGTTGGGAACTTGACTGTAATATTCAATACTTTCAATGGTTATAGTGTACTTCCAGTTATGGGGGGTCACTCGGGAGTTATTTAGACCGCATCCAGTACTAAACTCGTATAAATTCACTATCACACCGTCCCTCTTACCGACATCTTGCCACATATTATTTCGACCAATGTCACTGTATAGAACTGTAGGGCTCTTCTCTCACGTCTACATAATACAATTTCGATAATGGAACGAAGCTAAAAAGATCATTTTGTTCCGTACAGTTTTCATTCCGTGTATGCGGACGTATACAGCTGACTTCATCTTGTTGTTGTTGCCGCTGATATTACGTACACTATTCTTGCTTCCATGACAAAAACAAGATCTATTCTTTGTCCGAGATGAGATAACAGTACATTATACAACAATCTGCTACTAGTGGTCTCGTTCTATTATCGTATCGCTCACGTTATTTATTCCTAACCCATTCATTTCAGTCTCGCCAGTTATTTTTGTCCTGCACAATGACTTTGTTTCATATAATCTTCAAGTACTTTTTTTTTTTTTTACACGAAATGACTTTTGTTTCACATAAGCTTCCAGTTTTTTACTCGTGTCCGTCTTCATTCAATCAGCCTGCACATAGAGGGTATTGTTAAGCATTGTTGTACTATTTGTTCCAGCAGCTCTGTCGAACTGTGGATGTCACCAATGATATCCTTTTCCTGCATCATATTTTACAGCTTCATAAATAAAAACCTTACAGAATCGAAGTTTCTGAATAATAGATATTTAATTCCTTCACAGAACTCCAGGAAAATGGTCTTCTCACTTGGGCAATCATGTTTTATTTTTGAGCTTCCCTACCGCCACATCCTAACCGCCCTGTTGTCATCTTCATAGTGCTCTAAAGACAGCCTGTTTCAGTTCCTTCCTAATTATGTGACATGTTCTTTCCAGAATGTGGTCTTCCTTATGGATTCTCTGAACACTCCGCGATTCTGGGCGAGTTGACCAGCTGCAGCTAGAGACATGTTTAAGCAATCTGATACATCACTGCACAATCGCCGTCTTTGGCACCCTCTTCCCCTGTTGCCTCTAACTCTGCCTTTCAGTTATTAATCTTTCCATATTGGAACGTGTCTTTATTTTTTTGTATACAGCTTCTTTGTTAGGATGTTGTTAAGGAGCCAGCCCTCTTCGACGTTTATTGATTTAACACTTCTTGATTTGTCTTTTTAGCTGTCTATTGTGTACGTAAAATTCTTTTTACTTTTTGCAGTTATGTCTTATAGTACCATTGACGGTCACGATAAGACCTAACTGCAAAAAGTAAAAAGGCCTTCATTCAGTATGTAATTCCAAGTATATAAATATTGACCAACGGAAAACACGGGAATAATCAAGAAAAGGAACGACTGAAGGCTTCATTAATTCCCAATTGATGCACAATTGCTTGCGGCGCGATATGAACCAGGTGCCTTGGCCGTCACAGATGCACTCTGTATCTCGCCGCCAGAGCCCGACTAACACGTAGCAAATGAGGATATATATTGAAGTTTTTTAAAAAAAAGGTTAAAATTCTGTTTTATTGGAGAGACATGCACACAATTATTGGAGAGACATACACACAATCAACGTTTACTCCGTGTATTTATCTCTACTGTAAAACTGAATTTTAACCTTTATTTCATCCTCAATCTCTTTGTCACTTGTTTCACCCTCAACATATTCCCACTAGTTCACTTGTTTCACCCTCAACATATTCCCACTAGTTCACTTGTTTCATCCTCAACATTTTTCGACTATTTAATTTGTTGTTAATTTAAAAATAGTTCAAGAATCGGTTATGTCTTCTTGTCCATCCAACGACGTTGTCAATGCGTTTTCATTTGTCCATCCAACGATATTGTCAATGCGTTTTCACGTGTCCATCCAACGACATTGTCAATGCATTTTCATTGTCCATCCAACGACATTGTCAATGCATTTTCATTGTCCATCCAACGACATTGTCATAGCATTTTCATTGTCCATCCAACGACATTGTCAAAGCATTTTCATTGTCCATCCAACGACATTATCAATGCAATTTCATTATCCAACCAACGACAATGCCAATGCGTTTTCACTTGTCCATCCAACGATATTGTCAATGCATTTTCAAGCAAATATGGAAATTTGGTTACGGAAAAAATAGCACAACTGGATAGTAATAGTGTTATTTAATATTAATAATGCAAGACTGAGTCAGTCAACAGTAAATGTACGAAGTGTCGCTGTGCTCCCTGCTATGGAAAGTCACATCAAATTCTTCTTCTTCAGCGTTCATTCTCAAACTCCTGCTGGATCTCCCTTGTAGCATGACAATGGTCCTACTAGATTTCCAGCAGGATGTAGTCCAGAGAATGGAAATGCGTTGTGTCGCCGTATAATTTGCGCCAATGGCCCGACACATCCGTCTTCGGCGGGACATCAAATTGATATCGAGTGTTTTATGTTTGAATTTTGTGTTATTAGTAAACCATGCCGTGGAAACTCCTTATATGAGTAGAATCGAGGAGTGTTTCGTGGTGAGTGTCTTGGATACTGAAGCTCTATGAACAAAGATCAACCTAACACAATAACATATGCATTTACAGCTGTAGTGTTTACTCGGCAATAGCTCACTCTGTATGATAAACAAGAATTAGCCCCCAAAATATAACAGATAGAGATATGGGGAATATGCTGCAGGTTATAGTTAAGTATGATGTCAATCATGAGCCAAGTGATTCCAATCTCTGTCAGGTCCTTCATGATCTCTTAGGAAGCAGCAGCAGTGTAGTGAACACGTCCACGATCCTGCAAACCCAGTCTCGAGTTCACTCATTATTTGTGATTTGAAATAAAATTTACTCTCCAGGTTCATTCAGCCATAAGGAAGTAAGTTACCAGAACTCATGCTAAGGGAAAAGTAGAGGAAAAATGTTCCCCATATGTTTTCCATACTTAGGGAATAACAAAGGAAATCTATGACCATAAAAATTACCTTTATGTCAGGACATGCGGACGTTGCGGGTAATGAGCTAGTCTATACACCGTCGAGCAAGACAACCGTGTCAACAGGTACATCAATGGATCAATTTGATATAGTTAATGCGTGGAGGAACCTCGTCCGCTTAGATTTTCAACCGTGTGAATCATGGCCGCTCTCAAGAATGTGATAGATTGGCATAACAATCGGAACAGCTCGTAAAGAGAAACATAATAAATATACCAAGAGACAGATAAATCAACAACGAACTGGAACTGTCGTACGCTACACTCTAATTCAGTGTCTTGATGGACTTGTCCGCAGTGTGCTGATGATAACATGCAGTCATAAACCATAACTCCCCATACTTTTCACCAGTCGAGCACGCTACCTTTCTAGATTACCATTCAGTTAATGCAGCTCTGTAGCTCCAGTGATAATCCCATGGGGGCTCCAAAATTGTACTTGTAAACAAACACTATTTTGAACGGACATCTTCCTGAATAAAAGACCTATAGTTTTAGCCGCTTCGCCACGTGAATCCCTAGTAATTTAATAATTTTACCTTATTATGATTAGTTATTTATTGGGAATTTTGTTCTGGTACACACACACCCCCTCCCTCTTCCATCCCCAGATTCTCTAATTTTCCTTCAATTCATTTCCCTTTAAAAACTGTATAAAGAATTATGGTTTCAATTCGGAGTTTTATATCGGTCAATACTAAAACCACTGGTTTCATGTAACTGCCTCCCTTTTATGAGTTAAGTCTGAGTCCTAGAATCATAGCCAAATTGTCTACATTATTTCCGCAGACTAGTATTACTATCACATATTCTATGAATATCATTATACTATCACTATACAACATAACCAGAACAGATCAGCAGATCTTTTCACTTGACCCCTGCTTTATCTCTTACAAATAACGTTTTCTTGGTCAATGTGTTTTTTTTTAAAGCTAGTGTTTGTCTCGAAAAGTATGCTCTGGATTGTTATTCTTGCGTGTCTATCGACAGAATAAAACTCGCTATCTCATTGGTAATCATAAATCTGAAGTGACGCATTTGTCTTTTTCTGTCGTTTTTTTGGGGTCTCTTTATGTATACTTTGTGACGAGAACTAATGAAAAACACGAGAAAAGTCAACTGATTCACGTTAGAAGGATGGTTTCCAATGAGTTAGCATGTGTTATATTTGTCGAAGGTCATAATGCTTGCTTTCTCTCTCTCTCTCTCTATTCTATATAGAAACTATTGGTAAAAGTAAAGAGACAGAACACAAGAGACAGAAAATCGTGGAGAAACATGATCGCCTACGCCATTCGGCATGGCACTTGATTGATTGAAAAGTAAAGAATAAGTCTTAACTGTGCTATAAATAGCACACTGTTTATACTTTTCACTAGCCGACGTCACTGATTTCCGTAAAACTTTATGCCCAACGCGCATTCGCAACAACAACTCCGCATGTCCTCAGCTACTTTCAACAACACAAGACATGTTCATCAAAGACGAGATTTTACAAATTTTCTTTTTCTTTCCCAATGATTTGTACTGCGCGATTGACCAGCTAAGATAAAATTTGTCTTAATTCTAAATAATATTTGTAGTTATCATAACCTTTGCACATCCAAAAGGGTAGGAAATACCTCGAAACTAGAGCAAAGGTCACAGTAAAGACTTATAATTTTCTTGCGCCAAACTATTTTCTAGAAAATGTACAAATTTACGCATGTCTAGCTTTGTCGCTCAACTTACAAACATGTTGTTGCAAACTATAGACTCGGTGGTACTGTAGATAGTGGATCCTCTACTCAAATCCAACTCGGTTCAAATTAGCTCGTGGTTCGACAACCAATGGACCACATTGTACCGGCGATACGATTGGACGCAATAGTTGCGCCTACAAATTTAACATTAGTTACATAGTAATTTCCTGTACATGATATTGCTTCAATTTTTAATTACACATATATCTTCTTTTCATATCTTTTGATGTAAGGAGTCGCAGGATTTGAAGAACGATCCGCATTCAGGCTATAGCACGTTTGTTCACTTGATATGCAGTAATACTGTGATATATTGGAACGTTGGTAACTCCTCAACAGTCTTCTTGGTCAACCGCTGCCTCTTGCTGTTTCCATTCTCATTAAGTGACCAAACTATTTAAATCTCTGTTTTTCAACATATTTGATCACAGACGTTGCTCCAACAGTTCTTAACAATGTTATTAAACTGCTTATTTGATTGTAAATTTTGTGGACTTATATTTGTGTGATAATACTTCTCAGCTTACTTATATCGAAAACCAACGGTTTTGGGCTTTCCAAGCACGTTGACTTTCAACAAGAGCCACATTTTATATCTGTAAAGTCACTGAGCAAGAATAGACAATTGGGGTGTATCCCAAAGGAGATGTGAATTCTCGAAATTATTTAGAAAACGCATAATAAAATTTCGAACAAGAAATATTTAAATATTATTTTTCTCGAATGCCATCCTATGGGGGAAAAATGACATATCGTTAACATGAAGAAGGTTATCAAGATAACAAAGGTCCTTCTATTGAAAATTGCAATACATCCTGAGAGGGAGGGAGTGAGTTTGTGAAAATTAATATTGCACAACAGTGGGCGAGGGGGTAAAAAAGTTGAGAACCCATTTTTTTAAACCACCAGGCGTTACTTGGAAACCCGGTGATCAAGTTCTGATAACCACTGGAGACACACATGATAACACACACGTGTGTGTGTGTGTGTGTGTATATCCATTGATTAGCAACATTTCTCACCCTGTTTCCACGATTCTCCTGTTGAATTCTAGTTCATCTTCTTCTTATATGTTCGTAATCAAACTCCTGCAAATTTGCAGTGTGTAGTCCGGAGAACAGGATGTCTCAAACTCCTGCAAATTTGCAGTGTATAGTCCGGAGAACGGAATGTCTCAAACTCCTGCAAATTTGCAGTGTATAGTCCGGAGAACGGAATGTCTCAAACTCCTGCAAATTTGCAGTGTATAGTCCGGAGAACGGAATGTCTCAAACTCCTGCAAATTAGCAGGATGTAGTCCGGAGAACTGAATGCGTCGTCTCATTCACGGTTTACAGTGTAGCTGCATATCTGCACCTTTAGGCCTGTCACATACGACTTCGGCATGGTCTCTGGGTCAACCTGACTATATATGAGACAGTCAATGAATTAAAAAACCTCCACAGTACGGCATGCTTGGAAGGTAAACAGTGCTACTATTCATTGCTCCCCTTCTGGACCCGGCGCCACACTCGTGAATTATTTCCTATTATCGATTTTTAACGTTCACAATGAATTGTTTTAGGAATGAAAAGAACTCAGAACATTCATTGGGAGATAGCAACCTGGCGAGTCTCAAGGCCATATCTAAGAGAATCAACCGGATATTGCGTGATTGGAAGCCATCTTTAAATAAACATTACCATAGTGACCTTTTACGACATGCACCACGTGGAGCAGAGCTCCCATTCATTACAGCCAATAGTAGACTAGGGACACACACGGTCATGCATTGAGCTCCAAGAGTGTAGCAATTTATCATTGAGTACGGTCTTTTTTGTCGCCATTGAATTATATTACCTTTAATGACATGAAGCAAATATTAACATAGAAACAAACCAGAAACCGACTAAAAATGAGAATAGGAATGACTAAAAATGAGAATATGAATGACTAAAAGTACTTTTAATGACATGAGGAAGATAGTAACATCTAAACAAATCACAAACTAAAATTGAGAATTATAGAATGCCACATCTACTTTACATTAATGTGTGGCTCAGAAATATGGATAATGAAGAAACAACTAGAAGACAGAATTGATGCCTACGGGATGTATATATAAGAATAAGAAGAACGTCATGGAAAGAGAAGAAAACGAACAAAGAAGTTTTAACAACAAGTAACTATTTGGGCATATTAAAAGACATGTCACATTGTTGAAGACCTTACTGGAAGCTAGAAATGATGGCAGGGCAAGAAAGAGGTAGGCATAGATACGAGTGGGAGGGAAACATCACGAGGTGAACAGGATACAGTCTAGCACCACCAAGGCAAGAGACAGGATGTAGGAGGTCTGTTGCTGTCAATCTTCGATGCGGAGACGGTACTTGGTGAGTGATGAATATTTAATAAAAATATTGGTCGTTGATATAAATAGAAATGTGTTAGAATGTTTACCGATGATCTAATTATTTTTAAATCATCAATAAAACGATGATAAAAACAATAATAAAATTAATACGGACGAAAATGTTTGGACGAACATTATAAGAGTTTTTATCATCTTTTTATTAGAGTTGGTAGGTATTGGTAACAAATATTCACTTATTCATTATAATTACTTTGGTATTTGTGTTACTACGGCCCATACCTGCTTGTGGAGTCTTCTCTGGCTGTCTGTCAAAGACCTCTATTCCACAGTAAGTCGAGGTAAACATATATGCTTTGAACTCGTAAACTCAAGAGTCAGAAAAATTAACCAAGTGAGGATCCAATGTCAATCAATCAATAAATCAGTCAATCAATCCCTTTTCCCACAGAAACAATACTTCCAGCCTATCCTGTCAGCTTGCCGCTCAAGTTGTTTTCCATATGATAGCAATACCATTGAAAAGAGCTTTCATCGTCTCCCTTCTCCAAGTTATGTCCTCACTCTCTTTCCCTGCGGGTTCCATGCCATTCACTGTCTTGCAGTATAGATCTATGACGTCCTCAGAGAATATACAATTCATCTCTCTATTTATTTAGAGACATGATATACAGGCTATTAGGATATCCTGTCCTGTTCTCATCAAAACGTCTTCGTTATGAATATATGTGTATTATGTCGCTCGTATGTTGCCGAGACACGTAGATATGTGTATTATGTCGTCAAGACAAGAAGATATGTGTATTATGTCGCCAAGACACGAAGATATGTGTATTATGTCGCCAAGACACGAAGATATGTGTATTATGTCGCTCGTATGTTGCCGAGACACGTAAATATGTGTATTATGTAACTCGTATGTTGCCGAGACACGTAAATATGTGTATTATGTAACTCGTATGTTGCCGAGACACTAAGATATGTGTATTATGTCACTCGTATGTTGCCAAGACACGAAGATATGTGTATAATATCGCTCATATGTTGCCGAGACACGAATATATGTGTATTATGTCGTTCGTATGTTGCCGAGACACGAAGATATGTGTATTATGTCACTCGTATGTTGTCAAGACACGAAGATATGTGTATTATGTCGCTCGTATGTTGTCGAAACACGAAGATATGTGTATTATGTCGCCCGTATGTTGCCGAGACACGAAAGGTTGTGTGTGTGTGTGTGTGTGTGGGGCTAGAGAATATCAACACTGCGACCTGACATACTCATTCTAAGAGGAAACTAACGAAATGTGGGTTGGAGTAGACTATTCCACCTATACAACAAAGCAAACCAAAGATCATGCGAAGTCGGATGTGTGAGGCTGAAAGGCGCAAATATCAGACAGAAAAAAATTTATATTCTGCAGAACTAATCTACAAAATGTTGAGTCAGTTTCTGTAAAGCGTGTTTTTTTTTTAAGGATACCAGTCTGTTAGGTGGTTGACCAACCCTGATGTCTAATGGGTCTTTATATGGTCATCGGGACCGATTACTTGACTTAAAATGGGTACCAGATGGCAAAATAAAAAAGAGGACGACCAAGAGAGACTCTTAGAAGAGTAACAACCAAAGAGGGTATAAGAATGGTCTCAGCAACATGCAAAAATTATACACAGTAGCATCACATTACTCGAACTGTAGAGTTCTGGTTTCTGTCCTATGCACCGTGTTCGTTGCTGATGGAACATAGATATAATCTACACAATGCAATGAAAAAATGTGAACTCTCAATGTTTACTCTCAATGTGAACTCTCAATGTGAACTGTGAAAGAATTAACACATGTATGATATTTCTCATACTACTAATAAATTAACTGATGGAAGTAAACACAGATAAACTAAATGTAGCTTAGAAATAGTACGTATATTGTAATAACATTACAGCTTACTCAAGAGAATGTATATAAATACGACGTCTGTACCTAGCATTACTCTAGATATTTTACACCGTTATTATGCAAGTTATTTGTTATTTATTTCAAATGCTTCAAATGAAGGGTTTGACATTTCGATCCCGCGTCACACTAATAACTAATAGTCTAGTATTGACCACATTCCTGGTACAATTGGGTTTTTTTTTTGGCACAGCTATGAATGTAGATTTTAACATTGGTAAAGTAAGTGTGATAGTAATGGTCAAGAATGTGTTTTAAATGAGTTATTCGTTCCTTCTCAAACTCCTGTAGACCAGCAGGATGTAGTTCAGTGAACGGAGTGCGCTGTGTCATGGTTTACAGCTTAGCTGTGATATCTGGGCATTTCGACCTGACACATCCGATTTTAGTATGGTTTCTCGGTTGCCGTGCCCCAATGGGATGGAACAGCCAGATCCACCAAACAAATATCGATAGTCACCTCTTTCGACATGCTTGGCAAGTATGTTCCCCTTGCGGGTCCCGGGAGAATAAGGATAAATTATTAGTTCTAAATTTTATTAGTGATGCGTTTTAAATATGATAAATGGTGTTTAAAATATACATTATAAATATGGTCAATGATGTCTTTTAAATATAAATATTATCAATGGTGTTTCAAATATACATTGTAAATATGGTTAACGGTATGTTTTAAACATAAATTATACATATGGTCAGTGGTGTCTTTCAAATATAGAAATATGGAGTATGTGGCAGGCTCAGTTGATACAGGTGTGCTCGGATGCGGCAGTGCCCTGTGATTAACCTAAAGTTATTGTTCGTACATGACGCAAGAGTATCTTGTTATTTGCTGCTGGGTTAGGTTGATTGAGCCACTATTCTTTCTTTGCTGACGCTGTATTACTGATTCAGTTTCATTAGATTCAATTCATTCGATTCAGATTCAATTTTAACAAGATAGAATTTTATAGTTGGGCTTGTTGGCTATCAGATCTTTACGTTTATCTAAATTCCAATTCTCTACAATATCACAACGGTATCGATATTGTCAGAGCTTCCATTTTTAAAATGCATGTTTAACTTCCTTTCCTAGACGATATTTTACCAAAATATTTTACCAAAATCAATAGTACTTCTTATGATGAGGTACGTCTCTTTTTCAACAGCAAAATTTAGTTCAATTTGGTTATATTAGAGCTTACTAACCATAACAAAAATAACGAAACCGAAACCTCCAAGAGATTATCTCATTATGTTATAGATCTTTTGGTGTATAATAAATCTTACATAATAGACAGATTATTGTAAGTGTTGCCGCAAGAGGAACAAAGAATAGCAATATTGTCAGGCACGTCGTAAGAGGCGACTAAGAAGTTGGATTGTCAGGACCAGAAGCACAAATATCGCTGCTAAGCTATAAATCATAATACAATGCATTCCATTCTCTGGCCTTCACCTTGCTAACCTGAAGGCGTTTGAGAACGAACGAAGAAGAAGATTTTTCTACCGTAATACAATAATGGAGATTATAGTTCCGCGAACCACAACCTCCGCGGGATTATCTGGACACTATGTTTTGTGACGGACGTTGGTGAAAGTAGACCTTAAATAATAAACATACTGGGTACTATGAGAAAGGATATATTTCGAAGTATGGAACGTGGCGCTGAGCAGATTATGTGTCTCATGCAGGGGGGTTTACAATTCAGCTCGATAATTGGCATTAAAGGAAATAGCAAATCGTATAATGGTATGTTGGCTGGGTTGTTGATGTACATCTTACTTCCTTCATGAAAAGGTGTGTCATCAGAGGACCCATTTGTATAGAAACAGGTACATGTGATATTGCTTCTGATTGAACATGTCTGGAGTGAGTTGAAAAAGTTGAAAGGTTGAAAAGTCGTAGAGGATTGACTTCACTGTATTCGGTTTCCACAGGGATCTAAAAAAAAATCCACCTTGTACACAAGACGACACGAAGCGCATTCGAACTCATGACCTCTTGCAACACAAGGCGAACAGCTTAACCACTACGTTAGGGAGATCCCCCGAATGAGTGAGAGATTTCAGGAAATCATTTAGCTGATTTCATATAAGTGTTACTCCCAGGGCATTTGTTGATAAAACGTCTGCTGTTAGTTATCTATCATTCTATAGGGGTTTCATGTTCTTCAGGATGCCATGGAGTTTGATATAGATTTCACAACTGCACACCTTTAAATTGGTAAAAATAGGTCAACATATTTAAAACGTCACTTAAGTCCAATAGGAGGAGGTACAAAACTTTATCTACATTACAAGTCCTACTGAGAGTGATGTTGTTGGCGTAATAATGAACCCCTTTTCAGGTTAGCATCGTATATTTAGTCTGGCCCAGATCACACGTGATAAGATATTTTCTGAGCGCAGAGGACGTTGTATATATTAATTTTAAATTATTCTGGCGGGCCAGTAAAAATAACTTAACAGGTCGGATATGGCCCCCGGGTCGTGTTTTGTCCACCTATAGTCTAGAGTACAAAGCTTAATAGCTGTTGATAGAATAAGAAAATGATTTGTATGCCACCAGTAATGATGCGTATAGTAAAACTATATGCGTATAGTAAACGTCTATCTTTCTATATTTGTCCTATTTAATTTGTGCAATATATATGACTTTAGTAAACGTGGTGTTTTTTTCTTTAAACAAAATCTTAATGCCTTTATTTTTGTGGGATTTGCTATATTCTGGGGAGGGGGGTGGGGGAGAAGCCCCTCAAAACTACTTCTTATATGCTGTCTTGTATACAATGCTTCCACCATCCTGCCATCAATCTCATGTTTTCTCTGTGTGTTTGTGTGTGCTTATCTTTGTTAAAAACCTGTCCACCAATTAGTGATCTTGTGGTACCACTTCAATAATCTATCTTTTTACATCCGCACCAAACAGGTTGCAATATCAAAGCTATCTTAATGTGCCTTCTGTGGAGGTGTAATCCATATAAGCTTGTGTTGTCTGAAAACTAAAAGTACCGGAAGCACCGAAACTGGCGTCGTTCTGTGGCGCCAACGATGTTAAGTCTTTTAAAATAACATCGAGATTAGGAAAGTACTGTCTGGTGCCTGTATGAAAGTTATAAGACGAGAGAGCAATTTTCTATTCATTCATGATATATTCTACAAACATAGACAGAGAAGACTACATTTGTTGAGCTGTGACTATTCGCGTCTGTAAATATTGCATGCTAATATATATCGTAGAACGTGGGGAAAAAAACCCACCTAATCATCAAAAAGTACGTGCACTCAGGGACATAAATGAACCCTGTTTACATGAGTCCAGAAAGTACGTGCACTCAAGGATTTAAAATGAACCCTGTTTACATGAGTCCAGAAAGTACGCGCACTCAAGGATTTAAAATGAACCCTGTTTACATGAGTCCAGAAAGTACGCGCGCTCAAGGATTTAAAATTAACCCTGTTTACATGAGTCCAGTAAGAACTAGAAAGACATTAATATTGTGAGAGAGATAACCGTAAATAGTGTGTGTACGCGCGCTTGTGCAAGTCCTTTCCAAGAACAGTCATGCAAATTGATCATAATCAGCTAACTTATCTTGGCTGTTCCGAATGTTCCGGTATTTTTCATTGGTTGGTGGGTATACACAAAGAGTATACACAAAGTGACCAGCAAACAATCTCATGATTGTGGCATCACTTCAATAATCTACTGGTAGTTTTAATCTATACCAAACTTGTTATAATATCAGATCTATCGTAACGATCCAACATTAAACACATCACTGTTTTGTGTTGGCGTATAGTACAAACAAGCTTGAGCTGCGCGAACACTGAAAAAAAGAGCCATGATAAGTGACGCTGTTTAGGATCAGCGAGCAGGAATATGTTGGAAACGAACTTGGGAGTGCGAGTGCGAGGCGGTGAATACCGAAACTTGGTGTGAGACGGTGAATACCGGAAATAGGTGTGCGAGTGTGAGGAGGTGAATACCGGAACTTGGTGTGCGATTGTGAGACGGTGAATACAGGAACTTGGTGTGCGAGTGTGAGGCGGTGAATACCGAAACTTGATGTGCGAGTGTGAGACGGTGAATACCGGAACTTTGGTGTGCGAGTGTGAGACGGTGACTACCGGAACTTGATGTGCGAGTGTGAGACGGTGACTATCGGAACTTGGTGTGCGAGTGTGAGACGATGAATACCGGAACTTGGTGTGCGAGTGTGAGACGGTGAATACAGGAACTTGGTGTGCGAATGTGAGACGGTGAATATCGTAAGAGAAAAACAATCAATATGTACGTGAACTATTTTCATATACGACAAAATTATCATTTATTAGAATTCTCTTTTTGTTGATAGCGTCATCTTCTGTGGTTGGGGAAGTACACGAGCTCGGCTCTGACTGCCATGGTACTGGTTCAATTCCACTCATACAATTATGAACCCGGGCTGTTCAGAAAGCAACGACAACCTACCAACGTAAATATTGCCTATAAAATAATCATAGTAAATTCTTTTTCTTCAGCGTTCATTCTCAAACTTCCACTGGATCTCTCTTGTAGCAGGACAGTAGTCCTATTAGATTTCCAGCAGGATGTAGTCCAGAAAATGGAAATGCGTCATTTTATTTGTGCCAATGACCCGACACATCCGTCTTCGGCGGTATTATAGTAAATACAATTCTGGTATGATCGCTACGTCCTGAATAATATATGCAACAACAAAATCCTGGAGAAGAATCTGTCCCCTCTCATAAATGGTTAAAATTAGAAGCCATGCTCTAGATGGGTGTGTCCGGTCGAAGGGCATAGATATCACCGAAAAGATGTGAGTCATAACTGTGAGGCATTCCGTTCTCCATACTAATCTGCAGGAGTTTGGGAACAAAAGCAAAAGAAGGAAACAGAATAGTAAATAAATCATGTACGGGCAGTAGAGATTTGGTTTTATAGAAGAATTTTGAGAAAACAGATAACAAGTGCAATGAAGATACAGGATGACACACACAAAAAAACCGGTCATCACCTAAACTTGAATAACTTTTGAAATAAATAATAAATTCCTTTTATTTTTCAGATTTATCAAGAAAAATTTTAAGTCTACCAAATTCGACCTTCGAGATGCCATGGGCTACTGAGGAAAAGACATTTATAGTTGAGACATATTTTCCGTGGAAGTATATCCACTCAGCTCAATTGCAATTCAAAGAACGGTTCAGATGACGAGAATTTCCTGTCCACTCAATGATCTACAGATGGGTCAACAAGTTCAGAACCAATGGGACTGCATAACCTCAATTGTACCACACAACATTGCTGCAGTCAGAGACATGTTGTCCGCAGCCCAAGCAAGTCTGTCCACGGCGAAGTCAGGAGCTTAGAATCAATCGGGAGTCCGTGCGGAGAATTTTGAACGCAGATCTCCACCTGTATCCTTACAGGATACAGATTATACACAAGTTTACACCTGACGACATGAGGAAGCGAGTGACCATGTGTCAGTGGTTTTGCGACAAGATTGACACTGTGCCAGACTTCCTTGACAATGTCTGGTTTTCGGACGAGGCACATTTTCTGTTGTCAGGTCACGTGAACTCGAAGAACAATATCTTCTGGGGTAGCACACCCCCTGATCACTGTCTGCAAAGGCCAATACACTCGGTGAAGTGCACTGCCTGGGTCGCCATCTCCAAACATGGCATCATTGGACCATTCTGGTTCGAAGACGACAACGAGCGGTCTGTGACAATCACCACCCAGCGATGTGTCCAAGTGCTTGCTTGGCAAGTTCTGGACAGCACTTGGTCGACGGAGAGGAGTCGTCATGGTCATCCAATGGTTCCAGCAGGATGGTGCCACCCCCACACCTCAAACGAATCATTGGCATGGCTACAGCAGCTTTTCCCTGACCGACTGATCAGCCGCAGGTGTGACCCGGAGTGGTCGCCGCATTCACCGGACTTGAACCCCCAGATTTTTATCTCTGGGGATACCTTAAGGACAGGGTATATGGCAACAACCCACAGACTATCCCTGACCTGAAGGCAGCAATCTCAGCAGCAATAAGAGTGATCCCAAGGAAGGAATGCGGGAGGATTATCGAGAACTCTGCCCGCAGGATCCAAATGTGCATGCAGCACCGGGGAGCTCATTTGGAGCACATCTTGGAGCGCCAGCGAAACAAAGAGTTTTTGTTGTACAGACTTGAAACTTTGGAGATGTCTGCTACACAGGCTTGACCTAATGTAGCTAAAGTTTTGTGTCGATCTAAAAAAAGTTTTGTGTCGATCTAAATAAAATTTTGGAAGTTATTCGTGTTTTGGTGATGACCGCTTTTTTTGGTGTCACTGATATCTTGAGTAGAAATGTGGTCCTATAGAAGAATAATGAGAAAACAGATCATAAAATGTAATGAAGATGGCTTGAAAGAAGTTCTACTTCTGTGTTCGTTCTCAAACTCTTGCAAATTATCAGAATGTAGTCCAGAAAACCGAACTCATTGTCATTGTTTACAGCTCAGCTGTGATATATGTCATTCGGTCCAACACTTCCGATTTCAGCATGACCTATATGTCACTTTTACCCTCAATGGAATGGGATAGACATCATAACACACATGACCTCCTTAGTCGCCTCTTGCGACATGCTGGCAGATAACAATGGCAATATTTTAGCTCTTCTTTTCGGCCCGGTATACTCTCTTCTATCAAAAGAGTCTGCATTCTTTGGACACATCACAATATGAAGACAAATGGAGCCCATCGCGACAACATGCTAGCTCAAAAGAATGAGGAATAAAAGATGACTACGGGAGAAGATAATGGACTACTCGGAAGTGTATCCTTGGGGAAATCAGTATTGTACATGATTGGCAGCGCACACAATTCAAGACTGTAGAAACACATAATAACCACCGCCACGTGGCATAGACTATATGAAGCACCATAACACTGATGTTAATGCTATTGTTGGTGTGGATATCCAATTGTTGCTAGTAAATTTATACTTGGCAGCTGAAATTCCATTCTTAAGAAAAGTGTAGCTCTTCTAAAGTTAATGTTGTGAAATGGGTGTGCCTGCAGACTATCTGCGAGCAAGCATGTATACTCAGTGACTCGATGAGCATTATTGTGAAAGCTCAGGCGGGGTGCATTAGGGAACAGTGGTTGGGAACAGTGGCTGGAAGCAGTGAAGAATTCCTATGTGCGTAAAGTGACATTTATTTTTGTGCCGGGACATGCGGGAGTTCAGGGTAATGAGAGAGCAGATATTATGACCGAACACGCTGCTACTACGGCTTTTGGCGGAGCGATGGATCGAGCAGACATTTTGAACGCCTTGTGGGAAAACGCACGAACATATGACTGTATAAGTGACAATGACTGTTTCCATGACTAGAATAAAGGAATTTGGTTTGAAATGTGGCGTCGCTAGAACGGAGCGGTTTTGTGGGCAAGAAAGAATAATGGTCAATCAACGGCGTACTGGAACCGTAAATCAACGTGTAATGGCGGCTACACTCAAGGAGAGATCTAAGCACCTATGAACTTGTCCGGAGTGCAGTGGCGATGATCAAAGGATTAACTAACTAACTAACTTGGATCAATCAAACAGTACTGAGAAATGTCTTCCGGTAGTCCTTGAAGCGTTTCTTCTACCCTCAGCTTGAACGTTTACCTGAACATAGTTCACCGTAGAACAGTCTCTTTGGAAGACGTTTGTCTGGCATACGGACGGTGTGACCGACCCAACAAAGTTGACCTGACCAACATGGCGTAGATGCATTCGATCTTAATGTCTTCGAAAATCTTCGTGCCTGGAATGTGATCGCGCCTGGAATGTGATCGTGCCTGGAATGTGATCGTGCCTGGAATGTGATCGTTCCTGGAATGTGATCGTGCCTGGAATGTGATCGTGCCTGGAATGTGATCGTGCCTGGAATGTGATCGTGCCTGGAATGTGATCGTGCCTGGAATGTGATCGTGCCTGGAATGTGATCGTGCCTGGAATGTGATCGTGCCTGGAATGTGATCGTGCCTGGAATGTGATCGTGCCTGGAATGTGATCGCGCCTGGAATGTGATCGTGCCTGGAATGTGATCGTGCCTGGAATGTGATCGTGCCTGGAATGTGATCGCGCCAATGTACACCAAGACATTTTCTCAGGCACCGGAGTGAAACAAATTAAGCTTCCTGCACAGTCCATGATTCGGTTGCTTAAAGCAGCTAAGACAGAACGACTGCACGGTGTACTCTGGTTTCTATGCGCAGACCACACTGACGACCGCCAAATGCTGAACTAGTGGAATGTGATACTTTAAGAAGACATTACGTACGTTCTTCTTCTTCTTCTTCAGTGTTCATTATCAAACTCCCACAGGATCTCTTGTAGCAGGACGATGGTCCAACTAGATTTCCAGCAGTTTGTAATCCAGAAAATGGAAATGCGTTGTGTCTCCGTTTTATTTGCACAAATGGCCCAACACATCCGTCTTTGGCGGTACCTACATACAAAATTATTTGTTAAATAATCATCAAGCTGGTGTCACGTGTACTGTTACAGTCTCGTTATCTGTGCTATATGACTGAGCGTTAGTACCTTGTATCTAATCCACAAACAACGTGGACAAGACGACCTAGTTATTAGCTCTAAATTGGAAAGTTCATGGCTGGTATTTCTATTTTACGTAATTTGAAAAAAAAATCGACCAACTCAGTTCGATTTTCTTAACAATGTAGTTTGTAGATCTGTGATTACGACTACTAGCGTAAGGGTTTCAATCTCTGATTGTATACACATAATATAGAGAGAATATATATATATATATATATATATATAAACAAAAGAAATTCAACGATATCACTATTACTATTACAACCGATGCCGCAATAATACCGGGTAATAATAAAACAAATAATGATACAAATAATACTAAATATAATAGTAATAATAAGAAAAGGTTCACAAGACGTAGGTGATCGACTTCATTATACTGTGGTTACCCCATATGTACATTGTCCTTAAATGAATCGGCAAGCCGCCTGCTGAGAATACCACTCATATCACGTGAACTCCGCATATTCAAGGGATAATTCACAGGGATCGACGAAAAAAAAATTGTCAATTTCATAAACAAAAAGTCGCGGACTGGATTTGAACGCGATACCTCTTGAGAAGACAGGAAACGGCTTAACCAAACATGCCAGGAAGATTCCTAATATAATAATAAGAATAATATTACAATGTATATCACCATCATGGTCATAATATTAAACATCTAACAGCTGTTGATAATATCTCTCCTCATCACTCTCCTATATTTTGTTCTCTTCACTTCGTTTCAACGCCATATCTGTGTGTATGCCTAGTCTCACCGTGGTCTTCCTCTACATTGAGCCATACATCATCGTCTATAGAATATCTTCTATCTCACATGTCACACAAGAAACGACTATTTACATTATTGTCCCAGTTTCGTTCAAATGTCCCGATATCTTTTATGAACACATTCCATTGATGTGCTCATCTAACACGCTTCATATTGCGATTGTACAATGTCTGAAAGTGTTATAAATAATGTGTAATTTTCATGAACAATTTTAAGCCGTACAGAATAACTTGTCAGATATCTGTTACTTTTATGACTTTCTGCAGGTCAATGTAATTATTAGTTCAAACTATAGATTTTTGTTCCAGGAAATCTTTTTTTTTAAAAACCACTGCAAAGATTTAGCGATGAGTGTTCATTCCATAACATTAACGTACACTCAGTGTAAGGACTCACAACATTAACTTATGCTGAGTGTGATGACTCACACCATTATTAACTTATAATGAGTGTAAGGACTCAATACATTAACTTATAATGAGTGTAAGGACTCACACCATTAACATATACCCAGTGTAAGGACTCAACATCAACTTACACTCAGTGTGAGGAGTTGTGGAGAAACATGACTTTAGACGTAGAGTTGTGGAGAAATATAACTTTAGACAGAGAGTTGTGGAGAAACATGACATCAGACAGAGAGATATGGAGAAACATGATCTCAGACAGAAAGTTGTAGAGAAACATGATCACGTACGCCACTCAGCATGATACGTGATTGGACTGCCTAAAATGTTTGCTATAATATTTCCCTCTACTCCTGAATCTTTGAACCACCTTCACATTAGCTTCTCCGTAGCATTTTCATTGTATCTCTATTGTATTTTCATTGTATCTCCATTGTATTTCCATTATCCTCCAAACATCATCTCAGTAGTCTCCGGTTCATTTTATGTTTTTGTGTGTCTACAGTCAATACATTCATTCATAGAAAACAATTGGTTTGATATAACACACTTGCACCAAGGGAAGTCATTCATTAATGGAGGATACATTCAGATTCTGTGTCAAGTTTTACAAGACGAAGACATTGGAATTACATAGGCTATGTACATTGAATGGATGAAAACATGCTTCCCAAACAAATCTTCACGTGGGAGGCAGAGGGTATAAGAAACTCTATATAATATAAAACAATCAAGATAAAAAGGACTATATTAGGCATATGAAATACACAAGAACTACAGAAACTTGCAATAAGGCGCTCAATATGGAAATAAATGACTACTGCCCTATCTTTGGCCCGAAATGCACTAACTAACTAACTAACTAACTAACTAACTAACTAACTAACTAACTAACTAACTAACTAACTAACTAACTAGATAAAAAAATATCTGCTGCTCATAATGATGTTCTAAGAATTGACACCAGATCACATCAATCAAAAGTATTTCATCAGCTACAGAAGATCACATATGACACAAGATCACATCAGTTACAAAAGATCACATCAGGAAATTGTTAAGATAAATCTATAACACATGATGGTGTCACACACAGAAACATCAATAGAACATAGAAACAGAACATTAGATAAAACTTAACAGTGAACATTTTTAGATGTTAAAACTAGAAGTTTAAAACGTTACCTCGTTTTTAATCATCAGGTCGTGCCTACCCATGGATCCACGCCCGTACAAATCTTCAGTGTCCATATCTGTATCGCTTTCATCACTCGACTCCATCTCTTCCTTTTCTCTGAAATCATAAAGACGGTACAGAGCTGTACTTCTTCAAAGCAAATAGCACAAACTCAAGCATATATCAGTCATCACAACTTGCCGCAACTAGTGGGAGTTTGGAGAGCTTCCAAGGGTATAGGGAGGGGGGGGGGGTTCCGATTCACGTTGATTATATAGAGCTGCTGAGAATATGGATGTGTTGGGGGGGGGCGAGTTCAGAATCACGCTGATTTAGATAGTTGCCTTGAATATGAAATATGGGGGAGGGGGGGGGGGAAGAGAGAGTTCAGATTCAAGAAGAGTAGAGAGATGCCGAGAATTTGAATGGGGGGGGGGGGGGGGTTTAAATTCACGCGAAGTCTAGAGCTGCCGAGAATATGGGGGGGGGGGAGGGAGCCGGGTGTACACTTTGATGCGGAGTGTAGTGATGTGCCGAAAATACGGGTGGGGGTTTAGATTCAGGCTGAGTTTAAGTGTTGAGAACAGCGTGGATTGTTTCGTAAAATGATAAAAGTAATATCAAAACCAAACTCTGGTCTGACTTAAGATGATGTTGAAGATATGAGTTAAGAGTAACTGATGGAAGTTGATGACAATATGCACACACACACAAAAAATGTCTTTACTTTTACTATTTATAAAAGGAAATATGCTTACGATCTCACCCCCCCCCCCAAAAAAAAAACCCAGAAAAAAGGTACTGTATGGGTTAATGTGTCCATACTTTTAACGAAACAAACGATATATTATTTAACGAAAGGAATTTTCGCTAAAGGTGCATACAACGCAAAAAACATATATTTTTCGACACAACGCAATGGGAGGCCCAACTTCCCCTTCCCCTGGAGGTGTGGTCTCTCATTGCGCTGCGCGAAGATCGAATGATCGCTAGTAGACGAGTCGTGTTTTTTAAAAATATCCGCGTACCGGAAGCTCTATGCTATGATACAAGCCTAACATTAATATGTTGGAATGAAATCACGTGATGTGAACAAAGACCGTAATGACACACCCCCCCCTTCCCACTAAAATTGATATTTGACCTTTTAGCTGCTAAATTTGTAATGTTAGATCAAAACGTGTTTCTGAGAATAGTTGCCTAACTGCATTCAATCATTATTAAATAAAGCCTGTCTTTATTTGTACACTGTACTTGTGCGCATTCGAGGGTTATATAACTAGAAAGAATAACATACACTGTGCTTGTGTGAAATCAACGGTTAGATAACTAAGAACTACATAATAATAAATAATTGGTAACATATCCTATTCAGGACGTAGCGATCAACCCAGCATTATTTTGGCTGTAATGATTTTCTAGGCAATATAAATACGTTCAGTAGTTTGCCACAGCTTTCTGAACGGTCCGGATGCACAGTTTCCTGTTGAGGGCATCTAACTCAGCACCTTTGCCGTCAAAGATGCGCTCTACACCACACCGCCACAGAGCCGTGCATAATTACATACTTGCCTGAATTCAAGGGTTAGATGAATATAGCACGTTTCACTACCTTTGCCTTCAAACAAATGTAATTATATGATTAACCTTTCTTCTTCTTCTTCTTCAGCGTTCATTCTCAAACTCCTGCTGGATCTCTCTAGTAGCAGGACCATGATCCATTCTAGATTTCCAGCAGGATGTAGTCCAGAGAATGTAAATGCGTTGTGTCGCCGTTTAATTTGCGCCAATGACCCGACACATCCGTCTTCGGCGGGATGATTAACCATTAAAACACATGAGCATGTTTTTATATGAGCCACTGCACGTGTTGAATTAACATTAACTAAAACTATTTTTTCCCACATTTATTAACCATTTGATGAATCAAATCTGCAGCATTAAAAAAAAAAACCCACGGCAGTTGAATATTTTGTTGAGTCCAAGCCACTATGTTGGTCGTGTGGTGTCTAGTAAGGAAAGGACTAATGTTGGGACTTTTTTTTTAAAGTAAGAGGAGTGAAGTCTCTTTCGCACAGTGTTTGCGATAATAAGCTCCCGAGTGACACGAGTATGAGCTGCTGTCTGAGTTGATGTTTGGAAGCGGTTGTACAGATGCATTAGTACAATACGACGATCTTGAGCTAGTGTTGTTACACAAGGTTGACCAGGTTTGGCGCGGTAATCAGTGGTGCAGCCTTACTATAGAAGACTTGTCACAATTGAAATGTCTGGCAAATTTTCTGGTAGCTATTCCACTGATAAACATACCAGCAGCTTGCCATCGCTCTCGTAACGTCAGACAAGGCATGAAAAAAAACCCCACAAAAAACAACAGTAGCACTAAAGAAGGTCTTACGAAAAACCAGATAATGCTTTTTACTCGTCTAAACTTGATCAATGCGTGTGGCAAATTTCAACCTGTTTCGACTTATTCTGAATAGTCAGAGTTTGTTCATTTGCTGTATTAGACAAGTTGAACGAAAAATGCGACAGAAACATCACATCAACAAAACAATGGGACTGTACGAACTGCATCACTTGTACACCTTCTGGGCTGCAGAATCGCTCACGTCCATAAAGAATTTAAGCGTGAAAACAAATCACATTTACGATGCGTTTTTAATGCTGTCAACAGAGAGAGAGTGCGAAAATATGAAAAAATATTAGACATTTTGACAACCTGGCACGACAGGGAATCAACAACGATCTTGATACATAATACTGGAGACAGAGAGTTGTGGAGAGCGACGATCGTCTACGTCAGCCGGCATGGCACCTGATGACGATGCTGATGAGTATAAATTTGTAGAGGTACATTATTTTGAAGTTGTACAAAGCTAGTGAAACTTGATATGACAGAAACACATTGCACTTGTGTGAATACAATGTTTAGATAACTTCAAAGAATCATCTACGTATGCTACATTTAACGTATAATACACACACGCAACTTCACGTTAACGATTTTCCTTGTACACCACTTTATGAGTAATGTTAACAGTCACCCAATTCCACGAATGTCAAATTCTGCAACTTACAGAAGAAACAAATATAATCTATCTATTGTCTTTAATTAGAGACAACAGAGATGTGGTTCTACAGAAGAATGCTGAGAATACCATGGACTGCCAGAAAAACTAATGTAGAGATGTTGAAAGAGTCAAATGCGAAACGGACCTTCATCAACAATATAAGAAAACAATTTTCTTTTATTGGCCACTTCATGAGACAGGCAGGTTTAGAGAACATAGTCATAACAGGCAAAATTAAAGGCAACAGAGACAGAAGGCGACAACGTGAGAAAATATTAGACAGTTTGACAACCTGGCACGGCAAGGAAACAACAACGACTTTGATACATAATACTGTGGACAGAGAGTTGTGGAGAGCCATGACCGCCTACGCCAGCCGGCATGGCACCTGATGATGATGATAATTGTCTTTAAGGGAGCAAGTATGCCCTAACAAGGAATTCCACGAACTGTACAACAGCTAAACACATTATCTGCAACAACTGTACACAACAATGGATGGACCACTGGGCCACTTGCTCAAAAGGATGAGTGCTTTATGCAGACGTCTCAACAAATTCCACACGACGACATAAAAAAAACTACACGCAAAGATCAAACCATAATATTTAAGCTGCGAACAACATATGTACAACTTATCAAACACCTACAAAGGATTACCGCAGACTATACGCCATACTGCAACCAACAAGAGGAAACAGTCAAACACCACCTTATTTAATGCCCTGCATTACAAGACCTACGAAAACAACTTACTATCAAACCCCTCCATCACTAACACCCTTTATGCAGAAAAAAAACAACAGTGGAAGAAGATTGCAACTACCACCAAGTGTCACAGGGAAGAAAGAATCAAAGCTCGCAACCACTGGGATCGGATAAACACAATAAACGCATCTATTGCCTTTTCTCTGCTTTTGCTGTAAAGCGTCGCAGGATTGAATGACGATCGATTTTCGGGCTATGGCACGTTTGGTCGTTTGATATGAACTACTGGCTTCGCATATGAATGGTCCTGGGTTCATTCCCCAGTTGAGGCGGAAATGTTTTTCAGATCGCAACGGCTCCGGGTCGACCCTGCCTTAAATGGGTACCGGATTAATCCGCGAAGTAAAGACTGCGAGGGAGCGAGATGGCTACCGCCCTCATTTGCAGAGCCTCTGAAATGTGAGATCGCTAACATCTCACACCCCTAAGGCATTAATAAATGCTATGGGTTACTTTACTTTTTTTTAATGAACTAATATTGTGAGATCTCAGAATGTCTCCTTCAATCCACATTCTTCTTGTTCTTTCTCTGTATTTTGATGTTTATTATTTCATGGTGTATGCTCTTGCCGCTGGCACAAATGGATTCTAATAATTCTTGTAATCTATTCATTCCTCACACAATCTCTTCTTGTTCTGTTTTTTTAATTTTCTTAGACATCTCGTGTGAACTTGTTCTTTTGTAGGTGCCCAAGTCTGACATTGACAACACAATGTTGGTATGAAGATTGCATTCACGATTTGTCTTTTGGTTTCCATTGGGATAGATTTGTGTTTAAAATTGGTGTAAGTTCGTAATTCATCGTAGTTGGCATTTTGAATTCTTGTCTCGAGTCTCCGTCGCTTGTAACACTGCTCCCAAGATATTTAAATTTCTGCACTTGTTGCTGTAATTTATCTTTATGTTGATTGTATCGGGTTTTCTGCCTGTTGACAATAGTTCTGTCTTTTCTGCGCTGATCTTCGTTAAAATAATACGAGGAGGGGGGGGGGGGGAAAGGCCAGTAAGATCCAGATTCTACCATTGGCAGTGGCTTGAAATGATAACCACACCCCGATGTTCCTCTTCTTCAGCATTCATTCTCAAACTCCCACTGGGTCTCTTGTAGCAGGACAATGGTCTTAGCAGAATTCCAGCAGGTTGTAGTCCAGAGAGTGGAAAGGCGGTTTCTCGTCGTTTATTTGCGTAAATGGCCCGACACATACGTCTTAGGCGTATAAAAACGGATAACAGAACATCCTTTCTCTTTGGTATATGTCAATATTGGGACGGCCATCTTTAAACTGCCAAAACATCAAGTTGTTCGCCTGCACTAAGATGGTACTTGCATGAATGACCCTTTTTGACATCTTTAACAACGTAACGATGTCAACAGATTACGAGACAATGCCATGGATATTCTTTTTTTTTAAATCACACTTTTATGGTTTTCATTTGAAGGACCATCACAAAGACTATACAGCAATTTTCTTTTGGGTTCAAGTTGCCCATGATTCTAATATATATTTCTATTAAATAACACACTAAACTACCTTTGCTCCCTCTATAAGTAGCGAATGGTACTATAGAATCAAGGTTGTGAGAACTAGCTATTTATTCTGTGATAAGGACAGTCGGATTCAATAATTGGGTGAACTGGAAATGTAATATGTCTTGATGGATATCATAATCAAGGACGACTAGAAAATAACATATGTCGCTGATATTACGATCAAGTGCAGTTTTATTGTAGACATGTTGTCTCGTATCTAATAGAATCAAAACTACTTTATACTAGAAACGTGGTCTGGTATGTAATAGAACAAAGATACTTTTTTGCTAAAAATTTGGTCTCGAAATTATTAGAATCAAAGCGAATTTACAATAGAAACTTGATCTTCTATGTATTAGAAGCTA
The DNA here is from genome assembly GCA_034231615.1 of Meghimatium bilineatum. Taxonomy (NCBI): domain Eukaryota; kingdom Metazoa; phylum Mollusca; class Gastropoda; order Stylommatophora; family Philomycidae; genus Meghimatium; species Meghimatium bilineatum. The sequence continues at coordinate 36,875,777 of CM067313.1, forward strand.
GTGCAGCTTTATGCTAGTAGGCATACATTATATACGGTAGCTAGTTTGAAGGAGCCACTGTAGTTTAGTGTCTTATTCACTCGTCCGGCGATCCAGGTTTCCAGTTCACTCGTAAATATAAATATTTAAAAAATAACTCCATGGTCTACCCAACTACACGATAATGACTTTTAAGGGACAAGCTATGGGAAGATCGAGGAATGTCGTGATCTCTAAACATCAATGAGGGCACTTTAACATTATATATGCCGCAAATAGAAGCATTGTATTAGCAGCTATACGTTTTTTCTGGTTCAATTACATACCATATGCCTAGCTACTTTTCCCCCAAATATGGACGACTTTTGATATTATGCGCAGCTTCATTCCACGTTTGTAGTAGTGCGCGCAGTTTTCGTGTCGTCAATGAAATTACGTCAACTAGCAGACCGTGTTGCCAGAAAAACAAAATAAATGGCTAATTTTATCAGAGATTAAATTATGCTACGATTGAATGCCACGAATGCGCATAGGAGGAAATGGGATGATCGTGGAGAGACTGCTGCCATATGCTTCGACCTGCGCTCTACGCACTGAGAGCCCCACCCTCCGCTATCCCAGGGTCATACAAGAGATGCAAGGGCCTCTATACGTAGCGCGCAGATCGATGCACCAGGCAGATAGACGCATCTAGCGACAAGAAATGGGAGGGGGTATTTATTTTGGAGAGTTGTATGTGTGGAACCAGGTGGGGTTATGGAAGAGTTGTTTGTCGGATTAGGCAGGTGGCCAGTAGTTTTTCATTTCCTCCATTATGGCGTAAAATGGATTATCGATACGGCAGCCACTTCGTTAACAGAAATGAACCGAAAGAGTGACGTCACAAACTACTACAAAATTACGATCGGCGCAGATTATTTAAAAACTGTGAGCACGGTAGGCACATGATGTATGATTGAACGGTTGAAAAAAAAATAATTTACATAGCAGGAATGTAGGAACTCCGGTGAGGGGTTCCAATGGCAGTTTTCAGTATGTCTTTTGTGGACTGTCTCTATACACACCATTTACATCGAAACATACTAACCCCTTTTTTCCGTAGATATACTGATTTATCAATCTCTTTTTTCTCCTATTTGCCCACCGAAAAGGGATTGTCCATAAATTATGTCAACAATTGGAGAGGGGTTTTTGAAAAAAGGTTTGACAGATTGCCTCACGGGGGAGTGAAGTTTGACGTAAACAAAACTTTCTTTTATATACAGTTAAATTGTTACAATTAGAAAAAAGGGTTATTTTTATTTTACATAATTAAGCAGGGTTCGGGGTCCCCTGAATTCTTGACAGGCGGAGGGGGCCAAAAATAGTGTTGAAATACTTAATGGACTGCCCGAAAGGCATTCAGCAGGATCTTTTGCGAGCACATCCCGACGTTTGATTTCCATTTCTAGCCGTTCACATTTGGTGCACATTTTCTGTCCAAAATTGACGAGAATCCTGCTATGTCAGCTTATTTATTGTTTATGTAATAGCTAGCACTTTGTGCAATGATCTTATTACCATTAATTGAATTTTATATTGATGATTGCAATCAAGATTATCAAATTGACACATAACACATTATCGCCGCAATGTATTTAGAACTAACTATAAAAATGGAGGGTTTAGCTACGTACCAACAGAAAATGGCTGCTTTAGAAGTTTGAGTTTTAGAGAGTTAAATAGTTTTAAAATGGACTTCCCCTTCCTCTTCTTCGTTCGTTCTCAAACTCCTACAGATTAGCAGTATGTAGTCCGGAGAACGGAATACGCTGTGTCATGGTTTACAGCATTGTTGCGATCTCTGCGCCTTTCGGTCTGACACATCCTATTTCAGCATGGCTATGGGTCACTGACCCTATATGGGATGGGACAGCCAACGTTATCCCATAACCTCCTTAGTCGCCTTTTACGACATGCATGGAAGGTAAAGAGTGTTGCTATTCTTTGCCCCCCTTTCAGGCCCCAGCAACACACTGGCGTTAAAATGGACTACAGAAACTAATATGTTGCAAACTCGTCTTTGATTCAACACGGCATTTTAACTTTTCCGATATCCTCTTGTCTCTGAATTGTGATCTCTGTTACACACAAGATTGTTAAGTTACTTCATTACTTGTTACAGTAACAATCATGCATTTTCAAATCAATCAATCTTGCCCTTCAGACCAATACAGCGTTTACACATCCTCAGCTGCATTGGCCATGGAAAAACATTGTCCATTTGTCTGTATCTTTGGAAATGTTCTCAACCTCATTCCATGTGATTCCCATCTCTATCAAGTACTTCATGGTCTCCCTTCTCCCTGTATTCCTAAGTCTTTAATGTTATTTTTTTCCCTATGGGTTTTATGTTATTGATCTTCTAGCTATACAATGTAGTATATCCGTATATAAAAAATTTGTCTGGACCGACGACATATATTTATGTAATACCCAAAATACGATATATACATTTATATACACAAAAAAACTAATAGGGAATTTAGAAAAATGTTGTTAAACAGGGAATTTCGTTATAAACGTATGTACTATCAGCGAATTTCACAGTATTTTCTACATTTTCTGAGCATGTGCTCAATCCATCTCCATATTATCTCCTTAATATTTAACTCACTGAATTATATGTAGGCTCAATAATATCACCAACATACCCAAAGAAACAGGATATACTGATAAACACTCTCTACCCCATCATATCCACACTAATAAGCACGCTATATCCCATCATATCTTGTGCCTGCCAGTTATTGTTCATCTCCATCAGGATACACTGCTAAACACTCTCTACTCTATCATATATTGCATTCACACTGATGAACACTCTCTATCCCATCATATATCATGCATGCCAGATATTATCCACCTCTTTCAGGATACACTGATAAACACTCTCTATCTTGTCATGTCTTGTGTCCACATTGATAAACACCCTCTATCACATCATACCCTACGCCTGCCAGCTATTGTTCATCCTCACTTACTTTCTAGCCTGCTCATCCTTTAGTCTGGACTCTTCTTGTTCCTTCTCCTGTTTTTTCTTCAAATATTCCTCTAGTTCTATACCTTCAAGCTTCACACGTCTCTTGATCTGTGGAAGATAGCAATACAGTTGTATTATTCTGTACCGTTAAGTTTCACAAGCGTCTTGATTTGTGAACGATATTAGTACAGCTGTATTATTCTGCACCTTCAAGTTTCAGTCATCGGTACTTGTCTGTTAATTGAACTAATTTAAAATAAGAACGACGAAAAATGACATAAGGCTGTTTCCAAACAGTGTCAGCTCGTTCTGTCAAACTGTAAAAAAACACACACACAAAAAAAGCGCAGTAGTCTAGTGTTAACGTTCTACAATAAAGTGATTGAAATCAGAGCTTATGGTGAACCACTTCTACTTTTTTGTCAAGTGACTTAATATAACCAACATGGACAAAATATGAACCAACAGTTTTCAGGGTTATATAATAGCTTGTGATTCGATTATATGTATTAGTGGTGTCTAAAATAGAAAACAGTTTGAATGGCAATTATATGTACGGAACATCTCGTACGCGATAGGCTTGGTCGACCAAAGCACAAATTCATGGTTACCAATTCCTCGAAACTGCCATTCTTTGGACTGTAAAGTCCAAGGGCAGAGTGGAGGATAAACAGTCACGGCGTAGAGTTTATGTGCACATCCCCGGACGACATATAGTAACGCTGTCACAGTCTAGAGAAACTCACTTGAATTAGAAGCATGCAGAACTCGGATGTGATAAGCATATATGGAGAACATAGAACGGTAGAACAACTTAATTCCACGATTGCCAGCGGCAATCAGAAGAAAATACATATTGGCTATGTGAAAACTAACGAAATAGAGGAAGTCGTATGTCACAAACAGAAGGATATGTCACAAACAGAAGGATATGTCACAAACAGAAGGATATGTCTCAAACAGGAGGATATATTTCAGCTTTTAAAAAGAAGTGTGTGTGTGTGTGGGGGGATAACATGTTTTACGCACATATAGAGTACTGAGAGAAATGTAACGATATATACAAGAGTATTAAATTTGATACAATAAAGGGTGCAATGGGCTCTGCATTACTCATGATCGGACTCGGGGTTAGCAGATAACCCAGGAAACATAAATATATAGATTCGTGCTGAGTTTCTGGCCAAGACTATTTGGGATCATGTCCGTAGATGTGGGGGGGGGGCTGTAGATGGAATGGGAATAGACTGCAGAAAAGACAGGCAATATCTCAGATACCTTTGCTTTGCGACAACACATACAGTGGCACTGTCAACACACAGAGAAGCAAAGCATTCCGGTCAGCCAAAATGCAGATGCATTGGAGAGTCGGTCAATGTTTATGTCCCGACACGAGTAGATGTCATCACCAACATCGAGAATTGTGCGCAAGTTTCCAGTGAAGTACACTTAACATATTTACAAAAAGGCGCTAGAGAACAGCGCAATGTACAAATAGAATGGAGAAAACGATAATGGAAATCGTAAGTATAGCAGTGTTCAGCTCGAGTACAAGCTTCTAGTTACCTCAAAGAAGAATGTCTCGTTAAAAAGAAGCATCAAATGCCATTCCCCTTCACCCACCCAGGAGCTCCAATATATGTGTAGAGGTTCTGACTTTGACTACGTGTTCATGATGTCGGTGAATGATACCTCGGCTAAAAGGAAGAACGAACCTGAGCCCAACTCTACTGGAGAGTGTCTCCTATACTGGAAACGTACTCACAGGTGAGAAAAGGTTCAGTACCCGATGGGCACAGAGACAATGCGTCTAATTACGCGAGACAAGTTCACTGGCAGCGAAACACCTCGTGCGAGATAGACGTAGTCGACCAAAACCTAAATCCCAGATTACCGCCTCCATGGTGACAGTGGGTGATAAATCGTCACGACTTAGAGTCGATACCCATCCATCGCCCGTCGACGTATATGAAGGCTGTCACATGATATGGAATATAACTTGAATTCAGAACATACCGAAAACGGATGTGCTGTGCCGAAAGGCGTTTGTTTTCTTATAACGCAACTGTGAAACTAGCAGCACAACGTATTCACTCTCCACAGCGGAAACCACACAAACTCTTGTGTTGGTTATCAGAGAGCGAACGTAGAAGAAGAAGATAAAGTTATAATATTAATACACTCGCTAAAGAAACAGAAAAAAAATGATATTTCAATGGAAACATGACAGAACTAATAATCAATCAGTACTCATATTATAGTAAACTAATCACAGACAAATATGGAAGCAAAATAAGCAATCTGAACCAGATAGAGAATAGATGGGTAAAATAATATGAAAATCTCCTGAATCGATCAGAGCCTATAAATCCACATCGGATAAACATAGCAGGCAAGACCTTACAATTAATTGTGACAGGAACAGTCATATATATCTAGAAAACAGATCATGGAGGGGCCTGATAAGACATCGCATATAATTAATTGTGCAGCAATCAATATGGGGGAATCATGATATGTGCTCTTAATAATATTTGCGGATAAAACAAATCTTTCTTTTAGAGGGTAAAAATAAATTTTGGTACATATTTAAGTTGGTGGTGCGGTGTTTGAGTTCTTTGAAAGATGTTGACAAGGAAGGGGAAGAATAAAAACAGGTAAAAGCATTGTTGACGTAATTTATGTACAGTCCCTATTCTGGAGAAGACCTTGGATAAAATCAGAAGTCAGTGGCAATCCGACAAAATGATAAAATGGTGACTGCGGTAACACTGGCCAAATGTCATATGAAAGGAAATTGGTAAAGTAACAGGTCACTAATAGTTAAAATTCTTCCTCTTTTGTTCACTTCAAACTTGTCTATATTTGTAATTCTGTCTCCTGAATAAAACTCACTGTCTTTTGTAGTTTGTAGTTCATACAGTGGCCCATAGAGCTTTTATTGCCGTGTTGTTTCCTCTGGCCAATATGTCTGCCTCAGCGTTTCATGCTCAGAAGCTCCTGAACTATATGTTTGGTACTCTGTACTGCCTGTCCACATGTACACATGGCAGTGTTATCAATCTTGAATTTTGTGTACATGTGACTGCGGAGTTGGTTGTCCCGTTCTGAGACGTAGAATTACAACTTGTTCTGATCTGTTCATAATAGTCATCCTGTGTTGTAGCTTTCTTATGGACTTGATCATCTGTTTTTTTCTCTGATGGTAGGCGATTGGTATATCTGGTTGGTCTTCGGTAGCAGCTTCCTTAGTGAGTTGGTCTGTTTTCTTTAAAAATTTCCTGGTATTCCACATTGAGAGGGTATCCACTGCATAGCTACCCTATACTGGTAAGACAATTCATTAAGTAGTTTTTGTAAGACCAAGTTTTTTTTTAGACTGGAGATCTTGAAGCACCGACCTTGCATCTGTCAGGAATACATCGGGCTGCGAGCCAAGGTTAGAATTCAGCAGTTTTTCAGTTGCCACCATAATTGCTTGGATTATCATTATTATTATAATTATGCATCATAATTGTTACTTAATTTACCTGTTGTTTTACAATAGTTTCAATAAAAAAACTTTACATATTTTCTCATAATGTTGCTAACTCCCACAATCCACCTTCTTCTTGGTCGTCCTCTGTATCCTGCAGTTACTATATTCATGTTGTATGCTCTTGCCGCTGGCCAATACAAGTTCAGTCTCATTAAATGGCCGAACCATTTTAGTCTCTGTTTTTCAATATAATTGACGACATAAGTTGTTCCAACAATTCTTGTGATCTCTTCATTCCTCACATGATTTCTTCTTGTTCCATTTGCTACTTTTCTTAGATATCTCAATTCACACGTCGTACACTTTCTCACTTGTTCTTTTGTTAATGTCCAAGTCTGACTTTTGTAACACAAAGGTAATATGAATATTGAATTTATGATTTGACTTTTAGTTTCCATCGCGATAGATTTGTATTTCAAAATTGGTATAAATTCATAATTCATGTAGTTGACTTTTTGAATTGTCTGTATCCCTCTGTCCATTTCTCAGTCATCTGTAAAAAAAATTTCCAAGATATTTAAATTTCTGCACTTGTTTCAGTAATTGATAATTTATCTTTATGTTTATATACATTATGACCAAGGAAAATCACATCAATAATAGAAATCATTACGTGTGAAGAGTTGTTTAGGTTCTACTTGTAAACTTAGCTGTCCATAGCTACAAGAAAACTACTGTAAAGAATTCCCAACAATTATCTTTACAATCAACTGTTATGGTGACATGGCAAACATCTTACCCTAGTACAGCCATGACCTTCTGCAGTATAGAAGAACTCTGCTAATAATTAATTATACCTTTATTAGTTGCTATTTACATACCAAAAATAGCCAAGACGACTCCAAGTATATAAATAGTTACCGACCGAAATCAAGACAGTAACCAAAAACGTATCCAATGAAGTCCTAATTAATTTTGCGCAGATGTCTTCTACTGCTCTTGGTCATGGTACAGCAGTTCGTAAATTTTTTGCCCTGGCGGACCTCCAAAATATTTGTACAGTTAACTTTTTATTGTAAATGTATAGAAATTCTTTGCCGTTTCCCTGATCCCAGATTAGGAGGAAAATGCCGCCCCAATAGTCTCTCTCTCTCTCTCTATATATATATATATATATTTGACCCAATGCCATTGTGTGATATATGCATGTGTTTGTGAGTTGTTGTTTTGTTCCATATAATGTGTTCCATTTATCTGGCCCTGGGGATATATATATATGCACTAACGTGACACAGGTCACCACCATTGTACCTGAACTGTGATTGTGTAGACACCATGTCGGTGATCTTGAGACCTGCTGGTTCGAGTAATGTATATAACCAGCAAGAAATAAGAACCACCAATATGCATCAGGGCCCAATAAGCTTTCGGTAAGAATTGGGGGTGGGGAGAAGGAGGGAGGTTTACCAAGCTCATTCATCCAACTTCCTCTCATGAGAAATTTCATGACCTAATTTCGGAGAATCGTGGGGGGGGGGGGGGGGGGAGAGAAGAGGAGGAAGAGAAATGTATCCGCCTTTCCGCGAACTTCCTAGTACTAAAAAGCCGTGTTCTGAATTAATAGGGCTGGGGTAATTTTACACCATCCCATTTTACATACGCAATTGGCATTTTTATATATATATATATAAAATCTCCATACACGCACTTAGAACGCAGTGTTTATATGTTATGTTAAGCACTCATGGTAAACTGCCTCATGTCTTCCCCCTTCTCACATTCTATGTACAACAAACCTAGTCTAATATCTACTAATGATGAAGACGGAGGCAAAAAATAAATAAAAAATAAAGTCCTAAATAATATTCATTTTCAGGAAGTGCAGCCTCATTTACATTTCAAGTAGGTAGTTTACAGGTAGAAACTGAGTTCCTGCTGCGTTAAGTATTAATTATTGGCTGGCAGTTGTTTACAGACATGCAATAATGTCCTATTGATCTTAATATAGTGTGGTACCGATTTTTTCTTAGTTGTATATTTTAATGTACTTGTCTCACAACACAGTGTTACATCCAATTCTGGTAGTTTCTAGCATATAATTTCATGTAGTCTTCCGGCTACATTATCGTTTCATTCTGTCTTTATCCATATTTTGATAAAGACCGTGTGGTTGAAACTTTGATTTAATGCATTTGTTTAACGCACAACCGCTATTTAATCTTTTCGTATGTTTTCATTTATTTATTTACGTTACCAGTTGGTACACAGTTTTACCACTAACTTCAATCATTGAAATTCCATCAATCATCGAAATTCCATCAATCATTGAAATTCCATCAATCATCGAAATTCCATTGAGGGAAGTTTTAGCGAGACGTCTTAGAAAAGCATCTTCTTCTTCTTCTTCAGCGTTCATTCTCAAACTCCAGCCAGATCTCTCTTGTATCAGGACAATTGTCCCACTAGATTTCCAGCAGGATGTAGTTCAGAGAATGGAAATGCGCCGTGTCGTCGTTTTGTTGACGTAAAAGGCCCGACATATCCGTCTTCGGCAGAAATGCATCTGACATGACTTTAATCTGAAGACACCTTTCTCTCCCAACCAAACACACACCTCTTGTCTCTGTAAGATTACACACAAAAAACAGGCACTCAAAAATCATGTAATTCTCCAATATAGCTCTGCGCCCATATCCCAAACAACGTCTTTGCTGAACCGACTTCTGCGCTTTTTATTGGCTGCGGCACGACCTGTTATTTAGTGTAAATCTTCTTCTTCTTCAGTGTTTATTATCAAACTCCCGCTGGATCTCCATTGTACCAGGACCATAGTCCTACTAGACTTACAGCAGGACGTAGTGCAGAGAATGGAAATGAGTTGTGTCGCCGGGTTATTTGCGCCAATGCCCCGACACGTCCATCTTCTGCTGGGAAGTGTCAATCATAATGGAATCAATGACATCCCTCGTCAAAACACCAAATGACTCAATCGGGTATTATCCCTATGCGACACCATTTGACTTTTCCTGCGATTTTCATTGGACGTCTACACAAAATGACCAATAAATATCAAGGAGAAAGTAAAAAAGAACATTTTACATGAATTAGTCCACAAGGTTGCATAATAACGAGGGACTAGCAGTGATTATGCCGTGTTTTAACCAACAAACAATGCACTAACTATAGAGATATATAGCTTCGAATTCGATACTCGTATTATAATGTATTCTCAAACTCCACAAGTTTCTGGAGAACGGAATTAATTATGCTATATTTTTATAACTGGCTGCGATAGCTGAGCTTTTCGATATGATAAATCCACTTCAGCAAGGTTTCTGGGTCACTAGTGCTTTCTATGGGATTTGGAAAGTCAATCCCACCCCAAAAAACACACACTTATCACGTGTCTCCTCTTACATCTTGCGTGGAAGGCAACATTGTTGCTATCATGTGCTTCTGGACACAGACTCCAGTAAAACAAACAAATTCGATAGTTTTTTCTCTCTCTCACACACCACAATATATATATATATATATATATATATATATATATATATATGACGTGGAAAATAGAAAAATTGCCTGTACATCATATTCAGTATGTAGTGACCAACCCAATATATATATATATATTGGGTTGGTCACTACATACTGAATATGATGTACAGGCAATTTTTCTATTTTCCACGTCATTAAGGTATATTGGGACTCATGTTTTTCAAGAACAACAAATCGACAATATGCCATATTGGCTAATTGGAAAACCGCCTTCTAGGGATGTTGTGGTCAGCCTCAAACCTGTAGCCTTTACTTTCTATTTCTACGAATATAGGATATGCTAGCAACACATAAATAAGTTAATGGCTCTTAACGAAAGAAATCACAAAAGCTCCCACTGACGAACACTGTTTGAGAATAGTCAACATTTAAAAGGATTTACAGTATGCGTTTGAGATAATGATTAAATAAGCAACGAGTTATGTTGATTGAGAGATGTGTGGTTGTCTTGAATGATAATTATTACATTACCGATAGGTTGATTGAGAGATGTATGGTTGTCTTGAATGATAATATTACATAGGCATATAGACTGATTGAGAGATGTATGGTTGTCTTGAATGATAATATTACATAGGGATATAGACTGATTGAGAGATGTGTGGTTGTCTTGAATGATAATATTACATAGCCATATAGACTGATTGAGAGATCACGGTTGTCTTGAATGATAATATTACATAGGCATATAGACTGATTGAGAGATGTGTGGTTGTCTTGAATGATAATATTACATAGGCATATAGACTGATTGAGAGATTTGTGGTTGTCTTGAATGATAATATTACATAGGCATAGAGACTGTGAGATTTGTGGTTGTCTTGAATGATAATATTACATAGGCATATAGACTGATTGAGAGATGTGTGGTTGTCTTGAATGATAATATTACATAGGCATAGAGACTGATTGAGAGATGTGTTGTTGTCTTGAATGATAATATTACATAGGCATATAGACTGATTGTGAGATGTGTGGTTGCGTTGGAGAATGATACGTATCACATGGACTAAAGAAAAGCACAACAAAGATAGCTCTAATAATAGGTTAATCAAAATAATGATGTTCCATTCATCAGAAGAGTACAGTTTCTGTTGATGTCATAAGCAGAACACACGTAGAGGACAATATGCTTGTTGAAGAGTAAGATGGACATGGGAAAACTAAGAGAAAAGACACCGGGCAGCTTGTTTATTGTCTATTCCCAGGTGGTTTGTTATCCACTCTTGCCGTTAAGTGTAAGGGTGATTGGAGCTCGAGATTGCGTTCTAAAGCCAGATGTGTGGCCTCGGATGTGCTATGACCGTGTCTGTCCAGGATGTCCCTGACGTTTTCTATCCATATTTTCCGTGGTCTTCTTCTGGCTTTGTACCCTGATCTCATTTGGTTATATGCCGCACGGGCAACTTTTCGTGATGCATACTCTTAATGTGGCCAAACCACTTGATCTGTTCTCTCTCTATGTAATCTGTACAAGGTATTATACCTATTCTTTCCCTGATATATTCATTTCGTAATCTATCAAGCCTGGTGACCCTGGCGGCTTTCCTCAGGCATTTAATCTCACATGTCACTATCTTTCTGTAATGTGAAGATGAGAGAGACCAGGTTTGGCACTGGCAACACAGCGTTGGTATAAATATACTATAGATCATTTGTCTCTTAACTTCCATCTCGATCTTGGGGTGCAGTAGTAGTGGTGACAGTTGGTATGTTACTGCATTAGCAGCTTGTCATAATTGGTAATAGTGGAACATGATATTGGCTATAAGAAGACTGCACACTTCTATGCGTACCCAGAAAACGACAATAAACCAGAAAAGCATCTCAGTAAAACTGCAATCAGTTTACAAGCTGCCACCGTCCGTTGTGAATGCATCGTTTAAATAAAATCGTATATAAATCTGACGCGGTGAAGTTAGAGGAGAGGCAAGACAACGATAAGAGGGTAAATATCCGTGACCATGGTTAGTTTTAAACATGGTTACAAGCAGTTAAGGTACAGGGACCAATTCTCTTGTACGTCTGGCCGACTATACTACCGGTGCTACAGACTATACCACAGACGTCCACAGTTCAACAGAAGTGGTAAAACACTGAATGTGTTAGTTACCAACGTCAAAGTCGGATGTGTCGGGTCACCGACGCAAATAAAACGGCGACACAACGCATTTCTGTTCACTGAACTGCATCCTGTTGGAAATATTCTAGTCATATTATCCTAATAAAAGAGATCCGATGGGAGTGTGAGAATGAACGCTAAAGATAAAACATCATATATAGGTAGACTTTTCGTTTGTTACAGACACTTATAGAAATATTCTATCACTCCTCCATTCTCTCACGCCCATAATTAACCAGGGCCCAAAAGGGGAGAAAAGAGAGCAACACTGCTTACCTTCCATGCATGTCGTATGAGGCGACTAAAGCGGTTTTGGGATGGGGTTGGCTGTCCTATCACGCATAGGGTCAACTTGACACATAAACCTTGCCGAAGCCGGATGTGTCAGGCCGAAAAGTTCGAAAATCTCAGCCAAGCTGTAAATCATGATATAACGCATTCCTTATCCGGGCTACATCCTGCTAATATTCAGGAGTTTGAGAACGAACGCAGAAAAAGATCTTACATTCATGAAATAAAACACTGGAATACTTCATTTTCTTGTCTAGAAAATCGGTTAAAATATAATGACATGCATACATTCCCGATCAACCGCACACGAGTATATTGTGAGTCGTCTCGATCTGATCTTCATATTGTAGCCACCAAATTTCTATCTCTAAGGATTCCACGTTGACGTTACTTCGATACAGTTTCTTTAAATTGAGGTAATCTAACGCGTACTCTTTTCTTCCCTTGTGGGTTCATATCAAGCTCATACTTGGTAATATTTTTATGCTGTTTTAAGTATCTTATCTTCCTACATCTGTACAGTATTTCCAATATCAAAATATATCGATTGTTTGTTTGGCGTTTGTACATAGTTATTATTCCCCGCATCAGATACACATTTGGTGAGGATCTGTAGTTTGGATGTGAAACCAAAGGAAAAATTGGGAACATTTTCTAAGGTTTCAGAAAATGTTTGAATTTTAAAATATTTGCTGAAATCTGTAGACGTTTTAACTATCTCCAGATTACGAATCAAATAGCTAAGTCTACAGTCCAGTCCATTATCCTGACATAGCCAAGACTACGATTCAGATTCTGCTATAACCAGTCTGCTATTTAGTATCATGACAGGGCCAAGGCTACAATTCAGATAATGATATAGCCAAGACTACAATTCAGTATCCTGACATTCAAGTCTACAATCCAGTATCCTGATGCAAAAGTTTACACCGTTTTAAAATTGGAATTCTAATAATCGCAAACGATCATTATAATTTCCTAAGCATTGGACATAGTGGCGACCCTGTTATTATATGTCTAAGCATTGGACATAGTGGCGACCCTGTTATTATATGTCTGACTTAGCGCCTGAAAATCAACAAGTGTTCAATCGCGAAATGTATAATGTGACAGTCCTCATAAATAACCGGTGAAACAGCCGCCAGGTAGTTATCTAATTATACATAATATTAATACATGCACTCATTTTGTTTGCTGAACTGTTATATTTCGTTGGAAATACACTTCAACACAAGCTGAAATCTAATTTAAAATCTCAAAGAATGAATGTGAATACATCATTCAATGTTCGAGCGTTATATTTTTCCTAAGATATATTTCATGCATATGTTCTTAATAGCTTTATGCTCATTTTGACAGAAATCGATTTCTGCTGCGCTAATTATTCATTTTGTATATGGTTTCGAAGGCGAGATAAAAGGGTCAGTTCTCTCTGAATAGTTGACATCATCTAGCTATTTGGTAAATGACATTTTGGTTTCCGCTATTGGTGTTTGATGTTGTTTTCATAATGTAACCGATTGATCAACCAATCAATACTTGTTTTTATGTCTCTTTTGATGCCTATGTCATTTGGATGCATGGACCACATTCACAGTCTTTCAATAGACTGATTTTCTATGTTCATTCTTGCAGAACTGGTTCTCAAACCTGGCAGCGGCTCTTCTTTATCTATGCTCGTACTCAAATTCCTGCAGATTAGCGGGATGTAGTCAGGAGAATGTAATGATCTACGTCATAGTTTAGAGCTTGTTTGAGATATATTCGACGGTACTTATATCGGGAAGCTGTGGTCACATCTGTAGCGAAACAGATACGTACATTATTTATCGAAACGAAATATCAATAAAGACGCATTTCACAGTAGCTAAGACTACTGGCGGGATTCACCGATCCGCCCGCTACACACTGAGAGCCCCCTCACAATGACGTTATGGACATGGTGGGGGCCTTTCAATGCGTAGCGTGCATATCGGTGAAGACCTCATGAGTTCAGCGAGGTCACGAAAACTGAATGAAACTCCTTGTTTTTTTAAAAAAAGTTGAAATCTGGACACGTCTCCTGGTAATATACCTTTTCACCTTTTGTCCTGACACATGACTTCATCATGTCTTCTGGATCCCTCTATGAGATGGCTGACTCCATCACAAAACCTCATTAGTCGCCTCTTACGGCGTGCATGGTAGGTGATAGTGTCACTATTTATTGCTCCCTTTTCAGGTCCCGGCAACATTAATAAATACTTGTAGCGATTCTAAAAACAAAATGGCTGAATGGTTGAAAAGCCATAGATGATTCACATCGTTGTACTCGGGGTATTCCATCTGTACTCCATTGCTCTCTCAACTAGGCGGCACGCCGCTTACCGACAGTGTCACCCATACCACTAAAACACATTGTGAGAAACCCAAGTAAGAAAGTCGGAAATCGTGACAAATATTCAGAAATGTTTTATTATGTTAAATGTTCTATAATAAAAGATTCTAATTGTGGAAATGCTTCAAATAGTTACAATTCAAATAAATGAAAGCAGATTCGAGATATATACAAGTCGGGATAATAGTAAGAACAGCTTTACTGGAAAGGCCTTCTCCAAATATAGGTCATATCAACTAGTTAGACACATCGTCATTCATCTTGGCTGAACCAATTATTTTTGTGATTCGCGACATATAGTAAAATTTAAATGACCAATAAAATTCACGATTCAGTCGCATCAGCCAAGATTAGTGATGCTATGTCTGACTAGTTGACATCATCTATATTTAGAGAAAGACTTTATTACTCGCAATTCTATAAATACCCCCTACGCAAACGGACCTAGTTGTGGCTGAATTACCAGAACTACGACTTCCACTATTTTTTACTGTTTAAAAGTTTGGTATAACAAAATTGGACTAAGTTTAACGTTTAAAACAGCGTACCTCAAATTAAGAGGTGAATTTTAATTGGCCGACTAATGGTAACTCTCAGACCAATAGACTGACAGCAATCCATTCACAACAATTACTCTACAAGAAACTATATTATCTGCATATAAGCACACATGAGTCATTGGCCCGTATTAATTACTCTACAAGAAACTATATTCTCTGCATATATGCACACATGAGTCATTGGCCCGTATTAATTACTCTACAAGAAACTATATTCTCTGCATATATGCACACATGAGTCATTGGCCCGTTTTAAAGACTTAATTCTTTGAGAACACGTGTTTTTTCAGGCTATATTTGCATTATCACATTATGC
Organism: Meghimatium bilineatum; assembly: GCA_034231615.1. NCBI lineage: Eukaryota > Metazoa > Mollusca > Gastropoda > Stylommatophora > Philomycidae > Meghimatium > Meghimatium bilineatum. The sequence continues at coordinate 36,891,480 of CM067313.1, forward strand.
CAATTGATTTCTACAGCTATTTCACAAGAACAGTCACGGGTGGAAGAAGAAAATGCAGACAAAGAAAATCCTGGACTGACAATACATTATTTTTCTTCACTCGTTCGAATAGCTGAAGACATGTGTTTGGAGGGGATTTTTGTAATGATGTCTACTCTGAGGCAGCCCGACAACCCTAACAGGTTAAGGGTCTTATCATTATTGTTATGGTCGGGTATTCATTTGTAAAGTTGGATCGAGTTGTGAGTAGACGTTCCGGGGCTTGAGCCATTAACCACTAAATGATAATAGGTGTACTAGTGACTTGAGTTAATTCAACTTTCATCAGTTGTTATATGTTGTATATAATAATTAGATAGACGACAGAAGAATGAGCAGAGAGATCGAGACGATAATTCACAGAGCCAACGATGTAAATTATTTCTTTACAACAATCTTCAAAAACACATCAATCCCGGTGGAAAACAAAAGGTAAATCTTAGATTCAATATACACACAAGCATCGCGTTATCATTGTCATCACGCGCACAACTAAAGAACAAGAGAGAAAGCTTACTAAGCGTGCAATATGACTATGAAAAGCAGCAGACAGCAAGAAGAGATGGTATGAGAAATTAACAGATTATAAGAACTAGAAAAACGTCATTGGTGAAATATAATGAAAAAAAGACTGAAATGGTTTGATTACTTAATGAGATTTGAACTCATATTATAATGCAGCGAGAGCATACGGCATGAAAATGAAAATAACAAGAGACAGAGGAAGATCAAGAACAAGGTGGATTGAAGTAATTACCAACGTTCTGAGACGTTACACAAATACTGCATATCAAGCCACCAACTGTGCCATAGAGTGCGCGACGCTGTCATTCGATCTAGCGACGTCTAAAAGCAAAAGCGTTCAAATGAAAACAGATAGATAAGCAAAGCTTGGAACAGGGTAATGAAGTTATGCTAATCACCGGAAATACACATAATAAGACGCACAATTAGATGTTTCGACCAAAAGGCTCCAAAAAAGACCAAAACGTTTCGATCAAGACTATATATATATAACAAAAGCCGAGTAGCAAGAACGGTACTATTGATGTTCACATTGCGGAGCAAAACATTTATGGAAGGTAAACAGTATTGCTATTCTTTGCTTCCTTTTCAAGTGTCGGCAACACACGGGGAATATAGCAATTTTAAATCAGTTAGACTGATCAATAAAAATGGCTGTTTAGGAAGAATATGGCTCTAGGGCCGTATTATACCCACTCCTGGACTGAGACAATATCCGAGACTGCAGCCTCTAGCAAGTGCACAAGTGGAAGAAGAATGCACTAGTTCAGTGGAGGGCAAAATACGTCCGCCAAGCAATTTTTCTGACCTGCAAGGTTGATCTTAAAACAGTATATGCACGTTCTAGACATAAAAATTCAAACCCAACCAATTTGAGCTACAAAAGACTAAATTAAAATGTAGCTTGGCCCATACCACAGATAACAAACTCAATCAGGTCATCCGACCCAAAAAGATTGCTCACACTTGCATTAGTCCAAGGCTGACACGCACAAAACTAGCCCTACATTTTTCGTAAAGTGCTTGATGTACTGTGTAGGTATCTGCATTTTCGTTAACGCTATTCTGTAATCATTTTTTGTTTGGTGTATCTGTCTAGACACGTTAATCAAACAATTATTTAAAAAAACAAAAAACATTTCGTCTGCCAACACTTTATTAAGAAGTTGTGTGACAGAAGACTTGAAGAAAGTTTACGAATATCAACGTTAACATCGTTTTTCCAGCGATCAGATTTTATTTGCAAGGTTCAATCATCATCATCATCTTTCATAATCGAAGACTCTAGGTCTGTGGTGACAATAAGTGTAAGCGTTATTGTAGTGTGGGTCATGCGGGTGTAAGAAGTTACTGATACGACCATCAAGAAGGATTCATGTGTGATAATCTATAGCATTTTGTACAGACGGATCAATACAATTTGATTATTATGGCTGTCTTTGATATCACTGCGTACTATGATATTGGTGATTTTTAGTGGAAACATTGTTTATACGTATCTCGTTTTTATTCTGTTATTTCATAAATCTGTAAACCGCTATTTTAACGTATATATCACTTACTAAGATATCTACTTTATTTTCGCCCAATGCTATTGTGTGATATAAGCATGTGTTTGTTAGCTGTTGTTTTGTTCCATATAATGTGTTCCATTTATCTGGCCCTGGAGGGAGCAACATTTTCCTGACACCATCCACCCGAGCACATATAAATGTTATTGCGTGGAGGGTCACGCCGTGGAGCTGTGTATGTGTTGACCGTACTCGGCGACTGTCGACTACAAGCATCATGGACAATGAACCAGCTACCACGGCCCGACCCTAAGACGGTGTAGTGATTATACACATCAGACAGCAACTGGGAAATTCGAATCAAGAAGCAGGTTACACGGAGGTCGTGATAAATGGATTATCTTTTCTTCTTCATCTGCGTTCGTTCTCAAACTACTGCAGATAAGCAGGTTGTAGTCCGGAGACGGATAGCGTTGTGTCATGGTTTACATCATTGCTGCGATATCTGCGTCTTTCGGCCTGACACATCCGACTTCAGCATGGCGTTGGGTCACTGACCCTATATTGGATGGGACAGCCAACTCCATCCCACAACTTCCTTAGTCGCCTTTTACGACATGTGTGGAAGGTAAACAGTGTTGCTATTCTTTGCTTCCCTTTCGGGCCCCGGCAACACACGGGCGAAAGGATTACCAGAACCACATCATCCTATATACTTGATGGTTAAAAGCTCTGATATAACCTAATTGGACTAACGTCAAGTATTGAAAAGGCCGTACCTCGCCGTAAGAGACACATTTTAACCAAAGAGGGAAAGCAAGTCGGTACCCGAAGACTCTGGGCAGAAGTTAGTTGTGTCAGTCAAATGGCGTATATATCCTGCTATAATATATGGAAGAATTACATACATATTAAGAACATTAAGATCAATCAATCAATCAATCAATCAATCAAGTGCCTTGCCGAATGGCGTAGGCGATCATGTTTCTACACGACTCCCTGTCGCTTGTGTAACTCTAACTAAATCACGCTAAACGGAAGGAGTTGATTCTTAATATCAGTGTTGGGCTTTCACACAAAACATATACTATCTATACAGTCAGACCTCTGTATCCATGTTTCACATCCAGTTATTCAACCATCAACGGGTATAAAGTAGTATACAAAACACAAAATAGTGTTTTGTTTGTTTGAACATGAAAGAATTACAATCAATGAAGGCCGTGTATCCTTTTATGCAATGGAGATGTTTTTCTTCCTCCAGAGCTTAAATGTCATACACAGGAAGGCAACAACTTGCAGGGATGTGTACGGTGAAGGTAAAGAATGGTTCTCCACTGTGCTATAAATAGCACACTGTTGACAATTTTAACTATCCAATGTCATGGATTCCTGTTAACACCAATGAAAATAATGGCTGATGTGACGTCACATCCGACAATCACTTGAGTTCAATTCTAGACACAGACGAACTTATGCTTTGTTTTCCATTTACACATTTTTTACAATTTCCTATTATTTGTGGTGAGCAATCAGTATTTCTGCCCGCTACACACGGAGCGAGGTGCGCGCACATATTAGAAATATTATTTCTAATCCTAACCTTACTCTAAGTACTTACCCGTTAGCTTGCCAAATCACACAACAAAGGTCAGGTAACATCTCGAAACTAGAACAAAGGCCACAGTGGAGAACTATACTTTACTTCAGCCTACTGTTTTAACAAGTCTCATATTTCAATGGTATAAAACATAATTGCACAATGATGTGCTACAGGGGTTTCACAAATGATATTATTATATAGACATACTATGAACTAGGGGTTTGCTGTGTACTAGGGGTTTCACAAATGATATTATTATATAGACATGCCATGTACTAGGGGTTTGCTGTGTACTAGGGGGTTGCTGTGTACTAGGGGTTTGCTGTGTACTAGGGGTTTGCTATGTAGTAGGGGGTTTGCTGCTGTGTGGTGCTTATTGTGGGAGATATTATTTACATTATAGTTGGTATTGAGTTATTTAATGTGGAAGTAATGGACACGGGAGAATGTACGTTGGTTATATGCATTTCTCAGCCTTTGGTATACGGTGTCTGAGTCTACATCTACGGTTAGCATAATACAGGTCGGAGGTCAAATCCGATCAACCAGGCAATTTTTACCGCCTCGCCAAGCTGATTAAAAATTAATATACACATTGACCAGTGACGGCGCCCGTTTACAAAAGAAGTCCTCACATGCCGTATGTAAATATCCGCTCTACGGAGACCTTTTTGACATATCGACAGAAATACATCAACCTACGCGGTTACGTATCACTGCGAGAGGCTTGTCACGTATCGCCAGCCAATAAACAAAGAACGATGTAGTCTCCTGCAGTGACACGCAATAGCATAGTGTGTGGCGTGTTTATATCGATATGTCAAAACAGACCTCCGTGGAGCGGATGTTTATATACTACATGTTAAGACCTCTACTGAAAATGGGCGTGCCCAAACTAAGAAAATATCACAAAACAAGCGAATTTATATAAACTTATACGAAGGGGATGTTGGAGATCCGTTGCAGCCAACCATCGTTGCGGAGACGGCACTTGATGATGATACGAAGTTAAACAACAATAAGGGGAACATTTTATGTCAAACTTTCCATGTTGCTCATCATCAAGTGACATATTCTTTCCAGAACGTAGTCTTTCCTATGGATTTCTTGAATTCTCCGCGGTCTTGAGAAAGTTGCCCTGCATCTTCCAGTGACATGCGCAGAAATTCCTGAATGTCTTTTGTCCAACGGCGTCTTGGTCGGCCTTTTCCCCTGTTGCCTTCTATCATCCCCTCCATTAACACACTCTCCATGCCGTCGTGTCTCTTAATATGACCGAAATATGACTTAATGTTGCTAGTTGGAAAAAAACAACAGTGCTCAGAACGAAATACTCATACAAACAGTACACGCAGGCAACATTTGAATTTGGCTATTGCAGGAGAACGAAATATCGTACTTCAAAAGAAGCAGGAATCATATTAGAGACCAATGCTACAACGTCCTTTAGAACTTAAAAGAAATAAATAGAACAAATGGGATGGGAAAGAACAGAGATACGTAGGTACTGTTGCAGTAAATACAAAACACACTAACGATATCACTAGACAAAAAAATGACGTTGACTTAAAAAGTCTTCATCAGGACAAAAACAAACAACAAGAAATAAATAATACAGAGAATCATGATGTAAAAGAGGAACAAAAGAAGATGGTAGGAGATACAATGAGAGAAAGAAAAAAGGAGGAAAAAGACAAATATGGCAAGAACAGTAGAGAGAGAGAGAGAGAGAGAGAGTAAAATGAAAGCAACAGTGCACTTATATAATAAAAAAAAGAAACATTTGAAGTAATATTAAAAAAATACACAATTTATCTGAAATCCGGTGTAGTCGAATATAATGGTTGGTGTAAGCAGGTGCAGTCGAATATAATGGTTGAAGTAAGCAGGTGTCGTCGAATATAATGGTTGGAGTAAGCTGGACAGTCGAATATAATGGTTGGTGTAAGCAGGTGTAGTCGAATATAATGGTTGAAGTAAATGTCCTTGAAAGTAATAGTAGAATGTGATCGTTAACAACGTTCACAATAACAGATGCCATTGCATGAAGATGAGGAAAAGAAGAAACGTTAAGGAGAAAAAATATCTAAATCAAATAAAACTTGTACAGTGGGGGTATCTACACAACGTATATCTCACTCAACTAACAACAAAACATGTTAAGCTATTCTGTTAGGTTGTTCCTTAACACTGATGATTTATCCTTAAATTTTAAAAAGTCGTGTTTGGCCATTTCTCAAGTGAATATTACCGAATTGGCCCACCAACACAAAAAGGTTGCCGACATCTGGTCTAGATAAATTACTAACAATGATAGAACATTTCTTCTTGAAGATGAATTTCTTCTTGAAGATGACGTGATTTCAGCTGACGTGATCCAGTCAGAGAATGTTATTGCTGCTGTATATTATATACATTTCCGTGAAATGTTACTGCTTCTTGTAATTCGTAGACACGTTTACGTTTCACGCTATTAGCAGGAGTTGGTTTACTATTTCCTGAACAATGTGGTAAAATAAGATCATGAATATTTGACATGATACATGTCCTACTGTTCTGGTTACCATCTGGTTCAAGTTCCAAGTTTGAAATCTGGCTGTCTTCTGGCCATAGTTTCTTGGCATCCTACAATGAGAACGCAGTCTTTTATGTTGTAGACAGGAGATAAACTGAAACGAATGTCGGATAGAAGTCTATTCCCAGTTGTTTGAATTTCTGGACTATATAAATGTAACCCGTAATATTTGTCAGATTATGTCAATTTCCTTTTGTGATATTTCTAGAACAGTGCTTCTCAGCGTGAGTCATAAGACCCCTAAGTGTCACAAAGACAGGGAGCAACGAAGAAAATTCTGAAAGTCGAGGGGGTGGGGGCACAGACCCCATAGTATAGGTACAGGGCACAGGTAAGGCCAGTACTTTAACGATAAATAACAAAAATTATAGCGATGAAGCTTAAAAATCTATAATGACTTGGCTTCTTCAATAGACATTTCACTAAGCCATAAGACATTGCACTAAGCCGAGAGTTTAAGTGTTCTGGGCATGAAAGAAATCACAGAGAAACCATCTCACCGGACATAGTAAGTAAAAGCAAGTTCCTAAAAATTTATGGGGATAGCAAACAAATAAATACAAAGAAAGTTAATGACTTTGTTTTAGTCACCCAGGGGTAACGGAGGAAAATTGGTTCCAAAGGAGGGGAGGGGAGTGAGGGAAGATAATTAGCTTCAAAAGGGAGATAACGGAAGAACATTTGTTTCAAAAGGGTGGTCACGGAAAAAAATTCGTTCAAAAAAGGGGGTCACGGGCCAAAAACGGTAGAGAAGTACTGCTGTAGAGAGAAATGACATATCTAATGACACATGATGTCACCTGTCTTGACATTTAAACAATGCTCAAACGCCTCTGGTAAGGGCCATGCTTGAAACTTTATATAATTATTATACGTATTACAGATGATGTACAGCAGTGCCTCTCAGCCCACGGGCCGCGGCAACATGACTACGGGGACACGAGAGCTTCTCCTTGAACTGTATAGCTAATTATGAATAGATATAATTTGTTTGTACCGGACCCTAGTTTTATAAACATTTTCTCTACCAGGCAATGTCTCAAAAAGTTTGAGAAGCATTTCTGCAGTGGATAAATGCATATCGAATGACAAATGATGCCATCTTCCCTGACACGGTAACGATACTCAATCACTGCGCTGGTAAGTCTCATGCATTCTTTATACTATAGATTTATTCTACTGAACAACATGTATAGGGAATAGCCTTTAAGAAATGTTTTAATAATTTATAATTTATTTTAGTGAAAGTCCAGTTAGAACATATGCAGGACTTACAAGGTGGTTTTCAGTTAACATCAGGAGTTAGACAGGGGTGTGTCTTATCGCGATTATTGTTTATCATTTATATGGATAATATTACAAAAACAGTATAAACACTACCAGAAGCTTACCACCCAATGAGCGTCATGAAATTTTTTTTTGCTGACGATCAGCGCTTACTCCATAGTTCAAATGAAGAGAAGGAAGATAACACACATACAACAAAAACTGCCCAGTCACAACATGAAGATCAACACAGAAAAAAACAGAAGTAATGTCTATAGACAGAGAACACAATACAAGCAACATAAAGATAAATGATCAACTACTGAAACACGTGCAGGAACTTAAATATCTCGGGAGCATTTATACAGAAGACGGAAGATGGACAGAGTGCTCGATACACGAATTTAAAAATTCAACTACGTAAATTATGAACGTAAACCAATTTTCAAGCACACAACTATCCCAATGCAAACCAAACGACAAATCAGAAATTCAATATTGATCCCAACATTGTTTTCAATGTCAGACATGGACAATAACTAAAGAACAAGAGAGAATGTTTACCACGTGTGAAATGAGATGTCTAAGAAAAGCTGCAAAGAGAACAAGAAGAGATCACGTGAGAAATAAGATTAAAGAACTGTTGGAACAACATTAGTGGTCCAGTATATTGAAAAACAGGCTGAAATGGTTCGACCACCTATTGAGAATGAACCCTTATTGGCCAGCGGCAAGAGGATACAACATGAAAATGTAAACAGCAAGATACAGAGGAAGACCAAGAAGAAGGCGGACTGAAGAAGTTATCAACATTTTGACACGTCACAATATTTCTGCACATCAAGCAACCAAACGTGCCATAGCCCGAAAACCGATCATCATACAATCATGCGACCCCTCACTGCAAAAGCAGAGAAAAAACAACATATAATTTTTGAGGTAAGAATTTCTAATGTTTTAAATTAACCACAATGGAACGGTTCCATCTACTCACTCATGGGCTTCGAAACTTTAAAAAAATAGAATAAAAATCAAGTCACAGTTCGTAGATAAGTGAAACAATCAAATGTATGATATTTGTAACATCATCTGGGATCTGTAACCTCTTTTCTTGACTAAAAAGAAATGTTTTAAGTCCTGGATATGACGCATCATTTACTGTCCTCTGTCCAAGCGGAACCCAATATGAATGCACTGTCAACCCTATACTGGGTGTGTGTGCGCGCCAGAAGGTAACGTCACGTCATACGGTCCTAGCCTGTTAATATTTTAGTACTGCAATGGATTACTGTCTACGGACAAAATTAAAAATAAGATTTGTAATGGTTACTTCCAAATGGTTACTTTACCCAAGTGGTTATTTCTCCCAGGTGGTTTATTTTTTCCATTGGTTACTTCTCCCATGTGATTTATTCTTCCAAGTGGTTAATGCTACAAAGTGGTTACTTTCAAGAATAGCACAACTGTCGCGTGGCATTTATGACGTACAAAGTGACTAAGGAAATTGGGGTAGGGTTAACTGTACCATACCTTGACTGTCACGTGAAGTCTGCTGAGAACACATGACCGCTGCGAGGAAGTGAACCTACAGAATGCTTTCGAGATTGTAGTAAATCACGGCGACTCTGTTCGGGAATAGAGGACTGTGCAGTCATGCACTGCACCCATAGAAACACAGTCAAACAAACATTTTGGATTTCCAACAGCTCTGGATAATCTCCCCATAAACAAGAATGCCAGAGAAACACCCGCTTGGAGCTAAAAGTAAAACTACATCACATGAGGGAACAGCACACGAGGGAACAGCACATGAGGGAACAACACATGAGGGAACAGCACATGAGGGAACAACACACGAGGGAACAGCACATGAGGGAACAGCACATGAGAGAACAGCACATGAGGGAACAACACACGAGGGAACAGCACATGAGAGAACAACACATGAGGGAACAACACATGAAAGAACAAGAGTCACGGACTCGTGCTCCCTTCTCTCCATCATCAGTTAGTAATAGTAGTTGACGGCCTAGTCTTATCATGAACAATAAGGAACGTAGTACCGTAGTAAAGATCAACTAGTGCATTGATAAAAAGTACAGGGATTAAAAAACACCCCCCCCCATAGAAGCTAATAACAGGACATTTCTACTAGGAAGCCAAAAAGTGGAATACCCCCCCCCCCTTTTCAACGATTTTACACAACAGGTAATAAAAATGAAAGAATTACACACGAAAAGGAGGAAAGCTTTCTTTTAACTAGGAATTACCTCCAATACAAAAATCGCGGACGTATATACGGCCATGAAGGTCAATCTATATAAATCAGTACGTTTCAATAAATATACTTGCTACTGGCGTGTTTTATATATATACATTTGTTTTATAAAACAGAATACGAAAATTATTCATAGTAGCTTACGTCTCTATAGTGACGTTTCAAAATAGTTGCCCTCACATTCCCTTCAATAACCAGTAAGCGGAATTTAGTGAGATTTCCCACAGCAGTTTAAATATTGAGCTTAAATAAGGAATCTATAAAATTTTATTTCACCAGGTGTTTCTATGCACGTGACGGCGCATTCCTTTGATGTTTGTGTGAATGTGTGACTAGTGACAGAAGAAACTAATATTACAGTAATTTCTCAAATAGATTACGTGGCTTATATGTACAGACACAGTCTTCTACTACCCAAGATCGACGCATTTGACTAAAACTTACGTTAAAATTGTGCGCAACGTTCAAATTGAGAAACAAACAGGTTTGGTTGTATTACAAATTTCATACCAAATGGCCATGTACGGTAGCTTTATTATTTTTAACACAAACATTATATAGACAAATTGCACATTTTTTGTTCAATTGTGATGCAAATAGTTCTACACTATGTCGTTATTTTTTCAAAACACTTCAGAAAATTTAATGCATATCTGTAAAATAGTTGCAGTGACGATTTTTAAACAGGGGCGTGTATTTTCAAACGCACTATACCTTAGTTGGCTAAACTACACAGATATTCTCTTAAGGAAGATGTTCCTCTCCATCACTACGCAGGGTCGCCGGTGGAGAAAGCGGATGATCGACATATTCGACAAAGGCCTCACAGGCGGGAACCCGAAAGGTACGGTATCGGGACAAGGGCGTACCAGGATAAGTCGGTAAGAGATCAGAACCATCCATAAAGCAATGGTAACCTACTGAATTTAACTGTCAAGGTATCATGACCGCCTACATGTAATAAACTCATAAACCAATTTCTAGATGGAAACAAGACCAAGATTATGACAAGCGATAAAACCACTAGCAAATTCTCAATCAGTATCAACAACATCGAATTAGAAAGAGTCAACAGTTTTGATTACCTTGGTTTTTGTATCAACAGTAACGGTTTTTTGCTAAGAAGAAGTTAAAAGTAGGTTGGCTATCGCGCCAAAGAAGCTGATACAAATGAAAAACATATGGCCGAGCTACTGGAAAACTACAAAACTAATATTCATAATAGATTGCATATTCCCAGCGGCAATATATGGGTGTGAATCCTGGACAATCACTAACAAAGTGAAAAATAAAATAGCATTTGAAACAAAAATGTTACAGAAAAATCCGTAGAATAACATGGACCAAAAATATCACCAATGGAGGCATCCTGAGAGAAATGAAAGTAAAAGAAAACTGGCTAAACAGCATAGTTCTTTCCAGAAAACTTCAATATTCTGGCCATGTCAAATGTCAAGACAGTCGAGATAAGACCATAATGGAGGGGATGATATTAGGGTGACGAATATTAGGAAGACCAAGAAGAAGATGGAAGCAAGACATCAAAGACCACATGAACACGATAGTAACAGAAACAGGAAGACTGTCTTAAGATCGACAGAAGTTTCTAAAGGTTATGATGACTGCTACATCCTGTTCAGGATATGATACCTGATGATGAAACCGAAAATAATCGAGCTTGTAGGCCGAAAAAAACCACACTATTGATAGTGGTTAAACGGTGGTAGCTTGCGTGGTCTGGAAACGTGACCAGATAATGTCAAATTTTAAAGATTATCCTGTAGGAAACACTTGCGGGTAAATGGAGAAGAGGTGGATAAATGGAGAAGAGGCGGATAATAGTGGGTTGATAATATGAATGAGAGGTCCATACGAGATTTGTACACACTTGTTCATATGACTGACGGGATGTGTGGCAGGCATAACTATTGTGATAGCAGCTCCAATGTAGTACTGCTCTGATCCGGGTATTATTATTGTTACTATAAATAATAAGATCGGATCTGTGGCGCCTCTACATCTGTGCAGTACATATTTCATATGTACATCTGTGAACTAAATATCTCGTCTCTACATCTGTCAAGTACAAATCTGGTCTCTACATCTGTCAAGTACAAATCTGGTCTCTACATCTGTCAAGTACAAATCTGGTCTCTACATCTGTCAAGTACATATCTGGTCTCTACATCTGTCAAGTACAAATCTCGTCTCTACATCTGTTGAATACATAATCTACATATCTCGTCTCTACATCTGTCAAGTACAAATCTCGTCTCGAATAGCCAATGTGCCACCAGGTTCAGTTTACACCGCAAGCAATTGTGCATCCGAACAGAAAGAAAAGTAAAGGTATGTTCCATGGCACCAACCTGCCGTCGGGGATAAAGATAACTCTTTATGTACTAAGCCGCAGCAACTATTAGGTTGGGTGGCCAGTAATCTCCTCGCTGTTTTTATCTCCCCTAACTCATGCGTAAGGTACTCATTTACAGATGAGTCGACTGGAGGAGTGACAGAAAACAGAAAGTAATGACAACCTGTTGAATGATAATACTGACTAGAAAATCTGCAGTTAAAATTCTGTGTTGATCGATACATGTGTATATGCTGAATAACAATCAGAGACATGGTGAAAGTAAGTCTCCATTAAGAAACACGGTTCTCTAGAATTTGCATCAAAATAAGAGTAACACACAAATAACATACACAGTGGAAAAGTAATTTTATTTGTAGTACAAAGTGCTTTGTAGGCGTCTATTTCTTCCGCATTTCTGGATATTTCTACTAATGCCATTCTCTGTTGTTGTGTAAACATGATAGCCATTATAATAATCTAGTTCCGTGTCGCTATAAGAAAGAATATAATTGCTAAATCGGAAGTTATTTGTATTATAACTTCTAAGATTAGGTATTTCCGGTATTGATGGCACGTTTTCACTGTAGCTATTCTCACCTGCGGTGGAACATTCAACATGGCTGTCAATTTCTACAGTTACTGTTCCCTTACAACTACATATATTTCTGTAGAAATCCTGACCTTTATTATGAGTATTTCAGCATCTTTACATATTACACCTGCCACGTGTTTCAGATTGTTGAAAACTTTGTGTAATCTGTTAACGAAGAATGTATACAGTTAATTTCTAGGACTAGATAAACACGATGAGTCGACTTGTCTCTACACCAGATGTGGCACCATTTCATACAGTAAGACCAGATCTGAACATTTTGGGGATGCAACTGATAAAGTTATCTTTTTTTTGTTGCTTGTTACGCGCATCAGGGATTTTAACAATATAACTTGTATATCCTTTTTATGCAAAGTGGTGGTATTTCCAGAGCTTTTGTACAATGGGGGTAGTTTCTCCAGGACTTTTGTGCATTGTAGTGGTTTCTCCCGTGTTCTTGTGCAATGGTGGGTGATTTCTTCAGAGCTTTTATACAATGAGGTGGTTTGTCTAGAGCAGTGTTTCCCAACGTGGAGGCAATGTGCTTGCTCAGGGGGGGGGGGGCAATTTAAACAAGTTGTAATTAGGTTTCATTTAGGGAATAATTACATTTTTGAATATAGAAAAATTTGTATATGTCACATAGGGGGCCATCAAAATTTTAGAAATACTTAGGTGGGGCATAATACAAAAAAGGTTGGGAAACACTAGTCTAGAGCTTTTGTGCAATGGCGGTTGTTCAGAAATTTATTTCCTACACATTTAGTACAACATCCTCCAGTATGAGAACGGAGATCGAGACAGTTACGGAGGTTCTAAAATATATATCAGAAACAGTGAGAATCAGGGCCGTTATTGTGTTGGACGCTGAATCCATGATTCACAAAATTCAGAATGTACCATGAATGTATGGGTAAATTGAGATTCCATATCTACAGGGACGTATGTGCATATTTTGCCTTGATTACATTGGAGTTGAGAGAGAGAGAGAGAGAGAGAAAGAGAAAGAGACGACAGACTAGCAAAAGCACATGTCTTCATAACAGGTGGCAATGGACAGGGGACATTTTAAATTTCGTATATAAGTGTCTGTAGGACACCATGATGGATGAGACTTATTAAGAGATTGAACGAGTTTGGAATTGTTGGAGAAGATAGAGCTCGTTGTTAGGTTGTTTTATGTTTTATTTTGGTAACACACCTACCTATTTTTGTATATCTTGACATTTTGCCCAGTGTTACCTCAGCCACCTACTTCCTGTTTAGGGTTGTTACCCTACACTGGTTGATTTATCCCTCGACGATTGGCGGGTGGGACTAGGAAAATATACAATCAACGCGCTACAGGAACTATTTGCATACATTCATACTCTTGGCCATCTGCTCAACAAGACAGAACTCCTATGGAGATGTTCAATCAGACACGACAGACTATATCTAAAACTAGTGGGAAATAATGTGCACACAAGAAAACATACAAATTACAATATACAAATCATATTCAACATTTCAACTAAAAGTCTTTATCAAGATATACACAAAACATCAACAGACAATGAATGAAAATTTGTTGTGATAATTTTTCCATTTATTATATTTTGATGTTTTGTGTGTATCTTGATAAAGACCTTTTGGTTGAAACGCTGAATATGATTTGTATATTGTAATTTTTATGCTTTCTTGTGTGCACATCATTTCCCACTAGTTTTAGATATAGTCTGTCGTGTCTGATTGAAGCGATTATATAAACCCGTGTAATACGTAAGTACGATTATTGTTACGTTTCACGTAGTTACCTTGTATTAATTGTCGTATGGAAATGTTCAAAGTGTACCGCACCAGTTCAGATAATCACAAATTATTTATCTCTCAGCGGTGTGCAATGCTTTGAGATCTGAGATTCAAAATGGATCATTGCACATACAAAGTTACTTGGGGTGTCCATAAGAAGAAATCGTCAATATATTAGCATGATATCCACTAGCAATTTGTTGTTGTAAAGTGGTTAGTCTGGTTGGCCACTGTTAAGTAAACATTGAACTAAGAAATGAGAAGGAGTATTTTTCTACTAACATTATGTAATTAGTGCCAGACTTTGACAATGGCATCTTCATAAAAAGAGAAAATTAATAATATATGGAATGAAATGTTTATAAATTATAACAAGATGGAATCAGAGTACAAAGCAAGAGCAGACCGGGGAAATGATGGATAAACACCAAGAAGATCCTGAACAAACATGATTACACCTCAACCTGAGCAACACATCTGGCTCTGGAACGTAGACTACATATCCTTTACAATCCCCTAGGCTTAATGGCAAGTATGGAAGCTACGACAACACCACCTGGGGATAGATATGAAATGCTTGAATAAATCTAGAGACCGCAAATAGATGACCCTGTAGATATGAGACTGGAACACACCCACCCCCTTACAATGGCATACAATACATTAAAATCAAGTTGAAAAGATATAGTGGATTGATCATTGTACTCGGGCTACCCAATATGTACCCCGTCCCTCTCAACGAAACACCACACCGCCTGTTGAGAGTATCAATCATAGTACGTAACTCCGTAGCTTCGAGCGATAATTCCCAAAAATAACCGGAAAAAACTACGTTACAAACAAGACGACGCGAGCAAAGCGAACGGCTTAACCACTACCACAGGCATACTTCCTCACTCAGGTTTACAAAGATCAGGTTACAAAGAGTAAGAAATAAGTGGATAGATGAAAGGTATTCTGAACAAATATGGAAATATAGTGCAAAAGAGGCGACACATCTGGCCTTGAAATGAAAGATAAAGCTGTCACATGTACGATTAACGGCAAGTGTAGATCATCCAAATGGGGCAAGACAATCAACGTTGTATTATGTTAAATAGCAGGACTTTCATTACTCTCGAGACAACAACCACGACGTGTGCCTTCAAGTGTTACAGAGAAAGTAGTATCATCTTCGCGAAGATTATTTTCAGTCTAAATTTAGTTTAATATAAATGTTTACAATGTGCGTACCAGGTGTCAGTGTACGGACGCTGACGTTGGGATAATCGCAACTCTCATTCAAGTCTGATAAAAACGGAAGCTGTCACATCCACATGGAGTCTGATAACTATATTACAACCCTTCAAGAGAAGTACAATAACAAAATATGGTCAGGAATGTTCACTGACATAAACGGCGACTTAATATGACACAAATGTTTGAAACAGGTAGAAAGAATGTTGGGCAATGTTGATATCATCAAATATTGCAGGTTTTCCATGTGATTAAATGTATGCATACAAAATGGCGGAAAATGCCTACTGCATACGCGCATAAGATTCCTCTGTTTAGGAGATTTCTCATAGGAGATTTCATACTTTTAAGAGTTGGGAGTCTTTTGGTGTTGAAAAGTTTTTAAACCATTGAAAGTTGGAGACTTCTGGCTTTGAAAGAAAGCTTCCACCGAAGACGGATGTGTCATTCATTGGCGCCTGTCATAATCATCATCATCAAGTGCCGTCTCCATAATGAAGGTTGGATGCAATGGATCTCCAACATCCTCTGCCTCTTCTCTTGGTGGTGCAATCTGCTAGACTGTAACCTAAACATCGTGTGATGTTACTCTTCCACTTGTATCTCTGTCTACCTCTTGTTCGCTTCCCTTTGACTTTACCCTCAAGTAAGGTCTTCAATAAGTTGTCATGTCTTTTAATGTGTCCAAAATATTGTATTTGCCTGATCTTTATTTCTCTTAGTTCTTTCTTCATACTAAGCGTTTTTAACACCTCTTTATTTGTTTTCTTCTCTTTCCATGATGTTCTCCCTATTCTCCTATATACCCACATCTCAAAGGCATGAATTCTGTCTTCTAACTGGCGCCTATAAAACGGCAAAATCACGCATTTCTATTCGCTCGACTACATTTTGCTGGAAATTTAGGCCAATCGTCCTGCTACAGGAGAAATCCAGCACGAGTTTGAGAATGAACTCTGAAGATCAAGAAGAAGATGTATAAGAAGAAGAAAGAAAGAATGATGTGTAAATCCTTCTTCATTCCCCCATTAGACATATAAAACACAGCTTCATTGCTAGAAAATCATGGGGTTTGAAACAGAAAAGGATGGAAGACACATCAGAGCAAGACATACAAGAATTAATTAAACAAAGCTGGTGAGCATGGATAGGAGACAGACATGGATGGTATGGATTATGTCTTCAGCGATATGCCCCAATGGCTTCTTAGATGTGAAATAAAGTGTCCTCAGCAATACGCCTCCAAGGCCGTGAAATAAAGTGTCCTCAGCAATACGCCTCCAAGGCCGTGAAATAAAGTGCCCTCAGCAATACGCCTCCAAGGCCGTGAAATAAAGTGTCCTCAGCAATACGCACCCAAGGCCGTGAAATAAAGTGTCTTCAGCAATGAGCATCCATGGCTTCACAATTGTGAAATGAAGTGTCTTAAGTGATAAACATCCATTGTTTCTTAGATGTGAAATGAAGAGTGTTGCCGTTTCAATTAATTCAAATGTAATAATTAGAAAAATAACACAATGGTTTAAGAAAGATAAATCATGGAGGAAAAAGTTACAGGAAATAGAACAAGAGTCAAACCAAAAATACATTGACAAAATTATATCAAAGACATTTTAAATAAGACATAGGAAGAGGCTGAGCAGCTTGCACAAAACGGAGAGGCTTACAGAATGACAGTTCCCATTGCGGCCAGTTCCTTGCTGGCGAGATGGTGCTCAGTTCAGCCAACAGAGGCTGACAACTAAAACAGGCTAGTTCCTTCCAAAATCTAGCAAGACTACAGTCTGCCCTATAAAATGAATAAGTTAGACAGAAGACAGAAATTAAGACAAGACATGAAGTCACAATGATATTTTCCACAGGTGACATGTTGTCAGCCTGTCCCCCAACTTTCCTACGTTGCCGCCTGAGATATGTCAGGAAAGACGACAGATGCCATATTCTTTACACTCTACTAAAATTCCAGACCCTCGGGTTGCCACACGGGCACTTATCAGAGGAGACAAAAGAGCACTGATAAAAATCAAGTGTGTTGTGGTTTCCAGGGCCGGCCCTAACAAATGCGGGGCCCAATGCGAAACGGATTGCGCGGGGCCCAGTCTGGGTAGGGAAGAGGATAATAAAATAAATTATAATATGAATTTATGGGCCTATGAAGTGCGGGGCCCACTGCGGCCGCATAGGTTGCAATGGCCTAAGACCGGCCCTGGTGGCTTCACAAGCGAAAAGACTCGTCATGTTTGTTTCGATGCTCAAGAATTACGAGTGACACAGCTCTTGTTTCCTATGTACAATGGGCTGTTCTCCAGCGCTTTCTTTCATACAACAGAACACGTCAACTTTCAGCTGTATTCAATGCTTGAGAAGAAGCCTCCTAGCAAAATACTGCAAGTCTCAGCGCCACGCAATGCAATGAGCAGACGCACCCTACACAGAGAAGTTAATATATGGTGTGTGAGAAAGTATGTTGCACAATTTTACTTGCAGATTGCTGTTGCATGGTGGTCAACTTATGAAATCTTCAATAACTTCTACATTGCTGTTACACAGTGGTCAATTTATGAAATTTTCAAACTTCTATATTGCTGTTGCATGGTGGTCAACTTGAGATCTTGAAACTTCTATATTGCTGTTGCATTGTGGTAAACTTATGAGATCTTGAAACTTCTATATTGCTGTTACATGGTGGTCAATTTATGAGATCTTCAGACTTCTATATTGCTGTTACTTGGTGGTCAACTTATGAGATCTTGAAACTTCTATATTGCTGTTACTTGGTGGTCAACTTATGAGATCTTGAAACTTCTATATTGCTGTTACTTGGTTGTCAACTTATGAGATCTTGAAACTTCTATATTGCTGTTACTTGGTGGTCAACTTATTAGATCTTCAAACTTCTATATTGCTGTTACATGGTGGTCAACTTATGAGATCTTCAAACTTCTATACACAAGAAGTTATAACAATATGTTGAATATTCATAATAACAGTAAACTGAACCGTGACCAGTGTCAAATATAATACCTGCTAGTTCACTCGGAATTAGCCTTCTAAATTGACGCCTACGACTTTCTCGACATTTTTCATTCGCTGCCGAAACACACAACACACACATGCACGAATACACACATATACACACACCCAATGTGACCAATGATAATCAGGAAATGTTCAAATGCGTCAGGTTAGATGAATGATCTCAAATGCGACAGCAGGTCTTTTATTTGTCGATGGCCACGACTCAAACCAGGAGCCAAAAGTAGCATTTTAAAATTAAATCGACAAATAATTGAATATCACAAATTATACACTGGAATAACAACGGTTTTGAACAAAACACAAATTACGAGGCATCAAACGTTTCTCTTAGAGATTGAAAGTCAGTAATGAATTTAGATGCACGTGTTAAGATTCAGTCAAATAAACACAAACGTTTGTAACAGTCAGAATTGTGCCGTTCAATGTTTATAACTGTTTTATTGAATGCTTTCAATAACGTACGCAATGGACGTCTGTCTCAACCTAATAAACGAAAATCCATTTTCATTTCGTGGACTCCTGCCAGTTTCAGGAAATTTGAAATTTAGCTACGAAATGAGATCTCTTTGTTTAAGCTAGCATGTGATGTAGAGTCACACAAAAAGTATACTAAATTAAATGAGAAAGGTATGGACGAGTCACTGCGTAGAAGTTTTCAAGTTAGAGGTACTGACTGTTTAAGTATAACTAACAACATGAGGGGTAAAATATCATATCGTGTCGGTGTAGAAATCGTTGAATGGAACAAACGAGATGAGACGAAGAAGTAAATTAATAGTAAACGATAGTCAACAAGTTGGATCTATCACAGCTGGATGTGGAATATGGCAATAGATGACCCATCTCTCGTACGAGTGGTACCAGTGGTACGAGTTAGACTGAGAGTCCGTGGCGTACCACAAGGAGCATTTATTAAAAGTAAAATAAAGTCACCGAAACTATCAGCATGCATAACGTCAACTATTTTTGGCTAATTCGTCACTCCCTTGTTACCATCATGTACACAATTCGTCACTTCCTTGTCACCAACATGTACACAATCCGTCACTTCCTTGTCACCAACATGAACACAATCCGTCACTTCCTTGTCACCAACATGTACACAATCCGTCACTTCCTTGTCACCAACATGAACACAATCCGTCACTTCCTTGTCACCAACATGTACACAATCCGTCACTTCCTTGTCACCAACATGTACATAATCCGTCACTTCCGTGTTACCAACATGTACATAATCCTTCACTCCCTTGTCACCAACATGTATACAATTCAGCAACCACTCTGCTTAATTATGTCACACCGTTTAACACCCTCGAAAGTTTTTTTTATAATACACAACAATGCATGTTGTGTTTGAAACATTTATAATTTTTTTTCAAAATTTCATACAATTTGTATATAGACTGGTGTATAAAACATACTGTAGACATCATTTATGTCCACTCCCACGTCAACAACTGTCAAGTTTTTTTAAACATCCCTAATTGATGATGTAATTTATGTACAGCCCCTAAGGTTGGATATTTATGGTATGCGATTCCAAGTATATAAATAGTGACTAACAGAAATCACGTCAATAACTTAAAAAAGTAACATACTAAGGCCTAATTAATTATGTTTAGAGGTCTTCTATTTCAGACGGTCTATACATATGCCCTGAGAGGAGCCTAAATTTCACGCGTCTTCCCTGAGCTTCGATGACCCCTATATCCATGCATCCGCCCTAAGAGGACCCTAATATCCGTCTACTCTGTGCGGAGCATAACATTTACGCGCTTTCCTTGAATCAACCTTAATATCGGGGTGTAAAGGTATCTCATTGCTCTCGTGTGGACCCAGGGTTAGCAGATAACCACGATCCTAAAAGTACCTCCTCGTGGTGCATCCTGGAAACAGAAGTACAGCTGCTCTTGCTGTATTTCCGGCCAACACTTTTAGGCTCGTGTCCGTGAATGTGGAGCCTTGCAGACGGAATGAGATTTCACTGCACAGACAAGCAATATCTCCGACACCTCTGTGTTCATGTTTACGTTTTAGTTGACAGGTCTCCTATACTGGAAATAGGTCATGATCCAAGCGTTTTCTCAAAATGAAATATATCTATTATAATGCTATTATTATCATCATTTGTTCACTTGATTTCATCATGTAATCTTACTTCTAGAATTACCACAGGAATGCCATATCATCAAATGACGACTGGCCATTGACCCATGCCTACACAGATTAACTAAGAAACTGGATGGGAAAAAAAGACGAACATTCTACCACGCAGACTTGTATATCTTTATGTAGACGTTTATATAATACAGCGATAGAAAGAGGCATACGTATATATATATATATATATATATATATATATATATATATATATATATATATATATTATATATATATATAATATATATATATATATTATATATATATAATTATCTGTACCATTATAGCTGTACCATTATCTAATTATATCTCTCTGGGGTAGAACTGTACCATTATCTAATTATATCTCTCTGAGGTAGAGCTGTACCATCATCTATTTATATGACTCCAGAGGCCCGAAAGAAGAGCAAAGAATAGCGATACTGTTTCCTGCCATGCATGCCCTAATTGGCAACTCATGATTTCGTCGGGTTGTTTTAGCTATCCCATCACATAGAGGGTCAAAGTGATGCAGAAGCCACACAGAGGTCGGATGTGTCATACCGAATATCGTAGATATCGCAGCAAAGCTGTAAACTAAGCCACAAAGGAAACCGTTCTCTGGAATATATCCTGCTAAACTGCAGGAGGTTGAACGCAGAAGCAACGAATAATAATATGTAAAATAGACTAATGAAATCTGATTCTGTAAAATAGATAGACTAATGAAATCTGATTCTGTAAAATAGATAGACTAATGAAATCTAATTCTGTAAAATAGATAGACTAATGAAATCTGATTCTGTGAAATAGATAGACTAATGAAATCTGATTCTGTAAAATAGATAGACTAATGAAATCTGATTCTGTAAAATAGATAGACTAATGAAATCTGATTCTGTAAAATAGATAGACTAATGAAATCTGATTCTGTAAAATAGATAGACTAATGAAATCTGATTCTGTAAAATAGATAGACTAAGGAAATCTGATTCTGTAAAATAGATAGACTAATGAAATCTGATTCTGTAAAATAGATAGAGTAATGAAATCTGATTATGTAAAATAGATAGACTGATGAAATCTGATTCGATGTATTTTTGCAACTCAAGCGCTCTGATTAAAAGATCTCAATCTTTGCTCATCGCATCGCTGACATACTCGATACATTGTTCCAGTATTCTAAATGACTCTCTAAACTTACCTCCAATCTGACAACGTGATCCTGAGGGTTATCAATCAGCCATCGCGCTAGGGTGCCAGGTGATGTCCGATTGGTTAAAATGATGCTATTTTTGGAGCTCCCGCACCAAGCCACGAACAGATCTCTGGAGTAACCGCACTGAAGATCTGGTGTGCTTGCCAATACAACCTAGGATACAAGTAGTAACAAGTACAATGAATAAGGGGAAATAATGAATAAAACAGGAAATTGGAAGATTTTAAAATAAACAATTGAACAAAGTATTCTTATTATTCCAAAATAATCCAGCTTGTCGATCCACGGACATCTAGATATAGCAAAGAAAATACTACTGTGTCAAAGTTAGGGGAATTTCCCTCGGGATTTCCCGCCTTGAACTAATTCTTACGAGTATAGCCATACATCAAGTATTTTCACATGATAATTTCCAGAACTGATCTCATGCACTCACTAATCTTAGTATATCTTTCCCATGCTTTTAATTGGATGATAACAAATATATGAAAAGCGACAAATTATCCGTCACATCAGCCGAGATGAATGACGCTGGGTGAGATCAGCACGCAAGATTGTTCTAGGGAAGGCTGTGATAAATATTGTGCGAAAGACCCTGGCGCTTTTGATCATAACCGGGTCTTTCTGTGACACAAGTAGTTTGTCCTTTTCTAATACATCTTGATGTTTGTAGATATTGTTTCCTACCCCAAAGCTCCGTAGTCACTTATTATGACACAAGCAGCAGATGACACTATCAGCAGATGACACATTCAGCAGATGACACAAGCAGTAGATGACACAAATTTGTACGTATTTCCTGCCACAACAACACATGGATGAGGAAATGTATCAATGCCAATATAACCCCTCTGAGCAGAATACGTCTTCATCAGACATTGCACTAAGCAAAAGCTGAAGTCTCCTGTGTATAAAAGAAAACCCAGAGAAACCACTCCACCGTACATAGGAAGTAAGAGTAAATTGCTCGCAATTCCAGGGATAGCAAATAAACAAACTACATCAATGTCAATTTGTTTAACATGAAATATTATATCATTTCTCACGGGTCCAGACATGACCGTCTAACAATATAATGGTAAGAATATTGACAATATATAAAAATGTAATGGGAAATTAAGCCTTCTCAATGACGCTTTTGACCATTCCCATGATTTTCATTCGTCACTATAATTATACTGTGTGTGTTATAATGAAAATCAAGGGAATAGTTAAATGAATCATTTTAGAAGGCTGGATTTCCCATTAGCGAATGTCTCACGTAGTCAATGGTCACAGTTGAGATATACATAGAAATACATTGTCATGGGGGTGTGCAGAGATAAAATAATTGCGTTAGTGTTTTACAAAAAATGTAACTAGGAATCAGATCAGCCTACATTGTTTGCTTCCTTATTTATTACAACTGTCGTTCTTCATGAACTCAGCAAAACAGAAACAATTTAACTTGAATGCAGGTTTTCGTTTTCTCAAGCATGCAAACCTGAACTCAACGCCTCGCGCACACACACCATAGAATTATAAGGCTTCCCACTTACTAAACACAGGAATGTTTGAGAAGCTCTAAAGGATGAAGAAGCTTTACGGAGCTCGCTCTCGGCCGATTACCAGTGTAGGCAATGGAATAAATTCCAATTATCCAATGTAAACCATAATTACATATTATTTAAGGGGCTGTCCATAAATCTATGGCTACAATTAGTTGGGAGTGGGTTGGAGAAAGAGGTGGGCGAAGTGTGTGGCAAAGGTTGACCAACAATACTGTTGTTCATACACCAATTACATTTTTGTGAATTTGAAATATTTTTCTAAAAACGTGAAACAAATAATGTATTTTTTCCCTCTAACTATTTTCTATCAACAACAGGAGATTCATCAACAGAAATATTACACCGCATTGCACTGGCTGCTAACTCATTCAATAAACTATCAAATATCTGGCATTCAAAAACACTAAGAAATAGCACAAAACTAAAAATCGTCAAATCCTGCATAATTTCAGCATTAACATATGGATGCGAAAGTTGGAAAGCAACATCAAACTTAGAGCAAAGACTAAACACCTTTGAAAATAAATGTCTTAGAAGGCTACTGAACATACATTGGTCAGACTTCAATTCAAACACAGTTGTCAGACAAGAATCAAAACAAGAATATGTATCCACCTATATTAGAAAGCGTCGCTGAAATTACATCGGACACGCTCTACGAATGGACACTGAAAGACTCCCCTGTCAAGCTTTGATGTGGTCACCAAAGGGCGAAAGAGAACGAGGAAGGCCAAAAGAAACTTTTCGTAGAACTATTACAAGAGAACGTTTCACCATCGGTATCAGAAACAATGAAGATCTAAAGCAAATTGCAATGAAACGAGAGACATGGAAATCTATAAAAACCGCCCTATGTGCCATCTTTGGCCCTAGAGGAATAACTAACCTTTTCCCTCAATCATTAAAAAAAATCCGCATTCTTATGTTGATTTAATTTTATATACAACCTCTAAACACTTATTAATGACTTTTGCTGCGTCTGTTCTTAAACGCCTTTTATTTAGCTTGATGTTGTCCGAAGAATGAACTACGGTATCGTGGTTTATACGTGTGTGATGCGATATAGATATATGGGTAATTCGCATCACACGTCAGCATTACTCATTATTCCCAAAATTGTCACATATAATGTTCGTTTCGAACAGTATGAAATAGTATTATATAAACAATGGGTGAAATGAATGCAAAACATAGTGATTCAAACTTGAAAAGAGATAATATTGACGGGTACGCAGGTAAAGGGAAGGAAGGAAAGAGGCAGGCGAACTATATACGAATAAATCATGTAGTTTATAGAAATTTATGAATCAATCTCAGCACATTGACAATATAAGTTCTTGTGTAGTTAATTTGCAAGGACGCACGTCATTATTCTTCAACCTTGTGGAATTTTGACATTTTATTTACTATACATACCTGTGGCGTATATTTTTTTATATATAATAACATTTAAAAATCGAGATTTTAGTTTTTCTACTGTATCATTGTTATATCACTATTGTTTCTAGCGTAGGTTTTAGAACGAAACACGAATTTATATTGGCATTATTCTTTCTATCATTAATTTCATTATCTTATCAGTAGCATCACAGTACTATTTTGTTGGGACAACACATCCAATGTAATTACATATTTGTATATTGTAATAACCGTATGTCATGTGATAGAAAAGAAATATAGTTAGAATTAAGAGGGTGCTTCAAATAAAAGAAATAAAAGTGTGATGATGATAAAATAATCCCTCTAGCTGTGACCAGGTAGCTATTGATAGCTCATATCCATTCTGACAAACCCATATGGTTTTCTGTCTCACTGACATGGCTGTGTTAAGGGGAGGGTGGGGGTTTATGGATGTATGTTTAGTCCCCTCCCCGAAGGGAGGTATACCAGTGTGGTAGTATCACAAAACCATCACACCCTGCCAGTGGTGTAGCATATACGTCTGGGTTCAACTACTTCATCGTTCTTCCGTCAGATCTGTTGACAAATCAACAGTGATGACACACCTAGCATTCACTGCCACACGGGACTCTGCCATAAAAGGACAAGGGTGTAATATTCACTGGCTTGCCTTTCATATCCATTAAGTCATTATGCACGTACAGGAATAGGCTTGTGATTACAGCCCGTCTAGTGTACTAGTTATGCTTGAAGAATAAAAAACAAAATAATCATCACCTTTATTTTAATTTGTAGCTACGGAACATGGGAAAATACATGCATTTAAAATTAAATAGTGAAGTGTCAGCGGCCCAACAGATGAAACCTTACAGCGGTAATGGAAGTCGAACATAGACAGGATGCAATTATAGACAGACGTATCCACTAGACATGATGGCGTAACCCAAGTTCTGTATATAATTTCGTAACAAAACCATTCAATTGTTCGATTCTAGTACTTACACAATGAAATATTCTACGAAAAATTAAGTATGGTCAGAGATGCAACAGCAAAGGCAGCTGTACAGTGCCCTCTCTCTCGCTTTTAAGAGAGAGAGAGAGAGAGAGAATATGTAACACACACACGCACACACAAAATATATAATATAACGTAATAAGAAGTTCACACCAATAGCCCATCAGAGCATTCACAGAGTAACAGTAAAAACCTAGTACAATGGAATCCCTCTGTAACAAATTGGTCAGGACCGAGGAAATACAGGTGATTAGATACAGGTAAATACAGGTAATACAGGTAAATGCACGTAATTATAAAAAATAGCTATATACCATAATGAATAAACTAATTTGGAAATGTTGAGCGTTGTTAAACAGGGAATGTTGTTATAAACGTGTGCGGTATAAAGAGATTTCATTTCAGATAACATACATATGTAGTGAGAATGTCGTCATGTGGAAGGACAACTACACATCATCATTCCATGCTATTATGTTTTATCTGTTCTGAGTATGTTCTCCTAGGAGCAGTGTGCACTAACAATGGAAATAAAGCTCAGGGGAACATCTGATTTGCACAAAATGATGCAAGTGAGCTTCATTACGCATGATTCACGGGGATTGAAACTACCAAATATATACCACACCACAGACGACCACATCGAATTCAAACAGGAAACATGAAGATAAATGAAAATAATTATTACAGCTGACGAGAACTGAGCCAGGTCCGTTCTAGAGGCACCAAATCGCCTTGCAACTCAAGTTAGAAAACCTTGCAACAGGTGATCCAAGTGTCAATTTACAATTCCCACCGAAGACGGATGTGTAGGGCTATTGGCACAAATAAAACGGCGACACAACGCATTTCCATTCTCTGAGTTACATCCTGCTGGAAATCTAGTAGGACAATGATCCTGCTACAAGGGAGACCCAGCGGGAGTTTGAGAACGAAAGTTGAAGAAGAAGAAGAATTTACAATTCAATTGGAAATATTGTTAAATGATCAACGACTCCTAGATCGACCCAACCTAGACATATGGGTACCAGATATTCTGGGATAATAAAAGCGGAAGACTTGATACTGACCACATCAGTTCCGTCAATGAAATCTACGAGCCTTAACACAGTATTCTGAAATAAGTATGAGTGGTATGGATAGGGAAAAACGTGACTTTTGCATAATACATGAACTTACATTCTGCAGACACGTATTTTTCTCTCTCTTTTCTCACACTCTCAAATCGCTGATTAGTATATAAAGTGAAGATTCAGGTAAGGTAAAAAAAAAACAACAGGTGCGCTCTTAGTTTTTAACTGCTAAAACATCAACCTGCAGCAAACTTTTGATCATTTTTCGAAGAAAAAAAACCCCAACAAATCTGTAAAACTAATTACGAATTTCATTATTGTAATTTCTTCATACTGGCTAAGGAAAAAAAAAAAAAAACTTCATTGTATATAACGTCAGTATAACTTTCATAACTTGGACACACACTCAAAGATGCATGGAACCAGAGAATAACTTCAGGAAACGGTTGAGTTCATTATAAAGACGTGCTTTCAAGTAGGTCTAAATGAATATGCTAAGTCGGATGTTTCAGGCGCAGATATCGCAGCTAAGATGCACACTACAATACACCAGCAGATATTATACATTCACTAATCGTCAGGGTTATCACACCGGCGCAGTCGTTACGCTGTTTGCCTTGTTCTTAAAAGGTCCGGATCTGAACCCAGTTTTGTACGTCTTGTTTACAAAGTGAATTCTTTTCCAGTGATCCCCGGGGTTTATCGTTTGAACTACGGAGTTACATGTGCTGAGTGGTACTATACTCTTGGCTGCTGCAATGAACAGGACGGGGAACATATGGGGAACCCGAGTACAATGAAGTCAGCCATCTATTTTCTTTAAATCCACACAATTCTGTACGTGTCTGACGGTGTAGACATCAATCGAACAAAAGTTATGATATATGTAACATTTCATCGCAGGTCTGCCAGATTGTTAGTCAAATTTCTGGTAAAATATGGTCAAATTCCAACCTTTGAATACATTTTCAAATTGATGGGCCCGTGTGTTGGCGAGGCTCGAAAGGAATTGCGACACTGTGATATGTCAGGCAATTCGTAAAATGCGATTATAGAGGTTTTGGAGTGGAAGTGGCTTGTCCCATCCTATAGAGGGTCAATGGGGCATCAACAATGTATTACATAAATTACATCTACAATGTGTTACATATATTACATCAACAATGTTTTACATAAATTACATCAACAATGTATTACATAAATTACATTAACAACGTGCAATGTGGTGGCAATTTTTTATCACCCCCCCCCACAACAATGTATATTTTTAGCAGAAAAAACTACAAACAATCTGAATAATCTGTAAAAATTTTTTAGAAAAATGTTTTACAAATTCAAATATTTAAATTATTGTATAGAAAATGGTATTATTGACGTCAGCTTTTGTCAACCCAAAGTGATCCATAGGTAAAGCTGTAGTCAAATGTGTCCCATCGAAAGGCGCAGATACCGCAGGTAATCTGTAAAACCACGACACAATGTAATTTGTTATCTGGACTACTTTCTGCCAATCTGCAAGAGTTGAGAAAAAACGTAGAGGAGAAATAGGAAATTGATCAAAACGTACATTTCACAACCAGTGACATTTAAAAAGGACCATTTTCTGGGCAACCATCTCCCTGTAAAAAAAAACCCCCAAAAACCCACAATTATCTAATTCAAGAGCTCAAGTGTACAACATAAAATAACCGATATTCATTATCCCCCTCTTTCTTTCCAATGTGTGTCCATCTTTTTCTTGAGATTTAACTTCCAATTTCAGAGTAAGGTCAATTTTGATAAGACGAGCCCGGAACATACTAACTGGATCAGTAGGGGAGTTCTAAACATTTCTGTTTCTTTACCGACCAAACAATATCCAACAGACGTGTCCTAAAGCGGAATGATAGGCTCTGTTTTAGCTCAAGAAAAAGAATCCACAGTAGACGTAAGTAACATTCTAGTAGACTACTCTCGGAGTTATTCATATAGGCTGATACGACTGTTCATTGTTCATTTTGCTTATACTTTGTGTCGCCAACCAATGAAAAGAAGGGTAACAATCAAATAGTATCACTTTTCTGGGATGATCCGAGATCTGCACACAGGACTATCCCCTAGAGAGTCTTGACAGAAGGAGAAAAAGTCATCTGATTCCCACAAGAACTTGGCGTGACAGACACGATATCAGGAGAAGACACTATAAGCTACAGCTGTTGAAACGGTAAGAGTGAATAAAAGGAAAATGTTGACAGATCTGGGCACGTGTAGATGTCATTCTCTTATGAAAAGTCGGTGTTTCATGGTAATAGTAATGCTACGAAGAGAACAATCGTGTAGCAGATGTATTCGTGTGTTGTTGAAAAAGGCGCAGAGGATTGACTACATTGTGCTCGGGTTGCCCACATATGTACCTTGTCCCTCTCAATGAAGCACATCTCCCGCCGAAAGTATCACTAACAGCACGTAGCTCCGAGCTGCAAGCAATAATCAGCTGGGATCTCCGAATAAATACTCGCTGTACTCAAGACGACGGGAGTGGGTTCGAACCCACGACCGTGTGAGTAAAAGCGAACGACTTAACCGCCGCGCTAGGAAAATCGTGTCTTATTGCTCAGTAATAAATATGTAAGCTATCATTGTAAAAATGTGATATGAATTTAGCATCCCTGTTTGAGAACAGTTTCCTTCGTGACACCCCCACCCAGTGAAGACTTAAGAAAAAGGGTT